>JAJEKV010000308.1:0-360586 GCA_021234155.1 Isoetes taiwanensis | reverse complement strand
TGGCACGCTTGAGCCTAGGTGGCATGTTGGAGCCACCATGGCATGTTGGAGCCTAGGTGGCACGTTGGAGCCTAGGTGGCATGCTAGAGCTCACGAGGCATGTTGGAGCCTAGTTGGCATGTTGGAGCCTACATGGCATGTTGAAGCCCGGGGTGACATGTTGGAGCCTAGGGTGGCATATTTGAGCCACCTTGGCATGCTTGAGCCTAGGTGTACGTTAGACCAACTTGGCATGTTGGAGCTCATGTGAAGCAGCTTGAGCCCGGTGGCATGTTGGAGCCTAGGTGGCATGCTAGGTGGCATGTTGGAGCCCATGTGGCATGTTGGGCGTGGGTGGCATGTTGGAGCCTAATTGGCATGTTGGAGCCCGTGGCATGTTGGAGCCTAGGGTGGCCGCGTTGGAGCCTAGGTGGCGGACCCAGGCGGACATCACAAAGGGATTCTGAGGCAGACTTTCCTACCGGTGCTCCTCGGAGAGGGCAAATGCCAATGCCTCCCTTCTTGAAACCCGTTTCCCTATCCAGCAGTTGAATTCTCCATTCAAGTAACTTGCTTGGCGGGGCTCAAAAAAAAAAAAAAAATTGGGATGCTGTCCAGGGAGAACATATCAAACCGCAAAAGTGTCTGCCCGGTCGGCCAGATGTAGAAACCCAAGTGTTTTGTCGTTAGGCGGTACAAAAGGCTCGGAATGGAGATTTGACTTCCCATGTCATCGGCTGCTAAAGAAATTACCCTAGAGACCAAGTTACACGGTCATTTTTTGCGACAAAAGAAACACGAACCCTCTACATGGCGATATTACGCACCCTCCGCTAAGGCCAATTCACTCTGACGTGTTGGACATGAGCTACTTTAGGCCTTTGTCAGGAGGCGAGGGGGTGGTCTTACGCCCCAACTTCTCGGGATCAGTAATGTCGATGTTTAGAGTCCGTTGGCGGTCGGATCACGGTTAGGGGTGGGAGAGTTGCCCGTCCTTGGCCGAGGGGACCCTCGAGGAGAGGACCTTTGGGTGAACTTCTTACGGAAGGTTTTAGGGGCTCCCTCTTAAAAGCGTCCAACGCCCTCCACTACCTCATGACATTGTGCAAGATCACGGTCCAATCGACCCGTATGACCTCAAAAGCGTAAACCACGTGGGTTGCTAGGTTATTGTAGGGTTTACGTTATGGAGGTTCGAGTTTTATTCTGATTGCGCGAGACATGGTGAAAGAAGCGATTGAAAACCCAAGCAATAGAAACCGACGAAATGGGGTTTGGATTTACCGGGCGGGCTTTTCCTACTAGTGCTCCTCACGGGAGGGCAAATGCCAATGCCTCCCTTCCCTAACACGGTTTCCCTATCCGGCCGTTTCAATTCTCCATTCAAGTAACTTGCCCAGGCTCAAAAAAATTCAAGATAAATGCAGGAGAACATATCAAACCAAAAAAGTGTCTAGGTCGACGGTGTAGAAAACCAAGTGTTTTGTCGTTAAGGCGTTACAAAGGCCACGGAATGGAGATTTGACTTAGCCATGTCGTCCAGAAGCGTTAAATTACCACGGGGACCAAGTTACCGGGTCATTTTTTGCAGCAAAGAAACCGCGAACCCTCATACATGGCGGTATTACACTGCCCTCGCTAAGGCCAAATCGCTCTGAGCGTGTTGGACATGAGCTACTTTGGCGCTTAGGGGCGGGGGTGGTCTTCTACCCGCGAAACTTGGTCTCTAGGGTAATGTCGATGTTTTCGAATCCGTTGGAGTCGGGATCCACGCCTACGGGGGTGGGAGAGTTGCCCATCCATGGCGGGGACCCTCCGGAGAGGACCTTTGGGTGAACTTCTTCCCGAAGGTTTTAGGGCTCCCTCTTCCAAAGCGCCAACGCCTCCACTACCTCATGACATTGTGCAAGATCCGGTCCAATCCGACTAGGTATGGCCTCCAAAACATAAACCCCGTGCGTTGCTTAGTTATTGTAGGGTTTACGTTATGGAGGTCGAGTTTTATTCGATTGCGTTACTTGGACATGGTCGGTTAGAAGCCGCAGCTGAAAATCGTGAAGAAACCAGAAACCGAAAAAAGGGGTTGGATTTATCCTCCTCCCAAAGGTCACAATTAGAAGTCAGAACACATTTTGTAGTAGCAAATTTTTGGAATGATTCTTGACGCCAATAGATCCAAAAGTCTGTTATTCGCTTGCCACATGGCTCGCATATGCATGTTCGAAAAAGGCACACTGTGTCCCAAGGTAATCCCACGCTGCCTCCATAACGAACCCTACAATAACCTCGGCAGGCACGTGGTTTATGCTTTGGAGGCCATACCCCAGCCAGATTGGGACCATGGATTCAAGACAATGTCATGAGGTGGTGGGAGGCTGATGAAGAGGGAGCCCAAACTCCTGCACAGTTCGACCCAAAGGTTCCTCTCCAGGGTCCTCGCCACGGACCTGCAACTCTCCCACCCCTAGTCCCAGGATCCGACTCCTCAAACTGACCAAACATCGACACACCCGGAGACCAAGTTTCAGGCCGAAGCCCAGCCCCTTCCTTGGCAGAAGCCAACCATCTGGCATGTTAACACACTCGTAGTCACCCGCCTAGGTGGCATGTTTGAGCCATCTTTGGCAAATGTAAGCCTAAGTGTTTTCTTTCTTTGCAAAACCGACCTTACAACTTGGTCCCTAGGGTAATTTTTTCGGCATTCCCAAAAAAAAAATTTGAACCTCGCAATGTCGAGGGACAAACACTTTAGTTTGAGCTTGTCGCCCGCCCGGGGGGCTGGAGCCACCTTTGGCATGTTCTCCCGGAGCCTATGTTGGATGTTTTGGAGACCACGTTCACGGAACAAAGGATTTTACGGTCCCACCACCTTGGGCATGTTTGGAGCTCAGGGTGGCCGACGCGGAAGACACTTTGGGAGCTTTTGGGGCATGCCTCTGCCATTGGCATGTTTCTGGCCGGCCTTCACGCCTTGTTTTTAGGCAAGCCGCCCAAATGTTGGCCCTGTCCTTGTTGCCGGGAGCCACATCTAGTGGCAGTTTTGATCTAAACCATATCAAAATTTTTGAAACGGGCATGTATGTTGGCGCCCGACTTGGCATCCACGGAGACGACGCAAATTTACCGCGCTATGTTTTGTGAACCTTGGCATGTCTTGACACGCCGAGCCTAGGTGGTGACTTCTTGAAGACAACGGCATGCTTGTGCCAAACTCCATTCGTCGGAGACCCCGAAACGCCGTTTGAGCCACGCCCAAGAAACGACGCTGTCGCCGCGGAAACGACATGTCGCCGGCTATTCGAGCCAACTCCAATTTACCCGGGTTTTACGTTTAGACGCCGCTACGCCGCTGGACGCCGACCATCCCCTGTAGTGTAGGTGGCATGTTGGAGCCTGGATGGTGAAACCACTTGAGCCACCTTGGCATGTTCGGCCTCAGGTGGCATGTTGGAGCCTGGCAGTGAGCCCGCATTGGCATGTTTGAGCCTATGTGGTATGTTTGAGCCACCTAGGAATGTTGGAGCCTAGGTGGCATGTTGGAGCCCACATGGCATTTGGAGCCACCTTGGCAAGTTGGAGCATAGGTGGCATGTTGGAGCCTCAATGTAGGGCATGTTTGAGCACGTGGGAGCCATTTTGTCATATTTGGAGCCTAGGGTAATGTTGGAGCCACCTTTGGCATGTTTGGAGCCTAGGTGGCATGTTAGAGCCACCTGGCATGTTGGAGCCCACGTAGCATGTTTGAGCCACCTTGGCATGTTGGAGCCTAGGTGGCATGTTGAAGCCCATGTGGTGTATGTTTGGAGCCACCTTGTCATGTTGGAGCCTAGGTGGTGCAGTTTGGAGCCACCTTGGCATGTTGGAGCCTAGGTGGCATGTTTGAGCCCACGTGGCATGTTTGAGCCTAGGTGGCATGTTAGAGCCACGTCTGGCATGTTGAGCCTAGATGGCATGTTTGAGCCAACTTGGCATATTTGAGCCTAGGTGGCATGTTATGAGCCACCTTGGCATGTTGGAGCCTAGGTGGCATGGTGGAGCCCACGAGGCATGTTGGAGCCACCTTGGCATATTGGGAGCCCCAGATGGCATGTTAGGAGCCCGCGTGGCATGTTGGAGCCACCTGGCATGTTGGAGCCACCTTTGTGGGCATGTTTGAGCCACCTTGTGTATGTTTGACCTTGGTGGCATGTTTGAGCCCACCTGTGGCATGTTTGAGCCACCGGGCATGTTTGAGCCTAGGTGGCATGTTGGAGCCTAGATGGCATGTTTGAGCCACCTTGGCACATTTGAGCCTAGGTGGCATGTTGGAGCCTAAGTGAGCCACCTTGGATGGTATGTTTGAGCCTATGTGGCATGTATGAGCCACCTAGGCATGTTGGAGCCCACGTGGCATGTTGGAGCCCACGTGGCATATTTGAGCCACCTTGGCAAGTTGGAGCATAGGTGGCATGATGGAGCCCGTGATGGCATGTTTGAGCACGCATGGAGCCTAGGTGGCATGTTTGAGCCATTTTGCATGTTTCCCCGAGCCAGGAGCCACCTTGGCATGTTTGGCATGTTTGAGCCTAGGTGGCATGTTAGACCATATTGGCATGTTGGATGTTTGGACCAGTGGCCATGTTGATGCCCTTGGTGGCATGTTTGGAACCCTTGGCATGTTTGGAGCCACGGCATGTTTGGCTTGGCATGTTTGAGCCACCTTGGCATGTTGGAGCCTAGGTGGCATGTTGATGCCCATGTGGCATGTTTGAGCCACCTTGGCATGTTGGAGCCTAGGCATGTTTGGAGCCACCTTTGGCATTTTGAGCCCACCTTGGCATGTTGGAGCCAGGGAACCACCTGGCATGTTGGAGCCTAGGTGGCATGTTTGGCATGAGCCACTTGGCATGTTTGAGCCTAGGTGGCATGTTAGAGCCACCTTGGGAACATGGGTGGCTGGGAGCCTGGTGGCATGTTTGAGCCACTTGAGCCAACTTGGCATATTTAAGCCTAGGTGACATGTTGTTTGAGCCACCTTGGCATGTTGGAGCCTAGGTGGCATGGTGGGAGCCCACCTTGGCATGTTTGCGCCCACGCTGGCATATTGGAGCCCCGCATGGTATGTTAGACCCGCGATGGCATGTTGGAGCCACCTTGGCATGTTGGAGCCACCTTTGTGTGGCATGTTTGAGCCACCTTGTGTATGTTTGAGCCACCTTGGTGGCATGTTTGAGCCACCTTGGCATGTTTCACTGATTGGGACCCGAGATCATGTGCATATGCTCAAAAATGGATTTGAGGCATAAAAAGCAAATCTCTCTCTCTCTCTCACACACACACACACACACACACACACACACACACACACACACACACACACACACACACACACACACACACACACACACACACACACACACACACACACACACACACACACACACACACACACACACACACACAGAGGATCTGATAGACTTGTTGGTTCCCATGGATGTTAAAGTTAAATTCAGTTCAATTCAATTTTGGGATCTTCATAATGCCTTTGCACTCTAGTTTTCTATAAGCATGAGGGGTAAAGGGACAATAGATGAGATATTGCATTTTTGCAGCGGTCCTGCACCCCCTCAAGGAATACATATCAAATTCTTGATGGTTTTGTTGGTGTTAAGTAATTGAAGTAGTTGAAGTAACTTGTCTTACATGGAATACTAGTATAAGGACATGTGATCGTGCACGTGCATCACATGTAGCAAATCAAGTACTCTGTCCTACCACTATAAAGACCCGTGATATGGAAGGATAGGACATGTAGAGAATCAAGTATTCTTTCCTACTTCTATAAAGACATGTGACAATAGAAGTATTACACATGTCGTAATTCATGTATTCTTTCCTACAATGCCTTAGCAAATAAAGTACTCTATACTACTACTATAAAGACATGTGATATGGAAGCATAGGACATGTAGAGAATCAAGTATTCTTTCCTACTTCTATAAAGACATGTGACAATAGAAGTATTACACATGTCGTAATTCATGTATTCTTTCCTACAATGCCTTAGCAAATAAAGTACTCTGTCCTACTACTATAAAGACATGTGAGTGGAAGTATAGGACATGTAGAGAATCAAATATTCTTTCCTACATCTATAAAGACATGTGACAATAGAATTATTAGACATGTAGAAATTCAAGTATTCTTTCCTACAGTGGATTGTATTATAAAATGACATGTCACAATAGAAGAAACTACAAAACAACAGTGGATGTTTTAGTCCACTGAAAAAAGAACACCATTATCGAACAAAACCATACCTCCACAAATCCACATGTAGGATTCTTTGAAAACAGGACATGTAGACCTACCAAAACTGATGTTTTCAACAGTGGACCAAAAACTGGGGTGAGTACGACCCAGATCGTAGCAATATAATAGTGGAGTATTTGCTGATATATAACAGTGGAGTTGCTTATTGTGTCCAAGACATGCATTATTTTGCTACATATTCTAAACGAGATGCACCCTGGACTACCACAGTCGTCGGATTCGTCGATCCTACGACCCAGATCGTAGCAACACTCGTTTCGCTTGTAGTCATTTATAATTGGAGATGCCTATGATGTTGAAATATGAAATACGCTTTCGCCTATGGTTTTGAGGGAATATCGAACCTCTATACGACTTTGTTTAAGATTTTAGAATATGAAATACGGGGGCTCGAACCTCTACCAAAATAACTCAATGTTCTAATAAGATTACTTTAACCAATATACCCAGTGAGCTAATGTGATTATTTTTTATCTTGAATCTATATATATTTTTTTTTTAATAACAACCCATTTAATTATTTTAGGGATATATGATCTATGGTTTCAGGAATTGTTATTTTTTATATCCATATCAAATCCCCCTGGAACCCTCTGTTATTTTGCTACATATTCATTACTAAGTTGAAATCATAGCAAGTTGTTGGGGTGATCACCACTCACCACACTTGTCACCACTCACCACTCACCACACTTGTCACCACTCACCACTCACCACACTTGTCACCACTCACCACACTCATCATATACCGTATATAGAGTGATATACGCCATGCACGCGTCGTGATATTTGCACGTATGCATTGTGGAGCCATTATGAGCAAATTATTATCCGAGAAGAAGAGAAAGAACAGAGACGGTGTATTGAGAGAGACTATTTTTGCTTGATCTAGCTATGGAGATGGTGATTCTTTGTGTTGTGCATTGCCTTGATTTGATAGATTGAGCTTGGGATTGTTGGGTTTTTCATCCTTCTTGCAAGGTTAGAGTTCGTGGCTCTAACAATTTGGCGCACCACCTGCTCGACGCACCATTGATCGGCAAGAATTTCCATTGAAAAAGGAGTTGTTACCATTGGTATTGGTGTTCACGGTAAAGAACGGCACCATTGAGAAAGGAGCAATTTCTTGTGTGAAGGAAATTTTGCCGTAATTGATTTGTGGAGTAGAATTTGACAAGGGGAGCATAGTTTTATGCCCAAGAGAAGTAAGAAGGACATCCCACCAAGCTCTATCGTAACAAGAAGGGGACCGGTGAGTCAATCTTTGGCTCAAAATTGCATCAAGATTCAATTTCGTTTTCGATTTGGGAGCGTGATCCGGGGTCTAATTCTCGATCCGTGGAGGTTTTGATTCCATTTACCATCTAGAAGGTAATCCAATTTAGTTTTCAAATTGAAGGGAGATTCAATTTCGTTTTTCCAATTTCAAGAAACCCAAGAAGAGGCGTAGATGGTCAGATTACCACCTATGGTATGGGGTTTGGAACAATGGGGATTCCAAAGTTTGATGATCCGTAGATCGATCCTTTGAAGCATATTGTGAAGTTTGAGAGATATTGCCAAAGAATGTAAGTTACCGGCTAGTGATTATTTGCTTTGGTTTCATAGTTCTTTACAAGATTCAAGTGGAGGAATGGGCACAAACTCAGCCAGATACCATGACATATCGAGAATTAAAGGAGGCTTTCATTGCTAATTATCAAGAAGTTCATGGTAAGGATAAGACTATGGAAAGGTGGACCAATTTCACACAAAAAGGAAGATGAATCAATTAGAGAGTATAATCGAGGTATATTGCGGTTCTCAAAGCCGTGGTTCATTGGAAGATTGCAAAGGAATGATGAAATGGATATTCAATGGTATGTAAAGGGGGGGCTGAAACGAGCCATTGCTCATAAGGTGAAGGCTAAACAGCCTACAACATTACTAGAGGCACAAAAGTATGCTCTCAAGGCTGAAGATAAGTTGGGATACATTCATGAAATTGCTGCTCCAACATAAAAAAAAAGAGGATATTGCAGCCAAGATTTCTAAGCTTACAATTGGTGAGAAGCCAAGGGAGGTGCGCTTTATTACTTGTGAATATTGTGGGTCTATTGGGCATTTTGATACTACATGTAGATTGCTGAAATTCTCTCAAGATGCCAAATCAAGGGCCATAATGATCAAGAATGTAGGAGAAGAGATTCTTTGAGAGGGCCAATCCGGTATTTTGCCGTTATGCAACAAGCACCACCTATTCCTATTCAACCAATGCAAGCAAAGACCTATCATGCCACAAGTGCCAATGATGCCACAAGCTCCAATTGCCCAACAAGTTCCAATGGGTTCCACACCAATGGTGCAGCCAAAACAGGGATGGTATCCAAGTAAGGCTCATTTATATTGCAAGTTATGTGATAAATTCAAGCATGATGAGACTACTTGTTGAAAATCCATGGGAAACCAGAATGGGCAACCAACAAGTATCCACCAAAGCAAAGAAGTGTTTGAATCAAGACCTCTTCCTAATAATGAGGTTCGTGATTCAAGATGCAAAGTACATTGCTAATCCCTCAAGTTAAGGCTCTTATTGAGGAGCTTAAGAAGCAAGAGAAGGCAAAATCAGTAGTAAATTGTGGATTTATTGAGGTGGAGCATGACCCATTTCAAGAAAAAAAAGAGATTAGAGAAGTAAATGCAGCTTACAAGATCACAAAAGGTGGTTCAAGAACCAAGAGTAGTGCCAATTGTGGAGAAGACTAAGACCTCTTGTCCAAAGGCTTTAAAGGAACAAGCTTTGAAGGTGTCAGCACCTAAGAAGGTGCAATTCAATGTGTTGCCCACAGAACAGTTTCAGTCTATAGAAGAAAATCAGCCCATAGTGATGCCTCCTATGGTGGATGAGGAAATTCAAAATGAAGATGATGTGATCAGCCAAGTTTTGGCCACTAAAGTTACACTTACTCTTGAGCAATTGATGCATTATTCTCCAAATTTGTTGCAAGAGTTAGGGGAAGAACAAAAAATCAGAAATTTCAAATCCAACAAATCATATCAAATGATACCCACAAGAGGAGAATGGAGCCACCAGCCCGGGCAATCCAAGGATCCTGGGCCATTTCTTTGTGATGTGAGTATTAATGGATATCTAATCAAAGAGGCCAACATAGATAACGGCAAAGGAGTGAATGTAATGCCGTATCACATAATGCTTCAAGTTGGCTTGAAAATGATGGAACCGACAACTATGATGCTCAAAGCATTCAATCAAATGAAGGTGCAGCCTATGGGAGTCATAAGAAATGTCTTATGCAAGGTTTATGAGGTGGAAGCAATCTTGGATTTCATGGTTTTGAAATTTCCAGAGAGTGTGCATGCTTGAAACTTATACTTTGTTGCCGAAGTCGCACATGGTTAGATGCCGCATGCCGAGACTTCATGGAGGAAGCGTGAAATGAATATCTTTCAAGGGGAACATAAGGTTACTATAGATCATCCTCTGAAATCAGCAAAAGGTACCTTTCTTTGCAATCCTTCTTTGAGCAGCCCGCAGTTAGAAATCAGCAAAGAGAATGCTATAGTGTCGGGGCAGCAAGGTCTTAGTTGTTTTCATGTCTTGGAAGTGGGTGACAGGAAGATAAGACTTTGTACAAGTGGTTAAAAGGTACCCAAATTTCAGAAATATGTCATTTACAAAGAGCAAGTTGCGGATAAGTATCTCCAAAGACTTGAAAGTATTGGTGAAGGTGAGTTACAAGAGACTCTTGTGAACATGCAGGAAGAGTCCATTCAAAGACCCATTGGGGAGAGTTTATTTCAGCAAGAAATTGATCAAGATCATGATTTTGACATCAAGCATGGATGGGGTAAATAGAAATCAGCCCACTATACAAGGACAAGTAGCTTGGTGGCATGCGCACATTCTGGAGGATGAGGTAAATCAGATCAGTCCATATTCACCACAGTCATTACAGTCACCACATGCACAAAATTCATCACAATCATCACCTGCACCACATTCACTACCACCACAAATACCCACATTCATCAATCGCATCACATTCACCACATTCATCACACCACCACATTCACCACATTCATCACAAATACCACATTCACCACATTCCGTCCCTTATCACCACATTCATCACAGTCACCACATTCCATCAAGAACATCAATATTTCTCAAGGAAATCAAGAAGAATTGGTTACTATTGGAGGCGATCTTACTCAAGAGGAGGAACGTGATTTGATATCCTTGTTAAGAGAATTCAGGGATGTTTTGGCAAGAAATTACAAAGAATTAAAAGGCATTCCACCAGAGGTTGTGGTTCATACCATTGATTTGAAACAAGGATCAAAACCAGTCCAACAAGCTCAAAGGAGAATGAGTCCAGCAATAGAGGAGCAAGTCAAGATTGAAGTTATGAAGCTTTTGGAGGCCGGATTTATTGTACCAGTGCCAAATTCAGATTGGATCAGTTCTATTGTACCAAAGGAGAAAGCCAAATAACTCAATCTGAGTATGCATTGATTACAGTGGATCTCAACAAAGCTACCAAAAGAGATCATTTTCCTACACCATTCATAGACACCTTGTTGGATATTGTTGCAGAAATCAGGCCTATTCGCTCTTGGATGGTTACTCAGGATATAATCAGATCCAAATCTATCCACCACATCAAGCAATGACGGCTTTTCGAACACCTTTTGGCATCTATGCTTATAAGGTATTACCTTTTGGCCTCACAAATGCTCCAGCCACATTTCAGAGAGCTATGACATATGCTTTTCATGATATTTTAGACTTTTTGAGAGTCTTTATAGATGACTTAACAGTGTTTTTGAATCCAAGAAGGGATCACTTGGATCATCTCAGAAAAGTTCTTGAAAGATGCCGATTGTATGGCATAAGTTTGAATCCTGCTAAGTGTATTTTCTTCACTAGAGGAGGAAAATTATTGGGCAATTATGTTTCAGAAAAGGGATTACAAGTGGATCATGGTAAGATTGCAGCCTTGGAGAAGGTAAAACCACCTACAAATGTATCACAAGTGAGAAGCTTATATGGCCAACTCAGTTTTAGTAGGAGGTATTTGCACAATTTTGCTACAATAACCCAGCCACTTGTGGATTGTATGAAGCCAGGGCAAAATTTTAGATGGAAGGAGGACGCTCAAGAAGCATTTGAATGGTGCCTTGGACAATTGAAAGAGAGAACTTTGCTGATTCCTCCAAGAATGAGTGAGCCATTTCATTTATTCTTTACAGTTTGGGAGCAAGCTTTGACTGTCACACTATGTCAGAAAAATCCGCAAAAGCATTATGATGTGAATTACTATGCTAGCAGGGTGTTAACTCCACAAGAGCAGAAATGGACTCATGTGGAGCATCTTGGGTTAGCATTGAAGTGGGCCTTGAACAAATTTAGACATTATCTTCTTCCTTCACAATGGAATTCAGCGAATGTACATTATGTTTACATTCATATGGATGTGAACCCATTGCCATGCATTTACAACAAGACTATTCAAGATCCTAAGTTTACAAGATGGGCTCTTATCATACAAGAATTTGAGTTGAAGTATGTTAAGATGGCTCAAGGAGTTCATAATCCAAGTGCCTATTTGAGTAGTGGTGCTGAAATAGAAGAGGAAACAGACCAGCAAGTAGCATTTCAGGATAATGGAGTATTGCAAGGGTTCATTGAGACCGTGGATCTTTGGTATGCCAATATATACAGGTATTTACAAGATCAGACTTATCCTTCATCTTTTTCGAAGCAACAAAAGCATGCTCTTAGAGTACAAGCAGCTGGTTATGTGGTGCATGAGGCTATTCTTTATAAGAGGACTATGGAAGGTCTCTTATTAAGATGTGTTGGTCAGTCAGCAAACTCGATTTGTTGCAGCAAGCAAGCACATGATTGTCGTGGGCATTTTGCAGCCAGAACAACAGCTAGGAAGATCCTTCATTGGGGATATTATATTGGCCAACTCTTTACAAGGATACTAGAGACTTTGTTAGTAAATGTGAGAAGTGTCAAAGGCACAAGCAAGCTAATGCCACCACAATAATATGCCATTCCATCCTATTTTGAGTGCTGGTCCATTTCATATGTGGGGATTGGATTACATTGGGCCTATCAATCCTCCATCCTCCAAAGGTCATAAGTATATCTTGGCAGCCACATGTATGTTTACTGGTGGGTAGAAGCAATTCCAAAGAAAGCATGCTACGTAGAAAATACCACGGTAAGCTTTCTTTATCACAATTTGATTTCGGTTTGGTGTTCCAACCATTCTTTTGTCCGACGGGAACTCATTTCATGGGGAAAGTAGTAGCTCGGTTAACGTAAAAGATTGGTGTTCAACATGTGCAAGCTTCGCTTATTATCCACGTGGCAATGGGCAAGCTGAGTCTACTAACAAAATTTTGAAAGCTATTTTGGCCAAAACAGTGAAGGATAATCAAAGAAATTGGCATGAAGCCTTAACAGGTGCCTTATGGAGTTTCAGGTGTACTTACAAGTTGGCTATAGGATTTACACCATTTGAGTTGGTTTATGGAGTGAAAGCTGTGATGCCTATTCATTTGGACATTCCTTTATGTTCATTTGTGGAGCTACCTTATTATGAGAATTTAGGAGAAGTTCCAACTCCAAATCAAGTGCATAATAGGATGGATGATTTGTCGCGAATTGCAAGAGATGAGACAAGAAGCAAACAGACTTCAATATGAGGCATAAAATGTAAGTAAAGCTTATCAAAGACAAGTTACAGGTTGTCAATCCATTTGAGGAAGGGCAATTAGTGTTGTGCGTGACCACTAAGCAAAGATCTATCTAAATTTCAAAGCCCATGGGAAGGCCCATTTCTCATTGATAAAGAGGTACCGGTGGGGCTTTCTACTTGATGACTCTGAAGGGGAATTGTTGCCTAATCCCAGAAATGGCAAGGATCTCAGGCCTTATTTTGAAAGAGAAGTGCTTTTCTAAAGGATTCAGATTCGGCATAGCTCCAATTACAGAGAATTTGTGGAGAATTTTTGGGTTACAGCAGGTCGTTTTTCTGTAAAAATAGATGGTGACAGTTCAATAGTACTTCATCTATCCTACATCAAAAGATGCGTTTCGGCGATACAAATCCAACGAGCTATGGTGCAGGTCAAACGGAGTTCTGGAACTCAAGATATCAGCTTTCAGAGTTTGCCACAGTTACAGAGGCTCTGTTTCGTCACTGTCATTTTGGACCAGTTTAGTCATTTGGATTTGAGGAGGGTGTAAATGGGTCATTTGGGGACATGTCCCAAGGACCATATTAGTGTGTTTTGTTGTGGGTTCTCCGCCACGGAGTGGCACATTTTCCCACTGTGGTCGCCACTATTGGGGTGATCACCACTCACCACACTTGTCACCACTCACCACTCACCACACTTGTCACCACTCACCACACTCATCATATACCGTATATAGAGTGATATACGCGCATGCACGCGTGCAGGATATTTGCACGTATGCATTGTGGAGCCATTATGAGCAGTATTATCTGAGCAGAGAGAAGAACAGAGAGACGGTGTATTGAGAGAGACTATTTTTGCTTGATCTAGCTATGGAGATGGTGATTCTTTGTGTTGTGCATTGCCTTGATTTGATAGATTGAGCTTGGATTGTTGGGTTTTTCATCCTTCTTGCAAGGTTAGAGTTCAGGCTCTAACACAAGTATAAAACCCTATATATTTAACAACACGATGCACAAGGTACCTGATGGTTTAATATCGAGTGGAGCAGAGTTCCCTTCTCTTTATATGCTGGAAGTTTTTACGAATGTTTGTCACCACTTGACGTTCTTCTAAAATCTATAGCCATGTCATTTTATAAGACCAGGATGAAAATATGTATACAATAAAAGGCCAAACAACCACCTGTCAACTTTGCTGCGTGTTTCTTCGCCTCTTATTCTGCTGAATAATAGAAGGACAAATTGCCATTCTTTGAACTTCACCATGAACCTCTTTTGCCTTTGGTTCATAATAAAACTTATAATGGGCCAACTGATTCCCTAGAAGATGCACCCGTAAAGGAAAATCTAAATATTTGCAAACATTTAATGAAGCTAAAAATGATGAGTCTAAATGTTATCTAATGAATTATCAAGATAACAACGCTTTCAAAAATCACCTACATAACCACATAACAGATCATGGTGTTGTGCAGGGCAGACCAAACACTTAAGGAACAAACAGTTGCATTAGCAGAACCTTAGTGGTCTGTGCACCTTAGTGGTATGATGTATCCGTCTTATGAACTCAAAGAATCGGGCAAGATGACCAGTATGCCTTTTGGCATGTGTTGCAAGTTTGCAATACCTATGGAAAGTCAAGAACCACAAAGGTGAAGAAGACCAACTGTGTGTATAATCTTGAGCTTTGCTTTTGCAACAAATAAGGCTTACCAAATCAAAGTTTTTTTGGCAACAAAACTTTGTTGCATAGTACCCGAAAGATAGAAAGAAGGAAAGATGTTCTCGCTAAAACAATAGTCCTGTTTCCCGAAAAGAAGGAAGGAGTTTACCTTAAGATTCCTTTGCTTCACGACTCCTCTGCTTCAGCTAATTGACTCCTTTGCTGATTCAAAAAAGACAATTACATCATCATATTAAAAGCTGAAGCAAGCATTTGAAAGTGGAAAATGTAAAATGGCATGCAAGGTGAAGCTAAATCACGTAACCAGGAGAAACCACATACAGCCTTATAAATGCCCGGAGAAGGAAAAGACATGCACAAACCTTAAGGGCTACACCCACTACTCGAGAAAAAGCTCTTATTTCTTAAACAAATAATTTGTTATGTTTCGGATTTTGTACATCATCGAACTAATATTAATAGAATAAAGTCAATGTGGTTCCGCTCACTCCAACTTGAAGTTGGCTTGGCGGGGTTGTCACGAACCCCGGTGCAACAACTCCTCACATGCCTCATTCTTGCCCCGGATTATAAACATCACGAGGGGCTTATGCCCGAATGCTTATAGATGACACGGAAGAAATTTTGCAATATCCTACACTAGAGCAAACAGAGCGGTAGGGATCGATGTGCTTAGGACCCTTGGCCGAGAGAGGTGCTTTGGGATAAGCCCGCTTCGGACCTCGGACCTCGAACACAACCTTCCCACGTAATCAATGGTTTGATGCGAGTGCAAGGAACACAAAAGCTTGGCTCCGCCAAACCCACGGACCCACTTTCTGCCCACATGCGGTCAGACGATTACGCATCTTCCTTAAAGCTAAAAAGCCGGTACATTGCGGTGCATCAAAGGGAAATGTTTTACCTCTGGAGCGTCATCCCGGACCTTTGGCGAAGGGTTCTTAGAAAGCGATCTGACCCAGGGAATATCACTCCCGGCGGTGGAGACAATACTTACAACGGCTATCGACCCTCGAAGGTGCACATGCGGCATTACCCTTGCAAGAAGGCCCGGTGTTGGAAATCCGCAGTCGGACGTGGAACAAGGCTTGCGGCGTCTTGCCAATGGGAAAGCCCGGAACTTGGATGGTATCGCGGTGGTATTGCTTAAGTGGGCGGGGCGTCCATAATACCGATCTTTGACCACCTTGTTCAACAAGGCATTACGGAAAGGTTTCCCCGGCGGTGGACCAATAGCGAGTTGTTCCCATATATAAGGCGGGTGACCCACAACGCCCCAACCATTTACGGAACAATCATGGTCAATTCGGTGTTTACAAAATTGCTTCTTTGGGATTCTCGGCGGCGGTTGGCGGGCTGAGGCGGCAAAGTGAGGTGCGGATCCTCACCAGGCGGGATTTAGATCCCTAAAGCACTCAACCATTGACCACATCTTCCGTTGCGGACTTCGATTGAAAACGGCCGGGAACCGCCCGTCAGGGATCTATATTGTTGCTTTGGATTTTGCGGCGTTTGACAACGTGCCTCAGGAAAAACTATGGGCAAGACTGCCAGCAGCTGGGGGTTCTGTAGATTTCGCGAGAATGCGATTAATGCGAGCTATCTGAAGATGCCGAATTCCAGTTGCGGCGGAACAAGCCAATCATTTGATACTAGTATGTCGGGGTTACGTCGGGGATGCCCTCTCTCCCCAACATTGTTTGGGCTTTACATTGATCAATTGGAGAGCTAGCTTGGCGATAATGGGTGCGATGGAGCTCACCTTCTCTATCGAATCATCGAGGCGGTTAATATATGCCGATGATGTGGACCTCCTAGCTTTTACACCGGCGGACGTAATCGACATCTTGATGCCCTAGACACATTACGCCAAGCGGTGATATGCGGCGTCAACGGCCAAGACTAAGGTGGTTTCATATCATCTTCCGTCGATTCGAGGGCCCCTCATTGATTCTGAGGCCAAAATGTGGAAGTTACATCCACATACAAATATTTGGGAGTGGGTTTCCTTCTACTATGCCTTTGGGACACATCCATGCGACTCTACAGTGGCCCGGTGGAAGGCACTATATACAATGCAAAACAATAGTCATAGAAGCGGAGTTGTGTGATTGGGCCCATCAGTCACACACTGTTCAAGGTCTTAGTGGAGCTGTCCTTTTATAGGGGTGGAAGTATGGGGCCCGATGGTATCACTTGCTACTTGGAATGACTTGGAAGCTTGGTCGAAGAAAGCCTTCTTAAATCACGAGCACTAGGGGTGAAGTCCACAGTCCCCATATCAAATTCTCTTTTGCAAGAGGCGAGGATTCTTGCCTCTTGGGAGGGCGACCCTTGATAAGCCACATTGTCTATTTTTCGAAGGGTGGTCAATATGGACGATGTAGCCTCCCTAAACTAGCTTATATCATGGCAATGGAGCATGGCGCCCTCAAGGCTGCTTGGAGGGAAAAGAGAGCTCAATGGTTGGCTAGATGGAATGTGCGGGAGCACGGGTGCATACATGTGCAAAACAGGTAGATCGCCATAGCTTGAGGCAATATCTTGGCGCTTGCTTCTCGGCAAGCTTTGGGATGCCAATGCCCTTGAACATGTCAAGACAACACACTACCGGTACGCCACATAAATCCCATATTGGAGCGAGGCCCCAATGCTACCTGCGTACCCACTTGCCCATGAAAAGCGCCGACTCATTGCCTCCATTATTGGGGGGCACATCATCTTGGTGAGGCGAGGCCGGATGGATTGGTGAGCCACGCCGGGGCAGAGCTCTGTCAATCTTTGCCAAATATAGAGTCATTGAGGATGAATCTCCGTAACCTTCAAAGTTGCCCGACATATGATCAAATTCGGACCGCGATATCTTTGAGTTGGTCGGGCCCGGCCGTTACATGTGACATTGAGCACGGCATCCGTACGGTCTTTGGGATCATATCTTCGGAGGTTATGGACATGCGAGATCAGCTATGTCCCGGGCACGCTTGACATGTATATATACATTGATGTATACTTGTCGGTTTACAACATTCTTATTACGGGTTTCCCTCGAAAACCCTTGGTGGGGTTTTTAACCCTGACGGTAATAAGTTTCTTTGCGCTCCTTATGGGTCTCATAGGCGATTGGCCTCGATTGGGCGATAAAAATCATTCTCATTCTCATTCTCATTCCAAATGCTTCATAAAGTCAAAAAGCGTGATGCAAGCATCTACAAAATTTAGACATGCAATATCCATTTTGCTTTTAAGCGATCAATTTTTGCATTATCAAAGATCATACAAATGTAACAAACCTCAACAAAAGCGGTATAGCGGTTTATATAGAGGCGCAGGGTTAAAGGAAGAGAGTTGGGGTGCCCTAAGAAAAGGTGGAGATAAAAATCACAATGAGTTTACCTCAATCTTAGAATCTTAGAATCTGTCTAGACAAAAAGCCACAATATTAAAATCAATTCTTTGAGAAGAAGACACAATGCTAAGACAAACAAAAGATCTCTAACCCTTCCAATATAACCTGCAAAATTAGAGTTTCATAAACCAAATTATTCAAACTTATGATGTTACAATCGCATGTGAAAGAACAATGCGTGTAGTACCTTCCCTCGATTTTTTGCCCACTGGCATAGAGCTTCTCACTTGGAAAATCAAGCTCCATAAGCTCTATAGATGCCATTGCTCGGTCTATGCACACTGCAATGAAGAGAGAATATAGGAGAGAAAGAAGAGAGGCAAACCGCGGAAGGCGGGGAGCCATATCGGACCTACCGACCCGGTTTTAACGCATGAGAGATCCTGCAATTGTGGTTACGTGCCGAAAAAAGCGTTACATCCGCCGGAAAAAGCGTTAGCGTTAGCGAACCGGAAAAAAACATTTTAAATAAGTAGATGTAATGACTAACCTTCACATGCTGAATACATGATACTTGTCATGTTGAAATAGGATATTTGAAATTCATTGGGCAGTTGCCGCCAAGTTCAATGTTTTTATGTATCATATACATTTGCTACATGTTCTTTGTTCTCAATATTTAATGGTGCAAATGCCTCTATGAGATTGTGGCGATGAAATAAGATATTTATATCCATGCATTTTCTACATATCCTTTGTTCTTTGTTCTTACTACTTGATGGTCAGATTCTGCATAGTAAATGTCAGCATTGCCACTCCATTTTCGGGGACAAAAGATGTAAAGAGCGTAAATACAAAAATTGTCCTATTTCTTTGATCTTTGTAAAGCGCGTGCTCGATATGGAATTAAAACTTATTTGTATATTTCGCGGCATACTTACATAAGCTAGTGGCGGCCCATAAAGTTTACCTATGTTTGCTTTAGTTAAGGCGGAAGGGCCAAATTTTAATATAACAATCAACACACAACTACCATTAACATTATTAACACAAACCATTGCATTTAACACATTTAAATTAAAATCCCCCTTAAACCCCTTTGGTTTTGGGTGCATATTCATTCCGGGGTTCACGTGGGGCGGCGAGAGCCCCAAAAATATATTTACAATACATGTACAAAATTAACACCATTAAGTACATTCTCTCAAAACCTTATAGTATTTTTGCAAACCTTAATATACAAGATACAAAAACTTGTACATGCATACCCCAAGCGAAACTAGGATCGTTATGCGGTCCGGATCTTGGAATAAAGGGCAAATACCACCCTTGTTCAACACTAGCTTGCATTGCTTTCGGTATACAAGCCATGTGTCATCATGTTGTTTTACCTTTCTCACATATCTAATGCATCTTCTTGTAGCCTCCCTTCCATTGGCATGTGCCCACATTCCGCTAGAAGCATGGGAGATGGGTTTTGCATTTAACTCCTAGTTCTTGCCTCAAGAATTACTATTAATTCTCTATGTCCTCCCAAAGACCCTTGGGTAGACTAGGCCCCATATATCACATCCATAGAGGGGTAAATGTTTTGCACTAGAACAAAGAAGAGCTTAATTTTTTAATTCCCATGACCATAGATGTATTTTTTGTTGAAATTTTGCAAAGCATATAGTGTCTTTAGCCCACCTTCCACTCCTTGAGCTATGCATGCATTCCATCCCGTGATTCATATGAATAGTCAACCCTAGATACTTATATGAGTCACATATGGGACATGAAACCCGTGGTATTGAAAATAGTCTTCTGTTTAAGTATGCCTTTGCCCAATTTTTTGTTTTCTCTAGGTGGGTAGAAGCACGAAGGGTGTGTCAATATTTTTGCAAAATGATGTAAAAAAAAACACACTAGGTTATAGTATTTCTAATGTACAATTTGAATTATACATTGGTTAGCCGATCATTAATGCCCATTAGTCCCGCGGAGATTTTTTTCATTTATTTTCGGCAATACCGAGTGCGATTTTTGAAATTGATGGGATCTCCCAAAATCAATTCAAAGGAACACCTTCCCCAATGGGGTTCATGCTTGGCCATCTTGATTCACGCGATTTTAAATCGATCCTACCTCCAAATTGATTCCCTGCTTCCTCTGTCGATTCAAGCGGCTTCATGGAAAGCGGATCTATGCCTAAGCGATTCAAGGATGGAGCAAAAACATAGAAGCGATTTTATGGGCGTTGAATCTAATCTCTCTTTGTGATGAATCACATGCAAGAAGGCGGATTACAATCCATTTTTGTATCTGAGAAAAGGCTTAAAAGCGTGGGATGCCGGTATGTGACGAAATTCTTATTTGGGCATGCAATCGGGAAGCTTAGGGCTATTGTGAAGAGGACATTCATTTAAAAAGAAAGAAAAAAAGAAATCCCTTGCTGCGACCACACTATCCTTGCTTTAGTGGTCAGAAGAAGATTGGGGTTGAGTTGGAGAACAGGGGGGAAGAGGATTGAAAAATGTTTAGCTTATAATATTTTAGGTTGAAGAAGATTGAGTCTATTTCATTTTTGGTGTTCTTATTCACATATATCAAGAAAGTAGAGTTTAGCTGATTTGGATGAGATTTTCTTTTTTTCCTTCTTGCTTTCATGAGCATGTTCTTGTCATCATAATTTATGTTCTTATCTTTGGCTAATCTAAAGACTTGTATCAGATTGTGATGAAAGAGTTTACCATAAAAATTCTCTTGTTGTTTGTTATTATCTTTTTGCTGATGTAAAATGAGAGTGTCCTTCTTCTTTACTTCGAAAAATATGCATACGATAAAGTAGAGTTTTATTATTGCTAATGTAAAACTTGATTGCGCTGTTTTTGAAAAGGATAAATGCAAATCTAACTCTGACATAATAATTCGTCAGTAAAAGAAAACAATATTTTCTTTACCTGCAAATTAGATGTAGCTACTATCAGACATGTAAACTACCAAATTGGCATTTATGTTTTACATAGATTTAGCTTTTTATTGCTTCAGAGTAAATGTACTTGAAGGTTTCTTCATTGTAATTGCATGTGATCTTGATCACACCTCTTTTACCTATGTACATCTTTTGCTTCATAAATGGTTTCCAAATTTTTTCCTTACATTTACATATGACATGATGGGATGCATATGGTTTTCTAATTACATCTACTTTGTAGTCTTTTTCTTTTACATTTCTGAGGTATTCTTATGCTCGATTACATGCGGCATATTTTAAGATCTTAGGTGATTTTTGTTGCATGTCATTGTTATGATATAGGTGGCAAGAAGATGTTTTTGGAAAAGGATTGAAGTTCTTCTCGTTCTCTAGAATGACAAAATTAGCAAATGGTGGTGTCATTAATAGTGTAGCTCCATCCACATCTCTAGGCCAAACGCCTTGTTTGGTAATGTGACATTTAAGATAAAAATTGGCGGGTTGCAAAGAACAAAGAACATCCGCGAAGGTATAATATCTGCCTTGGGTCGAAAATTACTATGGATCATTACATTTTTCGACAAATTTTGAAAAGGGTCCCTTGCTTTTACATCCGATTAGGGTTCTTGGCAGTTACGGATAAAATATTTACCATGGTGATATTGCCATCTTGAGGGTCTTGTCCGTCTTGAGTCGATGGGGGTGATATTTCTATTGGAGTTAGACAAACATGGAGTGGCCTTAGTAAGGCATGGAATGCCTTTTGAGAGAAAATCACGAGATTAGATCCTATGTAAACTATTTTATCCACCGCGTTTACATTTGCATCGGTATGAAAGGCGACAGCGATTGCCTGATTTATTCGAGTTCTTATGAATATTTAAGGCGCAAGACATAAATGTTTTGAATTGGATCTGACAAGTTCATATATAACATCATACAATATAAAGAAGGGGCACATCTTTCCTAATTCACATCATATCGTAATAGCCATCACTTTCATTGCATGTACCTTCTATTTCGTGGACCCGTAGCTATAAAAATCCACCGCGGCTGGTATAAGGTGATATACCGTATATATCTTTGGCTATGCCAATTTACTCTCACAAGGATATAAACAAGTGCCTTCATTAGCGCAACGCTCAAGGTGATGAAAGTGTCCATCATCCGCCTTATATTAGCAACCTCTACATCATGGGGTCCGAACATGCATGTGTCTCAAAACGAAGGGGATTATTTATAAGCTTATTAACACCAATTATAGTTGTATTATCAAATGATATATATTAGCTAAAAAAATGGTGAAAGAATTTTCAAAGATAGAGCTTTTGTGCATGGATGGAGAATAGAAACCAACAACTAATTCTAACTTTTGCTAAAATGACTTTGAATGAGCTACAATGCATGGCCCGCAATGCATTTAAGGCAACTCTTCCTATCTTCTAGATCTATGTTTCTAAAATGCTCTATATTTGGAGTTAAAAAGATCACTTGTTTGGGCATCAAACAACCAATCCTCAATCCATAAAAAAATTAGACATTTTTTTGTATATAAATCAAAAATGAAAAGCAAAAATGCTTTCAATATTCAAACAACACATGAGCAACAAACAAAGCGTTGTGAAAACTATTGGGTTTACAAGTTCAAACTTGTAGCCCATTATCTTCCATACATATATTATTCAACCAAATTGTATGAAGAGAAACAAAATCAACAGCTTGAGTAAAGTTTTAATACATAAACTTGACACTAAGTAGCTTAACAAGATTTTTTAAGCTGGAACAAGCCACCTTAATGAACAATGTTTATTGTTCTGATGGTACCAAACTACTGTAAGTCACCAACTTTTATGGTGATTAGTATAGATCTTAGTACCTGTTACAGCACACTATGTTAAATTAATATATATGAGAACGATTTACACATTCATTAAAATTCCAAGATTTTGCCAAAGCTATATCTACCAACCTGATGCAAATAATTGTATGCTATCAATCTTAAACTTGAGATCGTCTGAGAGGATGATGAAGGCCACACAGCTTATAATGGCCTTCTCTTTGTACGCACTGCGCATACGATTGGCACATGGTACCTTACCCATACGATACCATGTATGAGTGAAGATGGCCAACATGATTTACAAGTACTAGCATTTAATGAATAAGCGCCTACTATATATAGAATACCTACATTTGAGATTCCCGTGACAATACCTATTAACAAGCAATTTGATACTAAATAAAATGCAGGTATGTATGTCAAATCTTAACTTCCTTGGCTAATAACGACATTGTTTGGCTTCTCCTTCAAGCAACTTGGTATGGTGCATTTACCTTTATCTAACAATTTGCAGGGTGATATACAAGCCTTTTTCAAAAGGCTCTCCTCCACTTGCATGAAAAGAAATGAATTCTACCAATGTGCATGCACAACGTTCTAAAGACTTTGCACTTTGTGTACTAATCTCTTGATGCTTTTCCGTGGTTCAGAAATAAATAATACCTTAAGTTTAATCATAATTATAGGTTAATTTAAAACAAAATTACATTTTTCAAATATGAAGCAAGGCAAACTAGATGTAATTCAAAATTAAGAATACATGCAAATATACCAAAATCTTGCCTCCAAAACAAAATTCATTCTTCTTTCTTGTGGATGCAAAAAGAAGTCTACAGATGTAAAACAAAAACATGCAAGCAAAGCAAAAAAGTGTAATTAGAGTTTAAGAGTACATGAAGGATGTAATATGAGTTTAGAATACATAAGATATGTCGAGTTTAGAGGACATGAGATGTGATCAAAGTTTAAGAATACATGTAAAATAAATTTAGATGTAAACCTTAGAATACATGCAAACAAGGAAGCATGCATTTCAAAGATAATACTACAAAATGTGAACACATACGGCCAAATAATAATAAATTGCATTAGAAACCACATGCATCTTCAAATTAAAAGGAAATGTTCATGTCTAAAATTCAATGCATACCTTTCTGATGGCAAAGGAAGACAATCTGTTTTATATCAACAAAAAATAAATGACAAACAAAAACATATAATTACCTTAAAATATTCCTGACTTGCAATGCAAGGCAGATTTTAGAACCCGCCTCGACACAACTCCAAATCAGCCAAAGTTCATGTTATATTTTAAAAGAAAAAATAAGAGGTTTCAAAACCACCCAATCAAGTTTCTACGTGAAAAGAACGCCTACAAGTCAAAAGGAAACAAAACAAACTAGTAATCTTATTTATACCTCCATAGCCGAGGAAGGCCCTAAGAAACAATCAAGATTATTGCTGGCACTAAAAACCGACGCTGCAACCCTCTCCTTCGCAACAGAGAAAAGGCTTGGCGTATGGATGTAGTACTAAAACTCGTCGCGCTTTGAAGTGGATGGTGAATTATTTTTCGTTGTTGAAGAGACTAATTATCTCAAAGAATATACAAAACGAAATTGATTCAACTTTCTTCAACCTAAATGTTATAAGCTGAATCCTCTTCAATCCTCTTCCCATAATGAAATTGATTCAATCCCTTTCAACCTAAAATGTTATAAGCTGGATCCCTCTTCAACCCTCTTTCCCATATTCCCCAACTCAAAATCTAAGACCGACGGATTCAAACCCACAAAGAGAATGATCTAAGAAGGCTTATTCATTTAACAAGCAAGATAGAATGATCCGGCAAGATGAAGCATCATAAGAACGACGAAAGAGATTATAGAGATGATCAAAGAATGGATGATCCGCCAGCAAGCAAGAAGAAGGATTTGGCGATGGAGCATGAGAGCTGAGAGAAATGACCGCACGGGAGAGCGGGAGAGAAATGGCATCACGCGCTTCAAAATTACCCCAAATTCAAAATACTGATTAATGACCATATTAATTAGCTTCAGCGGGCCAATTTTCTACATTTTGCATTTTTGTAAATGTATAAATGTGTCCCTTTTTGCCTTCCCCTTCATGCTTCTACCCAGTCCACCGCATATATCTGTAGGGTACAAAAACATGCTAGTGCATAAAGATGCCTCTCCACATTTATTCGCAAGCGCAGCAAAATCCCATATCATCCAAGATACATCAAAAGCCTAAACAACATAGCCATGCAGGTCTGTAGCATCACCACCATACTTAGAGAGCCACCCATCTAGACTATCAATAAATAAACCAAATAAGGCGGAGATACGCACTAATGTTTGCCCGGAGCATTAAGCTGAAGCTCGGATATCCACATCAATCAAAGAGAGAAAAATGATAAATTTTGAACTAAAAATTCGCGAGTTCTGATAGCTTCTCTCAAGCCCCGCGCAGCTACAATTGTTCCAGACATTCCTGGTGCACCTTATCAAATGCCTTCAAAATCATCAGTGCCAGTTAGGATCTGCCTTCTGCCACGCCATCGAAGTCCACATCGCTCTTAGTGGATCATTGCAAAATGGCTTCCAGGCACCTTCCGGCCAAACCTACCCTCTCATCACGCATTCTCCGCTCACACCAACACCCTTCTCACTGAGCAAATAGCTTGGAGAAGAGACTACTAACCATCAGGATGCAGTGAAGTTATTTCTGGACCTCCTTTCAAAATAGGGACCACGCTGTTTTGTCCGCATTTCATCGAAATCCTTTGCAGCAGGCCAAGATTAAGCATTTTGGCAAACTCTATAATGTATTACCTCCCCATTTCAAAAGCTCAACACCTAGACCTTGAGCATCCCTTGCTTTGCCATTAGCAAGTTTATTGATTCCCCTCAATCACGCCCTCTTCTCGAAGGGTGTGAGTTCAGCCTTCTATGCCAAGCATATGGTAGAATGATCTAACATGTTCCCATAGCTCATGCACAAATAAGAAGGATCTCACTTGTTTGGACTACTTTATTTTTATTCCAGAATTTCTTTGGCTCTTTTTAAGTAATTTGAATCAGCTTTTCCTTTCCTGCCTCGCTTAAGATATATCCTCTTCTTACGCTTGGATAGTTTGCCTAAGCTCTTTTTCCCGAAGTTGGTGTCTCATTGGCAATTTAGCATGTTGTACCTTTTTCTTTATATCACATTCCCGGCCATACCAAAGAATTGCATTTCAGCTCCTTTAATGATTCTTTTTGTGATACAAAGCATTGGTTCTAGCAAAGTATTGGTATTAACACCATTTAGCCCTCAAACATCATAGATATATCCGATTTTCCAAATTGCCTTCTATAGCCTTTTTTGCATTGGAAGTGCATCATATTGAGAGCCTTTTCTCTCGAATCTGTTTGAGCAAGGTTTTGAATTGAATATACCCATAGGGGCGCACAGATTCATTCTAAACGTCAACTATCTACTATAAGAATAAGGATAATTGGATAATTGATCCAATGTGCACAAAATGGCATTGATGTCATTTGTACAGGTTTATGCCATTATCCTATGCGGTTTTATCCCTGTCACGCGTCAATGCACTTATATGGCCATAACGGATACATACCTAGCCCAAAACAATTTCGAACATACGTCTTCTAGCTTGTGCATGACTAGTGATAAGGGCTTTTCCATATAGAAGCGGTCTAGCCTTCTAGTTATCTTGTGTAAATGCTTTTTAGATCGCCTTGAGCATGAGTCCGATTTTGGGTCTACTTCAATTGTATCTTTGTGCAATTTGAAATATCCCACAGCCGCTTAATAGAAGGAAAAAAAAAAGATATATATGACAAGATATTTTTTTATTTTTTACACGACCTTGATAGTGAGGTTTATCGGACACCTTCCCGGACCCTTCACCATTTCCTCACGGGGCCGAAAATTTCGAAGGTCAGGCCTCCGGCAAATTTACAAATTAATCTTAACTAGTAAGTACTAGTTTTGCGGTCAAGTGGATCTGCTTACCTAAGTTATTACCTTTGTGAATAGGTATTTACTATCGCGCCATTGAAGCGATGCATATATTATCTATCAAGTTAAGGCATGTTTGTCTCAATATTCAACGCAGCAAAAAGACGTCTATAAGCGTGGATGATTTTACGTGTTTAACCAAGTTGAAAACTTCATCTTCATAGCAATTTACTACGTAAGGTTAGCCCTCATTCAAGTAATGGAGTTCATAGCAAGTATACATGGCCTTAAGTCATGCCTACTACTGGCAATGACTAAAGGGGCCGACAACCAGGGGAAGTAAAGGATTTGAGGGGCACGAAGCTTAGTAATATATCCGGGCCGAGATTTTTGCAGTGGAGAAAGTAATATTGTGGTCACGCATTTAAAAATCTTTTATGTAGGAGGTAAAGGATCTCTATATCTTGGGCACTAAGCTAAAATCAATCACATCATCTTCGCATCGCTCTCCTGAGAAATTGGATTGCAAGTTGGTATAGATCATATCAATCTAGTAAAATTTGGGCTACCAGAAACAGTCCGGGATGTGGTGTTTCCTATTCTTTGCCTATGGTGTTTCCGGACGTCCGTAAACACCCAATAAGTGGTGTTTCCGCCAAAAAGTGGTATTTCGCCAAAAACCAAGAGCTTAAAAGCAGCGCTAGGAGCCAAAATCTTTGGTCGGATCCTTCTTGAAACTCCCGAACGACTTGAGAAATGCTTCAAAAGCCCTTCCAATCGCTTTGTCTTCCTCTTTAACACTAGTTTGATGAAGAGAGGAAGTGATTTGAGCCTGATAGAGCGGATCAAGCAAAATGACCTAAAACGATTGATTCTCGCTTAAAACTGTGAAGTGCATAATGGGCGATAACTGTGGCGAAAACACCACAAAAGTCCGAAATACCACATCCGGACTCGATTCTGGTACCGAAATTTTGCTTTCAGTTACTTTGCCTTTAGCTTTATCACTATTTCACGTGAAACTTTCTGAACCAAGGGAATCTTTGTTCTAATCCGTTGCTTGATAGTTCAATTATCAGTTCTTGATGGCTTTATTTATCGGGACTTGAAAAGACTTTTTGGAGTATGTCCAGATCTAGTTCCTTTTATTATCTCAATGTCCAGATCTAATCCGTCCTTGATGGTTCTAGTTAGAAGCTTTTTGAAGTATGTCCAGATCTAGTCCCTTTTATTATCTTAATGTGAGACTAAATCTTACATACTTTATTACATTCATTAGGATGGTGAAGTAGCGTGGATCTGCACATCCAATCCAATCTTGTATGTCAATAATTAGTAAACGACAAAGATATGCATTTGTACTGCTTGGCTTGGCTTAATATGTCGCAGCCGGACATTGAAAAGATAAAGTTTAAATCTTATGTTACTTGTAGGTGCACATTCCAGAGAGATCTAAGGCCATATAAGCTCTCAAAGACGCTTTGAGAAGTTTTGAAAACTTCTTGCCGCACTACAGGCTTTCATGCCAACACCTTAGGGAGGATTTGATTGGAGCAAGTACAGGAGACAAGTGACATAGAGCTCATCAACAAAATGGCGAAATTGTATAAACACATGGCCACAAGTGCCATAATTCAATTATTATTAATTGTAAGCAAGAATTCGAAAGACTTTCACATCGACTAGCAAGAAAAAAAAAGGCACGTAATCTATTTCAGAATATGCTACTTGATTTAAAATTGTAAATTGCCTAATAATGTTGTTTATCCTATGCTACTGTCTTAAACAAATTTACTATCGCCTTCCTCAGTTGAATAGAGAGAAACAACTACACTTCTTTCAATTATGAAAATGTACAAGATATAGCCTACAACATGGATGGGTATCCTAATGTCTCTAGGACAAAATAGCTTTTACGCTGTCAACGTTATCTTTGGCATACCGCCATGTAGGAGGAATGCTTAGTGAATTGTCTTAGAATGATCAGGGTTATTGGATTGCCAAAGTTTCTCCGGCCCCGATTGCCTTTTGGTTAATCGCCTTGTCAAAATTCAGGCAAAGCAGTGAAACCTGAAGTAAGATGGATAAACATGGTAATAGCGTGGCGAGCAAAAAAGCGAGAACCCCGCAAAATGTGCACTTCTAATCTGGCGCACAATTACATTGCTAGGAAAGGAAATCTATGTTATGGTTGAAAAAACAAATGTTGAGTGCTTTTAGGTGTTTGTTTGTCTAGCATATGCATTGCATCTTGGTAGTTGAACAAGAAGGTATGGGGTTGCATGGTGGTTTATCAAACTGTTCAAAGTTGGTTCTTCACTTGAAGTTTTACGGAACCGCAAATGTGGCCGGAGATTTAATAATCGTCGAGACTTTTTCCCAAGCGAAAAATCGAATCGCACAATGCAAATGAATTAATTTATTCACGCTTAGCCTTTTGAAATTTCAAATGTTTGCTCATCTCAGAGCGATGCTTTCAAACGAATTTCATCTTCAAAGGAATCACAAGAAACAATTGGATTCGGTTTAACAGGAGTGTTGGAGTATTGTCTTGTCATGGCTCATTACACTATCAACTAGTGTATCTCCGGATAGTTCTCCAAAGCCAGTAGGCCTTTATTCTCTCATCCATAGTAAAACACATTAGCATCTACCACGTGAGTAGAAAGGCTATATTCTTGGAAAGCGGGGCAAACTAAGTTGCTAAGTAGGCGTTCAAATTTACTTATCACAAGTTCAACCAAAGACAAAAATTTATTCTTATTCGAATTTGCAAGTTAATGAAGATGAAATACAAGGTTATTACAAATGCGGATTATGAAACACAAGATTATTACAAAATGCAGATCCGAGGGTCACATGGTCTTAAAGCATGGATTATTTAGCGCTGGCACAGACTCGTGAGGTAAGATATTCGTATTCAGGGAAAATGAAGGTAGTTGATGAGACATGAACTCCTCTATGTTGTAACACCTGTCATTTCAATCCGGCCTTAAAAAATGCTTTTCTCCTCGTCATGTGTGTTTCCCCGCCACCAAGTCCTTTGGTGGGTCTTCCTGCCCATTTTTCGACACTCATGCTTTAAGAGAGCATTCATGATCATGCATTTTTTTAAAAGGTAAGTTTTGATTATTCATTTATTTCGGTTTCAATTTTTCTTGCTATAATCCATTGAACATATCTTAACATAGCATGTGCAGCCGGGGTAAAAGTCAATTTATAAGCGCAATTTCGCCATGGTAGAGATGGAGGACACGAGATGAAGAATAACTGATAGCAATCAAACTATCCAAGTTTGCTCTATCGATTATGTGCCCGGCATACATGCGCATGTAAAACATTTCTTTGCAAAAAGAAAAACTTCGGGACGGTAGAAGAACATACTATGCCTCGCTACCATGGTAGATGGAAGACACGAGATGAAGAATAGCTGATAGCCATCAAACTATATCAATATTTGCTCTATCACCGATTATGTGTCCAGGCATACATGCATAACAAAACATTTCTTGCAAGCAAAAGAAAATCCAGACGGTGAGAAGAACATAATAACTTCATGTCCATGCCTATAAACATAAACAAACCATTTAATAAGTGGATTCAAAAAATATTAGAACACTAGGTATGCTAGGAAGACAACCATTTTGACATATCATTTAAACCGTCAATGGTAATGCTTTCTATTTGGAGTTTCCTTTGTTGAACCCTCTCCAAAGAGCGGGCATCCCAAAAAAACGATATCTGCCAATTTGACAGCACACAAGATTCTTTAGTAAAAGGCAAAAAGAATACTACCAGACTCATCACACGGCTTTGCTGAATTTTAAGTTTGATGCACATTCTTTATATCGGCGAAATGTTTGCCCTTTGTCTCCGATTTAGTGTGTGGGATATTTGGTAACTAAACGTTCATAGGCAAGGTGCAACTGGCTCGTAGATTTCAGACCGCTTCCTTCTTCTTTGATACAATCGACGGTTTTGATCTCCAAAACCCTACAATTTACAAAATATAATTCTATTTGGTATGCTGCCAATTGGTTCCATTCTTTTGACACTCATGCTCTAAGAGAGCATTCTATGATCATGCATTTTATCAATAAGGTATGTTTTGATTACTCATTTATTTAAGTTTCAATTTTCTTGCAATAATCCAAAAATGACATTGAACATATCTTAAAGTGGCATGTGCCTTCGTGAAAATCGAGTTTATTAGCGCATTTTGCCATGATAGATGGACACGAGATGAAGAATAGCCGATATAGCCATCAAATTATATCCATGTTTGCTCACAATTTAATTATGTGTTTGGGGCATACTTGCATAACATTCTGCGCAAAAAAGGTAGAACATACCCTTTGCCATGGTAGAATGGATCGACACGAGATGAAGAATAGTCGATAGCCATCAAACTATATCCAAGTTTGCTCCATCACCGACATGTGTTTGGGCATACCCCGCAGACAAAACATTCAACGCACAAAAAAATCCAGGACGGTAGAAACAACATACCTCGGCCATGTCCATGCCCCGCAACACATAAACAAACCATTCGATTCAGAATTAAATCATTGTATTCAGAAAAAATGTTGGTACCCTATTATGCGTATGCCGTGAAGACAAACTTTTGACATATCATTTGAACGTGTCAATGGTGATGCTTTCTATTTGATGTTTCCTTTTGTTGAGCCCTCTCGAAAGAGAAAGGCATCCCAAAAATGGTTATGAGCTAATTGTGATGAGGCACCATTCTTTAGTAAAAGGCTTAAAGAATAGTTCTCTTGCTCATTACCGCATCGCTTCTTCAATTTTTAAATTTGATCGATTCTTTATATCGAAATGTTTGTCCCTCTTTTCAAAGATTTGGCGTGTGGGATATTTGGTAACCAAATGTTCATGGGCAAAGTGGGTAGATTTCAAAAGATATAGGCCCTTCTTTGACATTGATGTTTTGTGTCGCGGTATTTTTAAAGCCCAAAGATCCATCTATGCAAAGGGGCTCCCGAAAAAAAACCCTACAATTTTACAAAATACAACCCTATCGGTATCTTTGGCAAATTTGTTCCTCTACTCCTTTATGAAAGTTGAGTTGTAGCTAAGAACCTTGTTGAAGGAAGACCATTTCCCTCATGTACGTATAAAAAGGCAAAAACTCCATTTTGATGGTTCCAAAATGGCCGAAACATAGCCCTTTCCATCCGCCACGTATTCTGCCCATTGGATATATATGAACAAAAGCGTTTATTATGTCTTGCGATGTGATTTTTAGGTAAAAAAAAAAATCTGCATTTAGGCCCCCACAAACCCATAAAATTTATTAGCCTATTTAGAAAAGATAAAAATATGAATGGGAAAAGCAATCTCACCAAAAATTTGATTGCCTCTAAGGGGACAAAAAAAAAATGGGTTTATTTGCAAGTATATGCTCGTGGTAACTGGGCAAAACCCATTATTGGCCGTAAATCGCATCATTTTTACGGGGTCCGGAAAACCGGCAAACCGGATGAAGTATGGTGGTTGGTTGTATGCCCACTCAATTGGCAACCCTCGTTCATGTGGGTTTGAGGCATATTCCAAGCATATGACCCTTGCTGACTTGGCCAACCAAACCCATAAGGTCCTTTGCAAAAAGATAAAAAAGTAAGGCTCACCAAATGTAATTACATATGGTGTGCTTATTCGCGGGTCTAATATGGGCAAAATTAACGCTCTTTTGGGGTCATGCATAGGATGATGTTAGTTTGCATATGTGCAAGATTTTACACCCATTCTTTGTCAGATTCCCGCGGATAAAAAGGATGATGCTAAGAGGCTTCTCATCCTTGCGGAGATGGCCGTGTAGCCATTGTTACTTAGGGGCAATCTTTCATGGATTTGGGGAAGAGGGAATATGAAGCTTTGAAATCTTGAGGAGATGATGCTAGCGTGAATGACCCAAAATGCATTTATCTTCAATTCTCTTCTTGATAAAAGTAAAGGCGAGGAGTCAAAATGCACAAGAGCCTTTTTGTTAATGAGGGGGTGGATTGTGGTCCTTCTATTGTAACATACAAAATTCTAATTGATACTCCAAATTCGCCGGTTCTTTGAAAATAGATTGATGATGAAGCTTGGCTTTTACTGTTAGAGATGATAAACATTGGATGCATACCTAATGTTGTGACATACACCAGAATGGTGTAAACAAGATAGGCATTTGATGGGGCATGTCAAGTGTAAAGGGTATGTCCGAGAGGATGCGGATTCAAATGTTATCACCTACAACACTTTGTTATTGATGGGGTTTTTGAAGGCTGCCTTCTAGAGATGGAAAAGAATTTAAGCTTTGATGAAAATGGTAGAAAAGGGTGTGTACCGGATGCTATAACATGGACTATGCTCATTGATAAGTTGTGCAAGAGAGAAAAAAAGGTGATAGATGCTAAAGGGGATCTTCCATAAAATGATAGAAGCAGGTCGGTGTCCCACCGCCAGTATCTTATAACACTCTTTATTAATGGCACGTGGCAAATGATGTTCTTCTGCATATCATCTATATCAAGAAATGGAAAAAGTTGGTTGTAGCCCTAATATTACCACTTACAATACTCTTAGCCGTGTGGTCTTTGGAATGAAAGGCTAGAAAGCGGGCATTCAAGCTTCTTGAAGAGATGACCTCAAACGATTTTGTTCTTGATAATATTGGTGCTACTATACTTGTGAATGGGCTTTTCGAGGTTGGCAAATTTCAGAAAGGCTTTCAACCTCATACAAGAGATGAAAGAGAGGGTTTTGTTCCCCGATGTGACATTGTGTACCACCCTTATTCATGGGCTTTGTAAAAATCACAAAATTGATGAAACTTGCCAACCTGCTTCGAGCAATGGTGCAACGTGGATGTGTTCCCTCGATGTTGTGATATATACATGTATTATTGATGGCTCATGGTAAAGCGGTGGGCTTGAAGAACCCCCTCGCAGCCTTATTCAAGAAATGGTTGGAAATCATCATGCTCTCAACATTGTGACATATAATTCTTTTATTCAAGGCTTTTGTACAATCAATGAAATGGATAAAGTAATCGGGCGCTTGTCGCATAAAATGGCTAGTGTGGGTTGTACTCCCCGATGTTATTACATACAAAGATAAATATCGGGGTTTTTTGTAGAGCAAGAAGGATTTGAGTATTTCTGCTATTTAATCTAAATGAAAGAAAGGAAATGCAAACCCAATGTTACCACGCTTAATTCTCTTATTCACATGTTGTTCAAATCAGATAATATGGACATATCATTTAACTTGTTACAGAGATGCTCCATTCAAAGCTGCATGCCCGATGTTGCCACCTATAATGTTTTAAAGGACGTTTGATATGTCAAATTTTCCACACAATGGGTCTCCTCCAAGCCGTTTCAAAACTCAAGGGAAGAAGCATTTAATCCATTATTGTCATTTCCGCTGATGGACATAACCAAAATTCAATATCCTCCAAAGTTGGGACAAAATCCATCTCTTTCACAAGGTTGTCTCCGCAGAGAAGATCCGGCAGATGGATCTTAACTAAAATTTAATATCCTCGATAGAATTCATCTCTTTCACAAACTTGTCTCTAGAGACTGGGATTTAGTGCGTTTCTTCATATAAAAAGCTTCACAATTTAGGCGGTGAACCGCAATTTCGATTGTCTACTTGGGATCCGTTGAACACGTTGATTGATTTGTGATCCGACATGGAAGGTTGCCCATTATCAGCCATTGCCCGAAAGAGGCGGTCGTACAGACTATTATATTTTTGAATCGCAATTTTGGGATTTAAGAAAAATCTCAAGTTTTAATTCCATTTCTTTCTTTTAACGCTATTAGGGGCAAAAGGATACAATTGGTGATCGGTGATAAACCGAGAGAATTTAATGTACCTTTTTGGCCCTTGCATCGCTAGGGATTACCGCTAACGTTGCATGATTGGCTGCGGTGTACGGGTTCTCTCCTCCAATTGTCTCGCTTTTGCTACCAAGGTCGGCTAACATGGAAGGTTATGGAATTACTTAAAAAAAATGTAACCGTGCTATACGCTTTACAAGTTATTGTTTAAACTATACACTTTCAAGATAAGTCTACTTTGCAATTTGCTCTCTACTTGTAATGCGTATGCTTTAGAATTTGTCTCAACTACTTTTCATTAAGGATGCATAGTTTTGGGGCTTGAGAAATCAGCCCTAATTAAATATCCCTAAATGTTAAGTGTTGAGATATGCTTAAGAATCGCTTGTAACGGGCTTTTCATTAAGGACATAGTTTTGGGGCTTGAGAAATCAGCCCTCTACTAGGTAGCCCTAATGTGAAAGTAATGTACCGCTTGCACAAGTATTGAGCTTATTTAGTATTCTTGTTGGACTCATTTGGTTTAGGGCCCGGGTAGTGCCGGGATGTAATTTCTCTAGCTTCGGTTAAGTGACCAAGTTAGAGTATGGACTTGGCTAGATTAGACCCTAGGCAAAGGAAAGTATATATGTTTGAAACATCTGTTATCATATTCAAGGATATGAAACTCTTCCTTTGAGTCCAATTCAATTAATTGAACACAAAAGACACCTCTCGTGATTTATTGAACATTATGTTTTCCATTCGCCTTTTGCTTCATTAAGTTACATTGGCTATTACTTGGGTTTGCTACTTACTTCTTTGCTTACATTTAATCGATGCATTGGGAAATTTCAAAAATGACAAGTACTAGCCACGAATGATGACGGATTTCTATGGTTTATGAACATTAAGCGAGACCATAAAGGTATGAATATCTGCTATGTGATTTATCTTTTTAGCTTTTTAACGTAGTAACGATGATTTGTAACGTAGGGTCCTAGCGGGAATGCTAGGTACCTGCGCTACCTAGCAATATATCTAATTTTCTTTTAGGACCCTACTTCTCGGAGGTAGGATGCTATATATATATATATATATATATATATATATATATATATATATATATATAAATATAAATATATATATAAGGTTGGAGACTGCAAACATAAGAGCTAGTTACTGACTTGTGAAGCTCATACCACCAGAGGAGATGTCAAGTACTCTCACAACACCGCTCAAAATACTAAGAGCCGTTGTAGTCTCCTTTATTGCATACAGCTCAAAGTACTAGAGCTATGTTTTATCCGAGCTTTTGCATAGCCTTTTACTTTTATTTAAAAATGACTTTCCTTGATATTTATGGTCACCTAGACATTGGCCATTACATGCACATCTTGGCTAGGGTCAACAAAATTGATGATAGTAATTGACGGACTTGTCGAGGGCTTTATGCTCCCTTGCCTTGCATACCGCAATGAGTATGGCAAGAAAAATAGTTTGGGAGACCTTGGCTATATGCTTAGGCTTTGTTAAACAAAATTGACAAAAACATGAAAATGGCTTAATGCCATACAAAATTAATAAGTATAATTTTGACATTTAAAATTTTTCATGTCAATCATGTAAATTGGTTTAGGCATGGGCGCCTAACGATCACCTGGTTGCTACCAACCTAGCTGGTTGCTACCAACCCTTAAGATTCGATATGGCAAACAAAGCTCCGGATCTCGGATTTTATGCTCATTGCTCATCTTTGATGAAGCTAGAAGATTCTATCAATACCGATATACAAAGCCACACAAAGAACACATATCAGGTGTGTCTTTACATTCTATTCTATTCTGCAAATCCTCTAGTTATGGAGTAGGAAATCCTAAAAGAAACTTTGAAGAATAAAGCTTCATAAGAAAGTCTGCAGATCACATTTAGGTCGGATTTCAGAAATCGTTTTCTGACATAGCTAATCTCGTCAAAACTTGACTGTTTTTCATGAAAAGATAGAGCGTCTGTGCCATTTCCAAAACATATAATTAATAAAAACAGAGCTTTCAGGCTAAGAGCTATGCCTGTTTTTGTAGGGGCTGTCATTTTATGGCAGCAAGTACTTATCTTCCATTTTTACAAGCTTAGACTTAAAATTTGATGGAGATGCACCTAAGATGAAATATAGACTTAAGAAAGGGGCTTCTTTGCTTCTATTCTCAAGACGCTTTGGTTGCTTATATCTCTTACTATCGTCAGTTAACTAACAAATCATGTAGCTTTACATATGATTTTCAATGCAAACGGTGCTAAGCTATGGGCTTGGAGCAAAAGCCAGCGTCTTTGGCACTCTTTATCAAGATTGAAACTATCTTACAGATCTGATTTTAAGATCAATGGTAGTTCTTAAAATAATGATCTAATTTGAGAACTTGGAAACTACCCAAATAAGACGTAATGTAAATACATGCTGAAATAATGTTTCTTAAAATGCAAATGCATAACTGAGATAATTCATTGATAGGCTAAATTATTCTTGAACTAGTTATGTTCTACTTTGTATATCTCCGGGTTATGGAGTAGAAAATCCTAGAAAGAAACTTTGAAGCAAAAAGTTTCATAATAAAGCTTCAGATTTCATTAAGTCGGATTTCAGAAATCGTTTTCTGACATAGCAAATCTCTTCAAAACTTGACTGTTTTTCCTTGAGAGGATAGAGCATATCATGCCGTTTCGAAACATATAATTAATAAAAAAAAACAGTCTTGTGCTAAGAGTTATGGCAGTTTCGGTAAGGGCTGTTATTTCATGGCAGCAAATACTTATTCTTCATTTTGACATGCTTAGACTTAAAATTTCAGAGAGATGCACCTAAGTCAAAATGTAGACTCAGAAAAGGAGCTTCTTTGCTTCTATTCTTGAGAAGTTTGGTTGCTTATATCTCTTGCTATTGTCATTTAGATAACAAACTATGTAGCTCTCCGTCTACTTTTTGGAGGCTATCAAGAATTTTGATTATACTATTATATTTTGAACTGCAATTTTTGGGATTTAAGAAAAATCTCAAGTTTTAATTCCATTTCTTTTTCTTGTTAACGTTTATCAGGGCAAAAGGATACAATTGGTGATCAGTGATAAACCGAGAGACCCAATGTACCTTTGGCCCTTGCATCGCTACCGGATTACCGCTAACGCTTTGCATGATTGGCTGCAGTGCAGTTTCTCTCCTCCAATTGTCTCTGTTTTTGCTACCAAGGTCGTTAACATGGAAGGTTATGGAATTACTTAAAAAAATGTAATCAGATGCTATAATGTTTTACAAGTTATTGTTTAAACTATACACTTTCAAGATAAGTCTACTTTTGCAATTTGCTTCTACTTTGTAATGTATGCTTTAGAATTTGTCTCAACTACTTTTCATTAAGGATGCATAGTTTTGGGGCTTGAGAAATCAGCCCTCACTAAATATCCCTAAATGTTAAGTGTTGAGATATGCTTAAGAATCGCTTTTGTAATTTTTTTCATTAAGGACACATAGTTTTGGGGCTTGAGAAATCAGCCCTCTACTAGGTAGCCCTAATGTGAAAGTAATGTACCGCTTGCACAAGTATTGAGCTTATTTAGTATTCTTGTTGGACTCATTTGGTTTAGGGCCCGGGTAGTGCCGTGACAGAATTTCTCTAGCCGGTTAAGTGACCAAGTTAGGAGTATGGACTTGGCTAGATTAGACCCTAGGCAAAGGAAAGTATATATCTTTGAAACATCTCATTATCATATTCAAGGATATGAAACTCTATCCTTTGAGTCCACCTGAATTAATTGAATACAAGACACCTCTCGTGATTTATTGAACATTATGTTTTCCATTACCGACCGCTTCTATCGTTACATTGGCTATTACCGTTTGCTACTTACTTCTTTACTTTACATTTATCGATGCATTGGGAAATTTCAAAATGACAAGTACTAGCCACGTAATGATGACGGATTTCTATGGTTTATGAACATTAAGCGAGGACCATAAAGGTATGAATATCGCTATGTGATTTATCTTTTAGCTTTTAACGTAGTAACGATTCTTACGTGTAACGTGGGTCTCAGCGAGAATGCTAGGTACCCTCGCTACCTAGCAATATATCAATTTTCTTTTAGGACCCTACTTCTAGCGGTAGGAGGTAGGATGCTATATATATATATATATATAAATATAAATATATATAACAAAGTTGAGAGGCAGGTTGCAACATAAGAGCTAGTTACTTAGACTTGTGAAGCTCATACCACAGTGGGAGATGTCAAGTACTCTCACAACACTGGCTCAAAATACTAAGAGTCCGTAGTCTCCTTTATTGCATACCAAAGTACTAGAGCTATGTTTTATCCGAGCTTTTGCATAGCCTGGACTTTATTTAAGGCGGACTTTCCTTGGATATTTATGGTCACCTAGATATTGGCCATTACATGCACATCTTGGCTAGGGTCAACAATATTGATGATAGTAATTGACGGACTTGTCGAGGGCGGAATGCTCCCTTGCCTTGCATACTGCAATGAGTATGGCAAGAAAAATAGTTTGGAGACCTTGGCTATATGCTTAGGCTTTGTTAAACAAAATTGACAAAAACATGAAAAATGGCTTAATGCCATACAAAATCTACGGAAATCTAATGGATAATATATATATATAACATATATACATACATATACAAGAAATTTAATGCGTCCTACGGTGCATGTTCGAGTTTTAGCATGTTCCTATGCTGCAAGTTCTTGTCGTGCCCTACATTCTAAAAGAATGTCTTGAGAATACTCTAAATTCATAGATTCTCTAAGATTCTACCAAGGTTCTCTTGGAGGTTTCGTGGAGATTCCTCTAAATTTTATAAGATTCCCTCTAGATTCCATTAGATTTCCGTAGATTCTCCAAGATTCTATGACGATCCCCTTAGATTCCCTTAGATTTTATGAGATTGCCTTAGGTTCCCTTACATTATATGAGATTCAAAGAGATTCTATAAAGATTCCTTTAGATACTCTAAGATTTCATCAACATTTTCCTAGATTGCCTTAGATTTTATGAAGATTCCCTTAGATCCCCTAGATTTTAAGAGATTCCCTTAGGCTTGTAAATATTTTCCTAGATTCTCTCACATTTTATGAGATTTTTTTAGATTCCGTTAGATTCTCCTAGATTCCTTTACATTCTAGAACTTTTTAGAACATTCTAAGGCTTTCTGGAACATTCTAAGACTTTCTGGAACATTCTGAGACTTTCAAAATATCCTAGAACTTTCTGGAAGTATTTCCCTAGATTCTCTTACCTTCCCATGGATTCCTACATTCTCGAACATTCTAGAACCTATTAGAACAATTTGAAATTTTCTGGAAGAATTTTCATAGATCCCCCCAAGATTATGTTCTAGAATTTTCTAGAATATTTTGGAACTTTCTAGAAGATTCTAGAACTTTCTAGAGCCTTCCAGAACATTCTAGAACTCTTTTGAACTAGTTAGAATGTTATACTCCATTTTATCTTAACTAGATTGTTACCCTTAAGTATATTTGAAACATAAATTATTAATAGAATTAATGCTTGGTCTAGTGGTTTAGAATGGGGGTTTTGGGTCAATGATCGGGTCAAATCCCACACAACATAAAAATTTTAAAAGCCTTTCCTTAAAGGATGAGCATTCAACGTGGGTCGAGGGATCTTGGACCCATCAAGGGGCGAGGGGTCATCGTGCCATGTGGCAAAAATCTAAAGCAACATGAGCCGTAGGATCCTAGATTGACGATCAAGATCAAGAACAACCTGGACCATAGGATCGATTACATGTAATTCCCAAAGCCATGTGCACCGTAGGATGTGTCCCAAATCAATGTGAGTCGTAGGATCTCGGACCGACGATCAGGATCAAATCAACCTGGACCGTAGGATCGCTTATATATATAGTCTATACACAAACTCCCAAGCCATCTGGGCCGTAGGATACGTCCCAAAGCCACGTGAGCCGTAGGATCTCAGATCAACGGTCGGATTTAGGAGGACAAACATAAGAACATATATATATCAGATATACATGTCAAGTGTGTGGCCGAGGACATATATGATCTCGCATGTCCATGACCTCCTGAAGGTATGATCCCAGCATCCGTACAGAAGCCATGCTCAATGTCACATGCAGTGGCTGGCCAGGCCTGACCAACTCAGCATAGCGCGTCCGGATTTGATCATATGCTGGGCAGCTTTGAAGATATGAGATTCATCCTAAATGACTCCCATTTGGCAGCATTGACAAAGCCTGTCTTGGCATGACTCACCAATCCATCTGCCCCTCTCAATTCGAAGATGGTGTGCCCCTGTGCGAATGGAGGCAATAAGTCTGTGCCTTTTCATAGGCAAGTGGGTACGCGGGTAGCATTGCGGGCCTCGTTTCAATGTGGACCTCATCGCCCTATAAAGATGGAGTTATAAAGTCAGGATGGATCCCACACTAGACTCTACATACAAGGGTTATTCTCCTCAAACCTCGGTGCCTCATCTGCTAACTATACGCTACTATTATCCTCCAAGTCACGAGGAAGTTCAACACCTCTTCATGCCAAAACTCAGCTTCTGGAGGAAATCTTTCCTCCAATACCCTAATCACAACGGAGCCTCTAACCCTGATTCTCTGCTGCTCGGCTACATTCGGCTCCATCAGGCACTTCTTACATCAATATGTGGGGTTAGTCTTTAAGTTTAAGTGGGGATTTGAGGCATTCAAAAAAACTATGCATTCTTATAACAACAACACAAGGAAATCAACCAAGTAGTCCCTTAACCAATTAGTGGGGTTAGTACATAATGCACAATGAGGATATCATGACCAAAACTTAATACAACCATTAAATGCTTTAATCTCAATAATGCATCCTTCATAGAGCAATTTTCCACAGCATGGCATTCGCTGCCCCATTCGACGAGGAGAAAAATGGTGTTTTTCCTATCAAGCCATCCAACTGTGTCGTCGTGTAATACGACACATACAATATAATGTCCAGTGTCCAACGGTATAAATTTGAAGCTCTTTAGTCTTCTTAGGCCCGTTGGACACGATATTGGCAGCATTCTACAATGCCACATCGACAGACTAGGCATCCAATATGGGCGGGGTTTGCCTCATGTGTATGCACCTTTCTATGTTGCGCCCAACACTAAAGGGCCAGTTTTTGCCATGCAAGGTTACAAAGAAACTGCTTTGGCTTTTGGCTGTGAGTATTTCTCCTAGCACTAAGTCTAAAATCCTTGTTATTTCTTTTGCTCTTAGAACCAATACTAGTGAATTATAGAATGATATTATCCCATCGATCCGAGACATCGTATCGCCATTCTAGAATGGGGCGAGCATGCATGTCTTGCATGCATGCATGCGGCGCATGCCTTCTCTGGTTGGGAGTTCGATATTTTAGGCGGGGTTCTGCATCAACGTCTCATCGGCGCTTCCTCTTCTCTCTCAGCAGTACCTTATTCTCTGATTTGAATCCAGGCAGGGGAGGGGCTTCTCCCTGCTTGGTTTGGCCAATTTGGCGTTTCTTTCATGCTATGGCATGTCCTTTCTCGGACTTGGCTCTTCTTTAGCCTTCATCCTGTGACATTCGTCCTCGATCCTAGCTTTATTAAGGAAGTCCTTTGGTATTCGGGCGGTTTGTTGGTTTCATGCGAGCCCCATTCTAGAATCCCATCGATCCGAGACATCGGATCGCCATTCTAGAATGGGGCGAGCATGCATGTCTTGCATGCATGCATGCGGCGCATGCCTTCTCTGGTTGGGAGTTCGATATTTTAGGCGGGTTCTGCATCAACGTCTCATCGGCGCTTCCTCTTCTCTCTCAGCAGTACCTTATTCTCTTAGAACCCACCCTCCCCCCCTTCTTTGTTTATTGTATTTGTCGCCTGGCACGCGTGACCAGCCCCTCTATTTGACGAGGTTTTTGTTTTACTGTCGCGTGGCACGCGTGATCAGCCCCTCCACTCTGGGAGGTTTGTTTTGTTACGTTTTTTTGTGTTGGTGATATGCAGGTACAGGTTGGCGAGCGGCATCTATTTCGACTTCTCCATTCGTGGGTTTTGGGAGCGATTTCTCTGCCTTACGTTTGTCCAAGCCCCTTTGCGTGATCGTTCGGGGACAAGATAATCACGGTCCCAGGGCGATATCTTCATCTTGCCTGCGCCGCATACGCGTTACCCACTCCGTCGACGCGTAGCCAAGTGGGTAGCCCTTAGGGGGCAACTTGCTAAGAATGTGCATTAGTATTAATGTGCACATTTACCAATGTACACATTAATGTGGGCACACATTTCCATGTGGGCACATCTTGCCACCTAGCCATTAAAGGCAAGTGGGCCCATTCCCAATTATCCCACATGCCTAAAGGGGATAATTGGAAACCCTAGCCAACCCCTTCTATTTAAGAAGGGAAACCCTAACTTGCCCATTTTTCGTTTCTAGGGTTTTAGAGCTCTGTTTTGGCTGCCTCAAGAGCCAAAACCGCCTCCTAGACTCTGCCTGAGAGAGTTGCACCATTAGTTTTCTTTGATTCGAGCGTTTCAGCAGGATGGTCGAACTCAGGTCAGGAGGAGCCACTCAAGGATCAGGTATTTGGCCAATTAAATAGTCTAAACCCTATTTCACCATAGAATCGATAGGGTTTAGCCTATTAAATTGCTCATAGCAGCCTTCTAGATCTCTAGATACCCGACCTCTAACTAAAGAACCTAACTCTATGATATAGATTAGATATAGTTCTTTAATTCTTCCGTGATGTATATGGATGATGTATCTCTATGAACTTCGTTGTATTGGGAAGGGGGTAGAGACCTCAAGCTTGGTAGTAGATGCTCCTAGATTAGCCTCTCTAGCACACTATAGATTCTCTTTGTGTACAAGAACCCCACCAAAGTTGTGGGTGAAGGGGCCGACCGGGCTAAGAAGGAGGTTCATGTTCGACTCTTGAACGATCCCTCCGTGTGTAAGGCCTATCGGGTATCATTGTGACTAGGTCTAATGGCTCACCACCGAAAAGTGGGTGAGGCATGGACTCGACACCCGTGAAGTGGTGTACACTTTCCAAAGGGTTCGGTCGAATACGAAGTGGCCCTCTAGTCACCTTGAGTCGGCTTGTAGATCTCCTCGGAGGGAGTGATCCCTTCCCCGCCCCATCGAACCGGGAGGATGATACCCGTGAATAGCCCCTTTGGCTATGCATCCCGTGGCTACTGATCCAGTCCCGACACTTTTCAGCCTACTACTCGCAAAGTGTGCACGTGAGGGGCGGATGGAGTGGACAACCCTATGCCATGTTCTTATGCCCAAACAAATCCATTGCCATGAAATCATGCGCAATGAACTCGGAGACCCAAGCCGTCAGTCATCCCTTCGAAGTCCGAGCCTTGGGTAGGACCCCCGTATGATCTTGATCATTGTCTGTGCAGATGTTGATGCACCACCCTTCGAGGTGGATATGTGATTATGTTGTATACTGACATGTATGTTTACGCTTCCGCAGCTAGGTAGGCCCTGAGGACTAGGTAAAATGACCCCTTCACTCTTCCCACTGGGACTCGTTCACGTGCGGATTGTGGAGGGCCCCGACGCTGTGGAGCCGTATGGGGGATGAACTTCTGTTTGTATACGGTGGGTGTACCGTATATGAGTAGGGGACGTCACAGTGGTATCAGAGCAATGTTCTTGGTGACCAAGAGCAAAGCACTGACCATGCTCCCAATAGCACTAACTTAATAGGATCCTTAAACCTCAAAAAATGGGAAAATTTTTTCTCATTTTTGTAGTTTATGCTAAGCTAGTAACAGTTAGAATGAATGAAAACATAAAAAGACTAAAATTGGTGAGCCAACCTTCAAAAAGTAGGGTGGTCTCACACGTCGCCGCCGGACGGATAATGAGAATCTCATTTTGGTCAAGGCAACGTGGTGAGACATTCAAATTTTGAAACACACTAAAAAGTCATAAATTACAGAAAAATAACTTGATAATTCTAATTTTGAACTAAGAAATAGTAAAATTGACATGTTATATGCTTAGAAAGTATAAAATTTAATAGCGGGACCCACCATGTCTCACACGTCGCGCCAGGACAGAAAATGAACTTCTCATTTTCGGGCTGGGCGCAACGTGTGAGACCATGCTTGAATTTAGGTGTTTTAGATGTCCTAGATGACCCAAAAAGGTAGTTTGAAGTTTGACCTAAAATCGACCCCTATAAATAGACCTAGACCCCTCATTTTTTTCAAGCACTCTCGCTTAGAAAGTCCCGCTTCCCCCTGCCAAGGCGATCTTCTTCGGGCGATAGCTCTGGATCGGGCGAACCACAAACATGGCCCTACAAAAACAGATCCGCTAGAAAGCCCTGCCGAGGCGAATCGCCCAGCCACAAATGACCGCCTCATTCGTGAGGATATCAGCAAGAACGCCTTCTCCCAAAAGGCTTAATCTTCTTCCAAATAAGAGGCGTGGATCGGATCGGAGCGACCAGATGGAGGTCATAGGCGAGGAGCGTCCGGACATTATGCAGCAGATTCTCGAAGAGATCGCCGAGGAGGAGAGGAGGAGCAGGGAGGAACGGGAGCAGATAGGGCAGCCGACCGTCGAGGAGCAACTCGAGGCTTGGGGCCGTCTGCAGGAGGAGGAAGAGAGAGAGGAGCAGCGGCAGCCGAGGCTTAGCCCTGCTGAAGAAGCAGACCTCGCGGCGTTCATCAGCAAATATGAAGCCAAAGAGCGCCGCCGAGAGAGGAGGACTAAGAGTCGAAGACGACCCAACCACAAATGGCAAGGGTCAAGAAGAGGAAGGCCAAAGCCATTAAGGCGGGCAAGAGAAAAGTTGTGAAGGTTGGTAAGCGAGCGACGGGTCCCGTCATCAACGAGCCATCAGGCGAGCAGACCCCACCTTCTACCGACGACTCGGACGAAGATTATGTCCCCAACACTGGGGCAAGCTCTTCAAAACCCCTGGCCGTGGAGAAGGAAGTACCGGAGCGGTGCAAAGACTGAAAGGTGAAGAATGGCCCGCAAAGCGCCCAAGCCCCCACCTTTCCCGACGGGATAGAGTTAAAGCCCCGCGACCCCAACGGGATATATGTGATAGACCCTGGCCAAGGTCTATCGAAGAAGATTAAGGAGCACAACGCCTATATGGCGGGCGGGGAGGCGCATAACGCTTTTATTACCAGGAGCACAGGTGAGAACAATTGAAGGTGGACACCACAAAAGCCGCACTCGGCCGCCGCCACCCGTGCCCAAGCCTCCCGAGCACCGTGAAAGAAGCGAGCAAGAGCAAGCGTGAAGGAGCAGAGAGCTCCTCAAAGAAATCCGCACTTCCATCGGTTACGGACTCTTGATTCCCTGCACCGCTTTCAACGCTTGGTCCGAGAAGTCATGCAGAGTACAACACGGACATGCGGGTGACCGATGAAATGTCATTTGCAGCCTACCTGGAGGCGCCAGAGGCTAAAAATAGTGCAAAGATTTTGAGGATTCGACGGCCGCATTCCACGAAGAGGGTCACGCTTATGAGACAGGATATGTTTTTGGCCAGACACATCAAGGGAGAACGCCCTTGAACTTCTTGTAAATAATGAAAATTTTTGTTAATATAAAGAATTTTTGTGTAAATAATGCGTTCAATCTTGCTTAACTAGGTTAAAATATTGAATCCTAGCTTTTGTTTTAATCAAATTGGACTTTTTGAGCAAAATTGAGACGATGTCTCACACGTCGCGCCAGGACAGAAAATGAGAATCTCATTTTCGTGCTGGGCGCAACGTGTGAGACCATGCCCAAAAATGCCCAAAACAACTCCAAATCGACCAAATAAGGGGTCAATTCTGCCTATCTCGACGAGTCCAGTAGAATTACACCCTTAGATCACCCAGATTGATCAAGTTTAGCCCATTTAGAGCCCATGTCTCACACGTCGCGCCAGGGCAGAAAATGAACTTTTCATTATCGGTCTGGGCGCAATGTGTGAGACCTCTCAGCATTTTCTTCACCATGCCATATCCAAATGATCTCCAAATTTTTGCAATAGGTTCATTAATCCATCTTAGCATGCTCAAACCCTAGAAGTAGTCTTCAAACTCCCAATTGCACCCTTTAATAGATCAGAATCACCCAATCTCAGTAAATTCTAGGTCATCCAAAAATTAGGGTTTTCCCCTTTTCTATAAATAGGTCCTCCACTTCTCATTTAGCACCCTCGCAAGTTTGCTCTCCAACGCTAGGCGATCTTCCAAGGCTCGAGGTGCTTCGCATCCGCTTGATACTCTCTTCTTAGCTAGATCAATGGCCATCAGCCGACTTCAGCGATGGTGGTAGCTAGTGCCCATGTTTAGAGGCGGATGTCAATGACATCTTCCGAGTCTTCGAAAGAAATAGATGTGCAAGCCACTCAATGCAACCCCCAAAGATATAGACAAGTCTTAGCAGAGTTCCAAGCTAGGGTAGGACCCTCCCTCGTCCAGCTCCCCTTGCATAGGCTATTTTGTTCCCCGCCCATCCCTTCAAAAGCGGCCTTTGGGTGATGTCCCCAACATCGCCAAGTACCTAACTAACAAAGGCGCAGAGGCTACCGGGACTATATGGTCCTCGACAGCTAACAGGACCAAGTATTTCTCCTACACTGCCGCCTTAGCTGTTTTCCTATCCCACCGTGCCGAAAACCCATTGGGGGCAACCTCTATTCCTCCCATGGAGGTAGACCCCATAGCAGCCCGAGAAAGAAGAGCAGATGCTTTGCAAGACTGAAGAAGAGCAAGAAGGAAGAGAGGAAGAAGAGGAGTCGACGACGAAGAGTACACCGAGCTGGACTCAGAGGAGGAACGGCGACAAGCGAAAGAGGAGCTGGTCAACTTTGAGCAGAGCCGGCAGAACATCAGAGTTGCTCCCTCGCTTGGGCTAGGCATCACAAGCCTAGCCCCTATCATCATCGACGGAGAGGAGTATCTACTCCTCAGCGACATCCAGAACCTCCCCGAATGCAGGGAGAGGGAGCTCGACCGATGAACTCGCTTCCACCAACTACGGCCGGTCCGACTTGGACGACTTCATCGTCCCCGAGTCTCGGACTTTCCACTTCAAGTCGTGTAAGCCGATACCTATACAGGGAGTCGACTTCGGACATCCAGCCTACAAAGAACATCGTGCAAATGATGGAAGCACGAGCCGCCAATCTGAAAGCAGATAGGTTCAATATCAGACACGCTTTATACGCAATAATGATTTTTCGCTTGATACGGCGACAAATTTGACGCTTAATACGCCAAAAATACGGCCAAAAATTTCCGGCTAATAAAAACTTTCGCAGAGCGAAACAACCTGCTGGGCTTTTACGCTGGTCCGGGTTCGTAGTTTAAAGATTTTTCTTTACGCGAACCAGAAATAGTTTCGCGTAAACGAATGAACTGCTTTCGCTTTTACGCCGAAAACATCTTCGCCAGTAGTTTAAATACTGGTTTTCGCGACGCCAAATTTTTGGGACGCCAAATAATATATATAGAAAACTTCGCCAGAAGTTTAAAACTTTCGCCGTCATTACGAACCGGGCCTTCGCTGGAAGTTTAAACGCTAAAGAATGCTTACTAACAAAAGTTTCGCGTAGTTTAACCTTATAATTTCAGCTTTACGCCGAAAAGAGTTTCGCCGTAGTTTAACATTAAGGCTTTCGGGCTAATGAAAAGCCTATGAGGGATTCGCTGTACGTTTAGACTTTTAGACTTACGCTGAAAGAAAGTTCGCGTGAAGCAAACAAGGTTTTCGCTTTTACGCCGAACCTTTTTTTTTCCCCGCGGTATTAAATACAAAATCGCGATTTTTTCCCAAAATACGTATTTTTATGCTTTTATACGCCTGAAAAAATAGTTTCATACGCATTTAACCTATCCCCGCGAATCGGAGGAGGAGTTCCTCGCCCTCCGTGAACAGAGATGGGGATCCGTGGAAAGACCACGAGCATCTTAATGCCGGGCCTTCGACACCACCTCCAACAAGAGGAGGGGGAATTGACCTCGCGCGCAGTCGACTCCACAATTGAAGACTACCGGAGCCGACCGAGATAGAGGTCGAATCTAATACGCCCGGGCATGAGCCGAGGCCAAACAAGCGGAAGCTTCAGCGACACACAAATGACAGTCCCCGAGGTACTACCGCCCCTGGCCGCTAGATGGGAGAATAGCAAGAGTACACCGCAGTTCAGCCCCCCGAGAGAAGACGGAGTGTTCATGCTTATTGCACTCTCGGGCCGGCGGGCATGCTTTCGAATAGCGGCAAATGTCGACTATCTTGCTGTCCCTAGTCAAGAGAGCAATGGCACTTGACCTCTTCGACTTCGCCATACCCCATCGACGGCAGGCGAGATTGGCAGTGACCGCGGCCTGCACATCTGACCGCAGGGTGGAAGAGTTGGCGAGAGCCTTGCAGGGCGGCTCGTCAGCAAACGTCCTCAGGAACTTGGGTCATTCGGTAGGAACGGCCCAAGTCAAGAAGTTCCTTGAGGACAACCCATCTTACCGGCGATTCCAAGATTAGTTAGACTCTTGATCCCGGAGACTTTTTGTACTAAAATATTATATAATATAAATATAATTTCTTTTTGCACTTCAAATGTTTTGTTGATGTATTCTGTGTCCCCAACTATACCAACAAACATAAATAATGCAAGAGAACAAGCTAAAACTAACCATATAGCCATGAACTACTTGTGTATGCAGCCAGAGGCCTAGGCTCAGGGGAACGACAACGCCGAGACCATATGGAAGAAATGAGAGTCCACCCAGCACCCGGCAAGGAACCTATTCGAGAATTTGGACCCATAACCCCGAAGAGGAAATATCACAGATGAGGACTGGGACCCGAGCGGATAAAGGCTTTGCTGGCCGCATGCTGCGGGAGCTGGTTTGGGGGCAACGCCCGGTTGCCTCAAGCATCAGCTTCGAAAAACAAAGAAGGGACAAGAAGAGGAGCAAGAGAAGGAGGTCCTCCAGCTCTAATCCTCCTCGACTCAAGTTCGGTCCGCACCACTCGCAGGAAGAAGAAGAGCAGCCCGGGAACCCCAACAGATGCAAGGCAAAGAAACACGGCAGATGCAAGGCAGAGGGACGCCATAGATGGACGACAAAGGGACACCAGAGCCTCCTCGACTACACCAGAAGAAGGTAGATTCTGCACTTCGGGCAATGTATGGAAGGCCCGAAATCGGACAGTTCGGGGAGAAACAGTCGAGATTAGAAGCAGAGGTATGGCTGGACGAAATGAGTGAGTACCTGGCAATGCTTATGGCATGAAGGATAAAGACAAAGGCAGAGTGGCAAATGCTAACTTGAAAGGAGCCGCACGGATTTGGTGGAAGGGTTATGCAAAGGCACATGGCTTAAGCAGGGATGCTTGTAAGTTCGAAAGTTTGCTAAAAGCCTTCAAAGCGCCATTACGTCCCAAAGGGAGCACAAGTCCAAAGATGATGCAACGGTTCTCTGAAGTTGCAACAGGGAAACAAATCAGTCAGAAATACACAAAGGAATTCATGAGGCTAAGACTTTATGTGCCAAAGTTGGGCTTAAAAACATGCAAGAGAGAGCTACATTGAGGGCCCGAATGAGGAGATCCGCAAAGCTTGTAAGGGCAATAAACCCTAAGACAAGATCGGCGAGTCCAAGGCAATAAGCTTGCAAGGAACGGGACCTCGCAACAAATGGGCAGGCAGCAGCATTACCGGGATAAAGGCAAGGCAACAGGAGTTATAGCCCTAGGGCAGCCAAATTGTGTCCAAATCGGCTAGAGCCCCATATGGTGGCAACCAGGGGAAACAAAGGAGAGAAGAAGCGGTGTCCTTCAAGGACAAGCGGGGGGGTCAAACTACTCCAAAGCAAAGGCGATCCTTTTGCGAGCTATGCCCAAGGAAAAGAGACAGAGTGCATAGAAAAGCGGCTTTTGCTTGTGTGCTTCCAGCCGGGCCATAGGACCGGTGAACCGCCCCTACGCCATGAGCTAAAGACTAGCGGAGTTGGGAGATTGGGACACTCTGTCTGACGACGATGGCGAGGAAGGCCGCGACTACATTCAGGGTGAGTGTCATATCTTTGCCGCAATAGATACAGAGCAAGAGCCAGTATAAAGTAATTTCCACAGTAGGGAAGGCCAAGACCAAGTCCTTCATAGTCCTGATAGACTCAGGAAGTAGCCATAACTTTGCATCCCCCAGAATGGTTCAAATGTTGAAGTTGAAACCACTAAAGTCAAAGCCAAGGCCCGTTGTCTTAGCAAGTGGAGCAGTAAGGCAGCCTGCTTGTAAATATTTTCCTAGATTCTCTCACATTTTATGAGATTTTCTTAGATTCCGTTAGATTCTTCTGGATTCCTTTACATTCTAGAACTTTTTAGAACATTCTAAGGCTTTCTGGAACATTCTAAGACTTTCTAGAACATTCTGAGACTTTCAAAATATCCTAGTGATAGGGTCTCTCTACCATTATGTTGTTGTGGAATAGGACTTCCCTTAGTACGCACATCATGATGCATAGAGAACCCATATAATAGCCCTAATGCTTCCTATTTGTCCCATTGGGGACTCTCTGTATCTTTATCTTTATTATTAATAACAAAAAACACACTCTTACCCTCAAAAAAAAAAAAAAAAAAAAAAAAAAATCCTAGAACTTTCTGGAAGTATTTCCCTAGATTCTCTTACCTTCCCATGGATTCCTACATTCTCGAACATTCTAGAACCTATTAGAACAATTTGAAACTTTACGGAAGAATTTTCATAGATTCCCCAGTTATGTTCTAGAATTTTCTAGAATATTTTGGAACTTTCTAGAAGATTCTAGAACTTTCTAGAGCCTTCGAACATTCTAGAACTCTTTTGAACTAGTTGGAATGTTATACTCCATTTTATCTTAAGCTGGTTGTTTACCCTTAAGTATATTTGAAACATAAATTATTCATAGAATTAATGCTTGGTCTAGTGGTTAGAATGGGGGCTGGGGTCAATGACCGGGGTTCAAATCCCCACAAAACATAAAAATTTTTAAAAGCCTTTCCTTAAAGGATGAGCATTCAACGTGGGCCGTAGGATCTTGGACCCGATCAAGGGCCGAGATCGTGCCATGTGACAAAAATCTAAAAGCAACATGAGCCGTAGGGTCCTAGATCGACGATCAAGATCAAGAACAACTTTTGCGGACCATAGGATGGAATTACATATAATTCCCAAAGCCATGTGCACCGTAGGATGTGTCTAAAAGCAACGTGAGCAGATTCTTTCTCGGATAGGCGATCAGGATCAAATCAACTCGGACGTAGGATGCTAATACATATAGTCTATACCTGAGCTCCCAAGCCATGGGCGGGGATCGTCCCAAAGCCACGTGAGCCGTGGGATCTCGGATCAGCAGCCGGATTTGGGAGGACAAACATATGTCCTCCTATGTTCTTATGTTTGTCCTCCTAAATCCGGCCCGGGTTGATCCGGAGATCCTACGGCTCACGGGCTTTGGGACGTATCCTACCCATGGCTTGGGAGTTTGTGTATAGACTATATGTAAGCGATCCTACGGTCCAGTTGATTTGATCCTGATCGTCGGTCCCGAGATCCTACGCTCACATTGCTTTGGGACACATCCTACTGCACATGGCTTTGGGAATTATATGTAATCGATCCTATGGTCCAGGTTGTTCTTGATCTTGATCGCCGATCTAGGATCCTACGGCTCATGTTGCTTTTAGATTTTTTGCCACGTGGCACTCGATCTCGCCCTTGATCGGGTCCAAGATCCTATACCACGCTTGAATGCTCATCCTTTAGGGAAAGGCTTTTAAAATTTTATGTTGTGTGTGGGGATTTGAACCCTGGTCATTGACCCCCAGCCCCATTCTAACCACTAGACCAAGCATTAATTCTATGAAAAATTTATGTTTCAAATATACTTAAGGGTAATAATCCAGTTAAGATAAAATGGAGTATAATATTCTAACTAGTTCAAAAGAGTTCTAGAATGTTCTCCGAAGGCTCTAGAAAGTTCTAGAATCTTCTAGAAAGTTCCAAAATATTCTAGAAAAATCTAGAACATAATCTCTGGGAATCTATGAAAATTCTTCCGAAAGTTTCAAATTGTTCTAATAGGTTCTAGAATGTTTGAGAATGTAGAACCATGGGAAGGCAAGAAGAGAATCTAGGGAAATACTTCGAGAGAAGTTCTAGGATATTTTTGAAAGTCTCGGGAATGTTCTAGAAAGTCTTAGAATGTTTAGAAAAATCTCAGGAAATGTTCTAAAAAATATTTACAATGTAAAGGAATCTCTTAAAATCTAGGGGATCTAAGGGAATCTTCATAAAATCTAAGGCAATCTAGGAAAATGTTGATGAAATCTTGGGAGTATCTAGGGGAATCTTTAGAAGCCTCTTTGAATCTCATATAATGTAAGGGGAACCTAAGGCAATCTCATAAAATCTAAAAAGAATCTAAGGGGGAATCTAAGGGGATGCGTCATAGAATCTTGGAGAATCTAACGGAATCTAATGGAATCTAGGGGAATCTTATAAAATTTAAAGGAATCTCCCGAAACCTCCAAGAAAACCTTGGTAAAATCTTAGAGAATCTATGAATTTAGAGTATTCTCAAGACATTCTTTTTAGAATGTAGGGAAATCTACAAGAATCTGAGGAATAGGAACATGCTAAAACTTCGAACATGAAACCTCCAAGAGATTAGATTTCTTGTATATATCTATGATTATATAAATATATAAGATATTCTATTAGAATATATATATATATACAAGAATTTATTGGGTCATAGGAAACATGTTAGAGTTTTAGCATGTTCCTATGTCGCAAGTTCTTGTCGTCGCCCTACATTCTAAAAAGAATGTCTTGAGAATACTCTAAATTCATAGATTCTCTAAGATTCTACCAAGGTTCTCTTTGGAGGTTTCGTGGAGATTCCTCTAAATTTTATAAGATTCCCTCTAGATTCCATTAGATTTCGTGAGATTCTCCAAGATTCTATGACGATCCCCTTAGATTCCTTTTAGATTTTATGAGATTGCCTTAGGTTCCCTTTACATTATATGAGATTCAAAGAGATTCTATAAAGATTCCTTTAGATACTCTAAGATTTCATCAACATTTTCCTAGATTGCCTTAGATTTTATGAAGATTCCCTTAGATCCCCTAGATTTTAAGAGATTCCCTTTAGGCTTGTAAATATTTTCCTAGATTCTCTCACATTTTATGAGATTTTCTTAGATTCCAAGTAGATTCTCCTGGATTCCTTTACATTCTAGAACTTTTTAGAACATTCTAAGGCTTTCTGGAACATTCTAAGACTTTCTAGAACATTCTGAGACTTTCAAAATATCCTAGTGATAGGGTCTCTCTACCATTATGTTGTTGTGGAATAGGACTTCCCTTGTGCATCATGATGCATAGAGAACCCATATAATAGCCCTAATGCTTCCTATTTGTCCCATTGGGGACTCTCTGTATCTTTATTATTATTATTAATAACAAAAAACACACTCTTACCCTCAAAAAAAAAAAAAAAAAAAAAAAAAAAAAAAAAATCCTAGCTGGAAGTATTTCCCTAGATTCTCTTACCTTCCCATGGATTCCTACATTCTCGAACATTCTAGAACCTATTAGAACAATTTGAAACTTTCTGGAAGAATTTTCATAGATTCCCTCCAGATTATGTTCTAGAATTTTCTAGAATATTTTGGAACTTTCTAGAAGATTCTAGAACTTTCTAGAGCCTTCCAGAACATTCTAGAACTCTTTTGAACTAGTTGGAATGTTATACTCCATTTTATCTTAACTGGATTGCTACCCTTAAGTATATTTGAAACATAAATTATTCATAGAATTAATGCTTGGTCTAGTGGTTAGAATGGGGGGCTGGGGGGTCAATGACCAGGGTTCAAATCCCCCACACAACATAAAAATTTTAAAAGCCTTTCCTTAAAGGATGAGCATTCAACGTGGGCCGTAGGATCTTGGACCCGATCAAGGGCCGAGATCGTGCCATGTGACAAAAATCTAAAGCAACATGAGCCGTAGGGTCCTAGATCGACGATCAAGATCAAGAACAACCTGGACCATAGGATCGATTACATATAATTCCCAAAGCCATGTGCACCGTAGGATGTGTCCCAAAGCAACGTGGTCAGAGGGATTCTCGGACCGGCATCGTGGATCAAATCAACCTGGACCGTAGGATCGCTTACATATAGTCTATACACAAACTCCCAAGCCATCTGGGCCGTAGGATACGTCCCAAAGCCACGTGAGCCGTAGGATCTCGGATCAACGGTCGGATTTAGGAGGACAAACATAAGAACATATATATATCAGATATATCCGAAAAAAAAAAGAATTCTTGCGGTATAAATCTATATCGCGAGACTTCCTGCGGTATAAATTTATACCGTTTTTTTTTTTTATATGTACAAATATGTGAACGTATATATATTAAATATATATATATATATTAAGATGTATAAGATGTATATAGCTATATATATACATAAAATATGTAGTCCAGGAGTATAAGTTTATATCGTGCAAAAGTTTGTGGGGTCTTTCTTGCTCCCAAAGGTTTTTGCAACTTAATACTATTGAAATAACACACTCAAGGGATAATTTTATGCAATTTTCTTAGTTTTTTAGTTCAAAAAGTTCTAAAATAGTTCTAGATTCTCTGACATTGTAATGCAATGTTAGAGCATAAATTAGTCGAATCCCGTTGTTATTTTTACTTTTTTTTCTCTACACACATGCTAACTTCACTTTAGGCAGCTCAAAAACTGCTACTAAGGGCAAAGGACCCCAAAATGTTATGGAGACACATGTGTTCAACGAGAAGGAAACTACGTAGTTTGTCCATAGGGGTGCGAGGAGTAGCAACCCCTCAAAAGTTTACCTATTTCTTTGCAAACAGACAAAAAAAAGCAAGATAGACAAATACTTCTCTGTGGAGAAATGTGCAGTGACGCCCACTGCTACAGATGATGGAATTGTGCTGAAGACTCTCAACATTGACAAGGAGCTTGACTATCTTCTCAACAACACTATATTGTGGATTGGTATTGTGCAAGCCCAAAGACATGATGAATACATCTCCGAGAACAACAAAGAAGGCCATGTAATCACAGAGCTTCATTACTTCAACTTCGCTTCCTCAAGATAAATTTATACTGCATCGCCGCTTGGAACTTCAACTAACTCGCATGATTTCGTGGATATATTACCATTTGTAACACCATATGATGCAAAACAATAATTTTTCATTCAAGCAGGTTTGTTCAACTGTCTCCCAATGTCTTTTAAGGTCAATTAGGATGTTTAGCCAAAATGGTTGTGAAATAACAAATTTTTGTCTTCTATAAATGTACCAATATAAACGTTCTAAGGGATAAGATACAAAAGCGTCTAATTTTTTCATATGAGTTTGCCCCATAATAAATCTTTGGCTTTCGTAGTGGTCCTTTTCCCCTCTAAAATGAGATATTTTTCTTTGTTGTTCTTCTCCTTAATGTTAAGTCTTCCTAAAATGTCTGTTTTCATGAGCAGTTTTATAAATCTTTAGACACAAGATAGTAAAAGAGTCCTTTTTAGGGGTATTTTAGAATTTTGTAAATTTTTAGAAGGAATCTTTCAAACGCACTTCTTAAATAAGTGCGTTTCATTTTAAACCTTGTTCTATTTCATATGTTCTAAAAAGTGTCGACTTGCTTGATTGAAACAGGTTCAATTTTCCCCCGTACAACCTATTCGTCGGAAGGACAATTGTTGCCCGGGGACATATTTTGAATAGAACCACTCTTCATGGGAAGGAAATAGATCCTTCAAATGTAGCTATTGAGGTCACTTGAGTCCGCGGATCCCATCGACCGAAGCTTCCGGTCCCCTGGCGGGGCGGATAACATTGGTGAAGCAAGAGGGCACATTCATTCAATGGCCTAAGAGGGATGTAAAACAAAATGAGTTCCCCTCAAGTGAAGATACGTCTTCGAGATCCCTCAATTTGCCCTCTTCAGAAGAGGATTCATCTAGTAGTCCACCATCTGTAGGTAGCCCGCCGGACATCAGTTTCACTGCTCACTGTGGTGAACCAAGCAACAGAGCAACAAATGAAGAAGACGAGATAGTAGAGGAGATTGAAGGTCATGAGAATCTAGCTGCCCGTCTTGGTCTCGGGTTGTTTAAGCCCGAAGATGAGACAGATCTACTACTCCGAACAGATCTACTAGGTTTGCCATGCTACATTCTTCATTCCCGTGATTGGATCTAAATATTCTGAGGCTTAATATAGTCTTTAGTGATCCTCGGGATGCTATAGACGATGAGTTCTTGGGTGTATCAAAGGTCGGGCTTTCAAAGTAGGTAACATAATAGATCCAATGGGAAACCAAAATATCAGGTCATGTCATGCTTGTCTTTGAGAGGCCTATAGCTAATCTAGTAACACGGAGACCCATGATGTTTTGCTTCATGATGGTAGGACAAGTTTCACAACATTTACAAGCTCGAGCTGCTCTCGAACAGATGACTTAGAAGTTGAGTGCTTGGAAGGCGATGTTGAGAAGCAATTCAAGAGGAAAAGGAAATATACATATGTGAAGAGGGTCGAGGGAACCAAAGGGGATAGGAAGGAGGAGAGGATGTGCGTTTCCAAGTCAATCAAGAGTGCTTTAAAATCAACATGCCGCAAGGATGAATGTGTCAAAAACCGGCCGCCGAGAGCAAGTATGTGCCTTAAGAAAAGAATTTTATTCTCAATCAAGCGGGCCGTGATTACGCTTTGTTTTTGATGTGTTGAGTGTAACTTATACAGGCGCTCCGAGGCTTAAAGTAGTGGTCTCGGAGTGGAGGTCATCAATTTGCATGGCGGCGTGGCTTTAGGAGTTGCTTTCGGTCACGCTTTTATAGTTGGAGGAAGAGGTTCGAAAGTTAGGTGGAAAAATCGGAAGTAGCATGGTAATCTGAGCTCTAAGAAGCCTAGATCTCGTGACACTAGCTACGAAAAGTGTGTTTGATACCTTCATTAGTGAGAATGCGGAGAGCATTCCACATAGAAGCAAAAAGGGAAGGATGATATAAGGGAGAATGTTCAAAACTTCCTTCCATTCTTAATAAGAAGATCATACATAAGGAAGTGGGTGCCGTGGTGGAAGAATTGACGGAAAGAGTGTAACCTTGCCCTCTTTTTACAATATTTGGAAGAAGGAGTTTCCACGCGTCGATAGCAAAAATACAAAGATTCTCCAAGTGTAACATATATGTGTAGTCATCAAGCGTAAATTGGAAAGAACAAAAGATACAAGGGAGAGGGCGTAACCTTTCAATTCAACTACGGCACATATGTTGGAACAACGTTCTGTAGGAGTCAATATTGGCATTGGCGTGCATTATCACATCGCTTAAGCGAGAAAGTCACCTTTGCATAATACATGATAAGATGGATCAGGTCAAAACACTCACACCAAGAAGTCACCATCTCGCAAAAGTCCTGTTTGGAGAGGAGATCGCTTGAAGAGCAGCTTTGACAGAGCATTGACACATGGTCATGGTGGACGGGCTTATGGCCATTTCTCTCTTGATCTTTGGAAGGATGACTCAAACTTTCATGTTGGATCACTTTCTAGGATCCTACACTATCTTGAGTTGCCTAAAGAAGACAAGTGTGGTGATCCGTGGTGGAAGCGAGAACTACAGTTGCAAATTGATGCAAGCCCTAAAAGATACTCGACCACTTCAAAGATAAGCTAGCCTTGAGACACAAGAGAAGATGCCTTCATCTTCTAGTGCCAACTTAGAAGGCTTCAATCCTCTTCCTCGAAATCTCTACTTACAGTTGGATAATGCATCGGGTCAAAATAAAAATAGATATGTGTTCTCCTACCTCTCTTATTTGACATGGCTTAAGGTATTCGATGAGATTCGGTCGGGCATACTCATGACGATATTGATGCATTGTTCGGGAACTTTTCGACGTTAATGAGTTCATCGGATGCTCTAACTTTGCCTGAGTTGCTTTACTTGTTTAGCAAGTGCAATGCAAAGTCTCCTGTTCCATATTTTGTGGATGAAGTTCTAGATTGGAAAGGCTTTGTCAAGGGATATATCCCTGATAAAGGCCAACGTCTAACAGGCCAGATGCGGCCAACTCATAAAGAGTGGATTCCAGAAAAAGGAATAAGAATGTGGAAGGAGGATGAAAATGGTGAGCCAACGTTACCAACGGGGGTGCCTAAAAATATCCCTCCAAGGAAGGCATTGAAAGATCTCCCTGGCCTGGCAGACAGCATCAGCAAGTACATAGCATTATGGAATTCCTTCTGCAAAAATCAAGAAGATAGTATGTTTGCACGACAGTACAAAGCAACTATGGATTACTGGAACGAGATTCTTGTGTGTTTGGAAGATGTATCTCCAGGACGACCTCAAAATGATAACTTTTGGTTGCGTACAAGGCAAGAACCTCTACAAGCTGCATTTACTCCAGAGGTCGATGAAGCCGCTGTGCTTGTAAGACTTTTGCCACTACTACAAAAATAGGTAGAAATGGCACAAAAGTGACATTTATCCTCCGCCTTTTTACCGCGTATAAACGTCACTTTTGTGCCATTTATAACGTTTGTGCTCCCCAAATGGCACAAAAGTGACGTTTATACGCGGTAAAAGGGCGGAGGATAAATGTCACTTTTGTGCCATTTCTACCTATTTTTGTAGTAGTGTGCCTACGTATTGTGGGCCAGCAGATGGGCGTCCAGTGTTGCCTATGGATGAGTTCGATCCTCATGTACATGTTACGAAAGGTATGTTTGTTTTAGTCCGACCTGGAGACGATAAACTCCAACGTGGTTGGGCTTTACAGAAGAAGATGCCATCCTAGATCCAGAGTCTACCAATTATGGTCACATTTATGTATCATGGTGGATGCCTGTTGGTCGTGACTATACAGGTTGCTTAACTAAACGTTGGCGACCCAATCCATCAGATCCATCAAGGTATGAGAAGTTAGATGCCATACATTATGCATGGGATGCAAATGGCAAAAGACCGAAGACTGTTCAGATTCCAAAATACATTGTTGACATGTGGGGGGACATAGCATTAGCTAAAAGCTCTCAATCTCAGTCATGTTCTCGATAATCATGTATGTAATTTCTTTTGCTAGAATACTTAAGCATTTTGGACAATTAATACGTTGTCGATACATCAATTAGCTTCCATTATGCTTATACTAACATCCTTACATCTTTTATAATAGGTGTTTAATACACATCATTACATCTGATGCACACATTATTGATGGTATACATATAGTTTAGATGCACATATTATTGATGGCATTATAGAGTCGATGATTCACTCATCATCAATCCCTGCTATTGTGATCGCATTTAGCTCGTAGGCATGGCGCTCAGGAACCAAAAGAAGATGGATCACAACACGAGTAAGGCCGGGGCAATCACACTCACGACCTTCTGCTTTGGATTGTAAGTAAGGATCCAGCTTAACACCTTTATGTATGCAGCGATTAATATCATTGTAGCTCATGGAGCAAAGAATGATCTCAAACTGATCTTCATAAATATTATAAGCCATGGGAGATGAATGACTTACCGAATGGAGCTGCTTTTATAGTCGTTGTAGAATTATTGGTATAATACTTCAGCATTATTGGTATTATACGTGAGCATTATTGGTATTATACGTCAGCATTATTGGTATTATACTTCAACATTATTGGTATTCTACTTCAACATTATTGGATTCATAGCTATAAATTCTTTTACCTTGTTTTCACTTCTCACTTTTCACCTTGCTACTTGATCTTGATCCTTGCTTCTTGCTCCTTCATCTTCCTTGTTCCTTGATCTTCTTGCTACTTGATCTTCCTTGTTCCTTGATCTTCTTGCTACTTGATCTTCCTTGTTCATTGCTTCTTGCTACTTGATCTTGATCCTTGTTCCTTGCTACTTCATTCCCGTGCTCCTTGCTACTTGATCTTGTTCCTTGCTCTTGATCTTGCTACTTGATCTTGTTCCTTGCTACTTGATCTTGATCGGTGCTTCTTGCTCCTTGATCTTCCTTGTTCCTTGATCTTCTTGCTACTTGATCTTCCTTGTTCATTGCATCTTGCTACTTGATCTTGATCCTTGTTCCTTGCTACTTCATTCCCTGCTCCCCCGCTACTTGATCTTGTTGCTTGCTCTTGAACTTGCTACTTGCTCTGCTTTCAGGTGTTCCTTGCTCCGTCGGTGACCCTTGCTTGCTTTTGCAAATGATTGGACCCAATCCTCCCCGGGGGCTACTCCCGGAAGGCCTCGCAAGCATGCCCCCAGAATTGCATGCACACCTGGAATGGATGAGCTATGGGACCATTTCTTGGAGTGGAGGTTGCGCCACGCCCCACCAAGGAGCTTACAATGGAGTTGATCAACTTCATTCTGGAGCGATTTGATTGTGGTCATGAGCCACCGATGGAAATTAATCCATCCCCGAATGTTATAGGAGACTTGCAATGAGGGGAATTCTTGAACCCCCTCCTTATCCGGGACGAGATGCTACAAACAATTGAGGCCTCTTCTTAAATCCCGGATATTTAGCACACTCTCTCCTCGGATGCATACATATCGAGTTCATTCATGAAATTTGTAAGGGACAGATGTATGGCCTTATTAGGGTGTACTACAACGAAGTACAACGGTTTTGTGGAGTTGGGTCCGCTCTTCTTCCGTGAGTATCATCCCGTGGAATTACTTTTTTCTAATGACTAGGTACCCCATATGGTGGGAAGAATCAGCCGGAGGAGCGTGAGCTCTTGACTCCTAACCCGGATCGTGGGTTAGACCTCGCGAGAGCCAAGGGAAAGGGGAAGGGGAAGGGGTTAGGAACCTGGGGGAAGGTTACTAGGGACATACATAGTTCATACTTCGGTCTCTATTGTGTTTGGAAGTTGGTATATGATACCGTGTTATTATGTTCTCTAAATATTCATGTATGTATGATAAACGGGTACTGCTGCATAAGGTCTATGATTCAGGATACTGTACACGTGTATACAACCCCTGCATAAGATCTATGATACAGGGTACTGTACACGTGTATACAACCCCTGCATAAGGTCTATACAACCCCCATAATAAAAAAATTCCAGTTTACTAAAAATTTTCCCATTATAATGAAATTGTGCTTCTTGGTCGTGGTATTCACCAGGGATGCCCTTTAGTACCGCTTCTTTTCACAATTGTTGCGAAGGTGTTGCCGTAGTTATTTGTTGTTGCGACAGCGGAAGGGCTCCTTCAAGATCTTGCTATGGAGGATGGTATGCAAGAAGTATGCAATCAATATGCAGACGACACGTTCCTCTTTCTCGTAAATAGTTAAATAGATTCACCTTTCATCTGGGGCATTAGACCTTTGGGCTTGTAAAGCATTTATCTCAAATGCATTACCCTGCATTTCATGAAATCTCTGCGCCTGAAACAACTTTATTTTCTTTAAAAGCATCTTCCACCATTTTGCATTACCATATATTACAAAAAGACAGGCAATTCAGGACATCTAAAGGCTACCATTCCTGATGACTTCTCACCTTCAACACAATCTTCACATTGAATAAAATGAGATGACGAGTATAACAAAAAAGCTGTAAATGGATGCAAATCCCGTTTACATTGTTTCAACTAGTAGTAGAAGAAAGGAAGTGGAAAATACATTATTCTGCTACCTTGCAGTCTCTGCAGTATCAGTACAAACAGGATTTAAAATGTGAATTTTAATTTCAAAGTACAAACTATGAGAATGCATATTACAATCATACCTAGCAGATGTGATGGGACAGGATGCTGTGAATAATGGCATATACATTAAGCAGAGAATAAGGAGGTAGCCTTCCAATATCACGGAGTCCTCCAGTTAAGATATTAGATTCTGGCCTTCCAATATGACAGAGTCGTCCAGTTAAAGAACTAGATTCTGCAACAATCTGTGTACCGAATGTAAGGCTTTTTTCTAGTAAAAAAAGCACCAAGAACTGAATAAACGTTTGTTTGAACACCACATACTGCTTCTTAAGAGGCATGTGAATGCTGAATTCAACCCTGAAGCTGTATACACATCCCAATAAAGCGGTGCCTGCAACCAACGGTTTAACACAAAGAGAAAGACGATCTATACTGAATAGATAAAGGAAGCTTACCACAGCTGTGGTTTCCAAGCCATGGATGTGAATGATTCTTTCCAGACTTTAAAAAAATTCAACGGCAGCACAACAGATTTATGTACTTATCTATAGAAGCCGCCACAGAATGACTTAAGGGCACCGAGGCTGGAAACCGGGGCTGGAAATTTAACCACAGAGGGCAAATTTTTCTATAATGCAATAACTACAGAACGATTTTAAGAGATTCAAAAGCCAATCTTCAGAAACAGAGGAAGCGAAAATCTGCAGCGGCTTCTATGCTTGCAGTATCCTCTTGCAAAAATACAAACATGGCTTCCACGCAGAAGCCGTCGGACTTGCCGACCCGCCATAGTCCCAGTTTAGTGCCTGAACCCTAGTCTTGTTCAGAAACGCAAAGGTATCTGGATAAAAATGGTCATTCGAAAATACCCCGCCTCCCGGACTCAGCCCATGGTGTTGAATCCCCTTTGCCTGCAAGGATGGAGAATATCCTCCTCCGTTTTCTCCATGGACAACCCAAACAACCTGAAAACCAGAACCCAACAAATTGGCAGCTTCAATATCTCAGGTGAATCAGCCAGCAAGCAGAATCGGCAACAGCTTGTGAAGATCTTGAAACCCTAGCAAAAGGGTTTGATGTTTGCATGCCTTTTCGGCCCTTTAAAAAAAATAATTAATACAAAAATTAGACTATGGTCCAGCCTGTGCAAATGAGATAAACTTAATTACAACCGTACGATTCTGTCTCTTATAAAAAATCAATGGCCAAGAAACGATGCACTCTAGAAATACTATTTAATACACATAGATGAATACGGCCACCAAATCATAGGAAAACCTTAGCAAAAAGTGTATAAAAATGCAAAACAAACCCCCTGTTATTATGCTAGATATTGATATTAAACAGTGGTTGGATAAATAGAATAGAATAGAATAGAATAGGTTTTTAGCGTCCTCGGAGACCAATTGGCCTATGGGACCCAAACAAGAAAGCAGCAAGCATATTACTGACAGGATTAAAAAACCCCCGCCCCGAAGGGTTTTCGAGGGAAAAACCTTAGCAGTAATAAGCCTGCTGGCACACTGTACAATTGCATAAGACAGTTCAATACCGTCCCGTAGGACATAAACGAGTCCGTGCATCCATAACCTCCTGGAGGTATGACCCCAACAAACCCACTGACGCCGTAGCCAATAACTGATGCAACGGCTGGCCGGCACACTAGTAATCGAACATATCGCTTCGGATGTGGGCAAATCTTTGCGTGTCCGGAGGGCATGACATTCATCCTCAATCATACGCCAGGTGGCAACATCGCAAAGCCTTTGCTCGTGGCTTCACGAGCCTAACGCCTCTGTTTCAATCCGGAGGCGATGTGCCCCGCAGCGAATGGAAGCTATAAACTGCGTTTCTTCATGGGTAGCCGGGTGTACAAATGCGGGTGTGGGCCTCTTGTGAGCCTAGGATTGACCTTCTGGCGATAGTGTGCCCGACTTAACATCGCGTCATAGCCTCCGCATCCCACGGCTTTGGGCGAAGGAAAGTAGCATCAAGGTATAGTTTTAGTGCCTCGCGATCTTTCTTTGTCCCGACACGGGCGCATCGTTTGCTGCACACCCCGGTGAGAACCAGAGCACGCTTGTCTTTCCAGCAGGATTTCAGGCGTTGGGGACCCATTGCCGTGGCCAAAGCAAAGCGGGACAAAGCGTGTATCAGCCATAGCGACCACCTTTTGGAAGTAAAACGATATGGCGTTCCAATGCGGCCCGTTGAAGGGGTAAGAAGCCCGTCTCTGGAGTAGGATGCAGTGCAGGCGGACTTCACCCCGGGGGCCCGTGCCAAGAAGGCCTTCGACACCGCCGAGGTCATTCCGGTGTTGAGGGATATCACCGGACCCCACACTTCTGCCCCATACAAAGGGCCGGCTCAACCAAGGCCCAAAACAAATGTGATGGTGACCCGGGCATACAACTCGCCTTTGTGGCTATTGTTACGCATGGCATATAGTGCTTTCCAACCCGCAGTGACCCGCAACCTCGATAGTCGCATCCCAATGGGTGGTAGTTGAGAACTCAATCCCCAAGTACTTGTAGGTCGAGAGCCACCTCTACCTCTTTGCCCCTGGTAAGTGAATGTGGGAAGCCTTGGGTCGACAGGGATGATGCAACTAGCGAAGACGCTAGTTTTGGCCAAGTTAACTTCGCATGCCGATTGAATTGGCAAAAGTGTCAAGGGCATCCGGTGGCGTTGCATGTCCTCGGAGTATAGGCCATGAGGTTGACATCGTCGGCATATATGAGTTGCGGATTGTGTGATGCATGATATGTGCCCAGCACCTCCATGCTCCGAGCCAATCTTCCAAATCGATCAATGTACTGAGGCCAAAGAGAGTGGGGAGAGGGGCAACCTTGGCGCACTCGATGCTACTCGGTCACCGGCCATGCTTGCTGATGTGATACGGCCCGAGCATGCCTCGACAAATTCTATATAATGCATTCTCGCAAGTCCGGGGGTCCCCGGTACGCCGCACCGTGTCCATAGCTTATTAAGGGTAATCGTGGTCAATGCCTTTGCAAAATCCACGAAACAACAAGATGTGTTCTGCCGGGCGATTCCTGCTATCTTCAATCAATGTCGCAGAGTGAAGATATGATCAATGGTGGAATGTCCGGGCGAAAACCTGCCTGTGTAAGAGCTCGCACCTCCGTTTCCTCTGCCCATATTGTCAGCCGCTGCTCAAGGATGCCAGCCAACAGCTTTTGCAAAAAGAGAACCATAATAGTACGGTAGTTGGCGGACATTGAGGGTCCCCTGCTTTGTATATGGGCACTACTCTACTAGTGGTCCATTGCGTGGGAAGCCTTCTCGCAATGCTTTATTGAACAATGCCGGAGAACGAGCACCGGTGGAGGCCCGACCCATTTCAGAGCTCTGCCGCATGCCATCTAAATCTAGCCGCCTTCCCATTAGCTAGGCTGGCCAGAGGCCCATGATGACATCCCCTCTGTGATAACCGTGAGCCATGCCTATCTGTGGAGGGATGGTGCCCGCCCCGTGCGGGTCATACAATTTGCAAAGTCTTGTACCCATTGCTCCGAGGTGATATTCCCCGCGGGTCGTGCAGGCTTGCTCAAGACCCTTCTCGAATGTCCTGGGTGCCGGTCCCAGGAGACCAAACATCTGTTGTGATGCTTCCGGCGAGGTATCCGCCTTCTTGTTCTTGAGAAAGGAACGGTATTGGTGGCGGACGGCCCGCGGGCGAGATGGGATGATGACTTGCCGAGTGTGCGTTTGAGCTCCCCGACACTCATCATCAAACCATCTCATTGCGGGGAAGGTGGTGGTGCACGAGGCTTGCCGTGGCGGCCTCTCCCAAAGCATCTTTCTCGCGTGCCCGAGCGGGTGAGTCAGGTGGCATTGTTCTTGAAGTGTGGGGAGTTGCGGCCAGCCCCGCCAGATCATGCTCAAGCGGTGGGCATAGGTCCCTGCACGGTCCGTAGTCCAGGCGCAACCGGGCACCCGTGTGTTGAGGCGAGGGTGCACGGGGAGCCTCCCAATCGAGATGCATGAACAGGGGCGGTGGTCGGAGTCTACTTCCCCGTCCCGGTGTCCCATCCGATGGAAAAATGAGTAACCAGTGCCCACGTTCCTCGGCCCGCCAGATAATCCACCACCTTTGGAGCCGCCCCTTTGGTTCTCCACGTCTACAAGTCGCGGCCCCATTTGGAAGACGGCCATTGCCCCAACCCATTACGGATAACCAGGTCGAAGATACTACCCAAAGAATAAAGAATCGCCATAGCGCGAAATATGGTTGCCATCCGATATCCTTGACCAAGCCACCTCTGCGGGGTCAATCGAAGACGCCCCTCTGCCGGGGCTCAAATTTTGGAACCTCGCCGGGCTCCCTCGTAAGGTGCATTAAAGTCGCCAAGCAAAATAACCAACCTGTTGTTTATCTTTGGCCAGATGTCATCATATAGATCGACATAAGGCTCCAATCGATCCACATCTGAATGAGTGTTATAAAAGTTGCTCTCGGCATGTGGAAAGTAGCATCTTTGCTATGAGGAGAGGTCGCCCTTTGTCATCTTTGCCGCACGCCGCACCCATAAGTAGCGATTGTACTGGTTGCTTTGTGCAACGGAGACCGAAAAGTGCCTCAAGGTTGCCGCGGTAGTAGCAGTAACCCCGCCATGCCCTCGCTTGCTGTGCACTCATTGAACAAATGAGAAATGCGATAGCCCGAGGTCTGGTAGTGCTGCGGCCCCCTGCATGCTCCCATGTTTCCATGAGGAAAATGAGATCCATATCCTGTGCAATAGAGTTGAGACTCTGCCTTTCTCCGACGGGGAAGCCCCGGCAGTTCCTGAAGACACCATCCCGAGGCACGGGGCCCTATTTGCCGCCATTCGATGTGGACGCCGATGATCTGCCCCGCTGCGGGGGGGGGGAGCGGCGCTACCGAGCAGCAATGGAGCGGGAGGGAGGAGGTGCAAAGGGGTACTGGGCCGCGAAGCGGCTAGCGGAAGCAGGAGTGGCAGCGGCGGACGCGTTGGGTCGGCAACCTCGGCAGCCCGGGCCTGAAAATCACGAAGCTTGCCCCGGACAAGGCTGCGGCCCCCCCTCGACGGGACGTCCACGACCGGCTTTGTACCAGCTTCCGGGCTGGACTCTGTAGCACGGGGTGAGATCCTGTCAACATACTGAGCAGTCCCTTCGCTTGCCTACTCGACGCAGATGGCCTTCCCCAGACTTCGATGTCCGCCAATCGCGGAAGGTGACAACACGGGCGATTCAGGCGTTGAGCCCCAAGGCGCCTTCGCCTAGCAATGTGTACCCGCACGGGGAATGCCATTCGAGATAGGATCTCATCCTGAATGCGCTTAGTGAGATCTTCTCCTGCCTCCTCTGAGAGTCCACGCACCACCACATTATGGCGTCGGCGGCCCTGCTCCTGCTGCTCACTGAGTCGAGGGGCAACATTAGCCGGCCCAAAGTGGGACGCCTCGCTGGCTGAGCGTGTGGGCTGCTCCGCGCTGAGGGCGGTGTGGTGTGCGCGAGATGGAGGAGGTGGCGGCGCCGGCCCGCTTGGCTTGTGAAGGGCTGGGGCACGGCGCGCTTTGGTCAGTCCCGTGTTGCGGCCTCTGGCGCCTCAGGTCCGGGAGCCTAGCTCCTGTTGGAATCTCTGCTGCTTGGCCAGCTCATTTGTGCAGTGCCGCAGGTGTTCATGGACCTGAGCACGGAGGCCGCTGCCTTGCTGGGCAATGGTTGCCTTGAGCTCCTGGATCTCCCGATCTTGTGTCTCCAGCCCTACCGCGGGGTTCTTAGCTACTCACACGGTTGGCTTCGGGACGATGGCTCGGACGTTTTGTATCCGCGGTGGCATACCCCTCGACTTCCCGACCTGGCGGGGAAATAGTTACCCATCAGATCCCGCTCAACACCACTTTGTCGCATGTCATAGTTTCCACCCGGTGGTGATGAGGGAATCCATAGCGAACTTCGCCAAATGCGGCAAGGCCACGGGCGCATCCCTGTTGCCTCTCAAAGTGGGCCAAAAGCGAAGCCTCTACTTCTAAGCTGGCATCGATGGTCTCCATGTATGTAAACCCGTTGCCTTTCCACTACCAAAATTTGTCTTTTTGAGCACATGGGATGCTTGAGGATCAGATCTCTCAACGTCAAGCCCGCAATCCGGATTCCCCGTATTCTCGACCGTTCCTCCACCAATTGTTCATGGCCCCTCCTCTGCTCTGTGTCGAGCTTGAGCAGCCTTCATCCATCTCCCCGAGCCAATCCGTGGGTTAAGCCTTGGGCCGCCTTTCCCTCCTCATGGAAGAGGTTTCTCCCCCGTCTTTGTTATCTGACCGGGGGCGTTTTGCATGCCCCCTCCCACCGTTCTCCCGGGGGGCTGGGGCCGGGTTGGGGAATGTCTCCCCTCCAAATGGGGTCCGGGCAAGGGGCTCTGAAAGCGTCCATGAAGTTGTATGATATGGATGGGGGTTAAAGAACTAAAGTGTTATGAAGAATTGAAAGATATTTAAAAGCACAAACGATGCCCGCCCTCATTGGTTGGCACGGGGGGGTTTGGGGGGGTTCAACCCTGTGGGGGGGAGGTTCGATTCCGGCTACTGTCGGAATATTTTTGGTATGGGCTTCAATGAGCTTTTTGGAATAGGCTGAGATGGGAAAGGCCTAACACAAGGAGAAGAGCTTTTTGGAATAGGCTGAGATGGGAAAGGCCTAACACAAGGAGAAGAGGCGACTGATCCCGCGCATTTTGAGCATGCTAGGATCTGGAACACCTTATTGGCGCGCCATGGGTCGCCTTGAGGCCTAGAGAGATTGATAGTGTGTTGAGAGAGAGCAGGGATTGGCGCGCCATGGGTCGCCTTGAGGCCTAGAGAGATTGATAGTGTGTTGAGAGAGAGCAGGGAGGGAGATAGGGAAGGAAGGCTAGAGAGATAGGGCAGGGAGGAAGATAGGATGTAGAAAGAGGAAGAAGGCTAGAGAGACAGAGATTGAGCAGAGAGGAAGGAGGTAAGAGAGGGCTAGAGAGGGAAGAAGGCTAGAGAGACAGAGATTGAGCAGAGAGGAAGGAGGTAAGAGAGGGCTAGAGAGAGAAAGTGAGGTAAGAGAAGGCTAGAGAGAGAAAGTGCTAGGCGCTGGAGAGAGAATGCAAGAGAGCGCTAGAGAGAGAATGTGCTAGGCGCTAGAGAGAGAATGTGCTAGGCGCTAGATAGCCTTTGATGAAGCCTTGGGTTATGAGGGGGATATTAGGCAACGGGTAAAACAGAAAGTGATGGCCAAATTATGGATGAACCCGCAACCCAAGATGAGCATGTATGAGCGTCAGATGAACCCAAGTTTGAGATAGGCTAAACACCTCCAAGAAAACATTTTGGTGGGTATGAGACATGCGTACGATTGAGCTCTCATAGACTTGGAATTGAAACATGACGTTGAGGGGAGATTCCCAAGGATAAACGAACATGTAATGCTTGTGGCAGTATGGATGTGGAATATGAGCATCATGTGTTCATAACTTGCCCTGCTTACATGGGGATTAGAAATAGATATGGTAAATCAATCGATGATTTGACCCAATTATTTATTTTAGATTCTCATGTGGTGGGATCCATGGAATAATTTAAAGGCTAAACTTAGCTATTTGGCGATTTTTTAGCACATTTTCAAAAAATGTTGGCTAAAGTAAATGGAAAAAATTAAGAAAAAAATGAGAATTTTAGCTTAACTTTTTTTGCGCCTGCATCAACCTTCGATCTCTTTAGCTAAACACTAGAAAGTAAAAGAGTGAAATTTTGTATTATTTAGCTAAACCATAAAAACTTTTGGATTGAATTTCGGGCTAGTAAAGCTAATATCATTCTAGTGTATAAGAAATATTTGATTAGTAATTTATATTCTAGCATCTATAGAATAATTTGAAGCTTAGACTTAGCTAGTTGGCATTGTTTTAGAGTGCTTCTAGAAAGAAAATGATTAAAGAAAATGGAAACAAATGAAAGAAAAGTGAAGTAATTTTAGCTTAATTTTTTTCATTGACAAAACCACATAAATTTTTGGAATTAATTTTGGATTAGTTTAGCTAAACGCTAGAAAGTATGAGACGGAAAATGTACAAAGTTTAGCTAAACCACAGAAAGGTTTGGGATTATTCTCGGGTAAGTTTAGCTAAAGCCATTATGGCTAATAAGAAATATGTGATTGGGATCCTTTATTATTGAGGTTCTACAACATAGAGAGTTGCGTGTAAAGCAATTACAAATATTGTTAGATGGTGAGAGTAGTGATGATTGGGATGAGAGCACTGTGGAAGCCCCTGGTATGGACTTCCCAGATGACTTATTGTAGACTGTTACTTATTGTAGGTTGTTAACTTTTTTATCGCCTACCGAGATCTGTGAGGTCTCCCTAGACGTAATATCATTTCATTTCATAACATCATAGGGTGTTAAAGTCTATAATCTTTATAACATCCTAGAATAATATGAGTCTGCGCAGTTTTACTCCAATTGATTAGCATTACTCACTGTATTCCATGTCCAGTTCCGTTTTCTCCGTTTAAACATGATATAATATCCAATTTGAAAGCCATATCTCATTCACAAAGTCTCCATTTACGTTGCAAAATAAGATAACTTAGAAAATAGACAGCACCAATATGAAGTCATATGAATATATGAAGTCATATGAAGTCATATATTAGTGACTGCCTGACATACGGAGACATCAGGGACAGATATAGGAATATAAGGTGGGGAGAACCAGTCCACAAGCTGATGAAGATGACAGAATCACTAAGTGATCTAGCAGACGCGATCCATGAATGACGACCGGCATACGAGAAGTACCACAATGAAAAGAGGGCTTGTAATATGATCCGGTACAAAACGCGACTCATATAGCCTCACACAAATTACTCGACTAAAAGCTGATTGATAACGACGATCAGCGCACGGCCAAGCCGAGGTAAAAGTGGGGTGCCGGTATTAAAAGGAAAAAGTCAGCCTTCCGAAAAGGCTACATTGTAACAGCGTGATGTGCTAGTAGCACCCTTTTAGGGAGCTCGCCCATGCTACACAAGTCCAGGGGCCTTATGGCACAAAGGACACAAATGTATTCTATTCTATTCTATTCTATATCCAAAATCATTGAAATGGTATCAAGTTTGATGCTATCCATAGTTCAGAAAGCACAATGCATATTATCAACAAAAATTCCAAGGTAGTATCTCAGCTAGAAGCCTTCAATTTGCAAAAAGCAATTAGTAAGCTGCATACACAAAATTTAAAGACTAAAATAACAATGGGAAATATTGATGCAGTTGGAAGTCCCCCAGGAATTGAAAAATGCAGTGCACATGCTCTACGAAACATGTTCAACTCGAATGCCACCTTCAGAAAATATTATCAACAGTAGTATTGGAGTGCCAAGGATGCCCACTCTCTCCTGCGTTGTTTGGGTTGTACATTGATCAACTTGAGGATTGTCTTACATAACACCCGGGGGAAGGGGGATTCTTGATCACCATGTCATCTGACAACTAATACCTCTTAGCCTACACCCCAGCAAGTATGCAACAACATCTAAGATGCCTTGAGTATTTTCTTCTAAGCCACTAGAATGCATGTCAATTTGACCAAAATTTAGGTGCTCCTAGTGTCATCTTCGAGGCAATAGAGGCAGTCTTGCTTCACTTACCAAACTCAAGACGTGGAAGTAGTGCAAACATACAAATACTTGGGAGTGGAATTCACTATTACCACATATTGGAATAGTTGTATTAGGCAATGGTTGACGACAGGCTGTAAGGCTTTCTATGCAATGCAGAACAATTGTTACAGTGAAGATCTTCAGTAATTGTTCAAATCACACTTGTTCAGGGTGTTCGTAAAACCGATGCTTTTGTATAAAGTGGAAGTATGGAGGGCAGTGAAATTAGTAACAACTTGGGAGGACTTGGAATGGGTATAGAAAGCCTTTCTGACTCAAGCACTTGGAGTCAAGTCCACGGTACCATATCAAACATTTTTATAAGAGACCAGGTCTCTACCTCTTCAAATCTGGAATGTCACAATCATATACTATTAGAAAGTGGCAAGCATTGGAGGCTCAAGCCTTTCAAACCCCGCCTATACATTGGTCATGGATCCACAATGCTTTAAAGCCAGTTGGAAGGAAGAATGAGCCATCTAGTTCTCCAGATGAAATATGCAGAACATGGGGTGCATACAGAAGTATAACAATGAGGTTCGCAATTATGGCGTATTCAATAAAACTTGGACTTTATCAGGTTTAATAGATAACACTTCAAGGACTCTATTATAAGAATATATATATTATTTAATTCTTCTTAATTGTTATAATTTTTATGAGTTTTAGGGTACCTACACACCATGGGGTTAACTTTGTTTAGTTAAGAAAAAAAAATAACTACTAACACATATGGTTTTTGTTAGAAAAATTGTTAAATCTAAGGGGTTAACTTTTAACAAATTGTTAGGGGTAAATTAGGCATTTAACCCCCTTTCACATCTATTTTTGTTAAGTTAGGTTTTAACAGTTGGTTAACAGCATCATAATTTGTCGACGAAAAGTTAATCGATGCCCTATCCCTCCTTTTAATTTTGTTAACGATCGAGGGCCGGCATCGAAGTGATCGAGGGCGTCACCGGATTGCCGTGGTGTCGGCTCCAGAGTGAAGAATCATCAAATGTCACTACCCTGTAAGTGTTTTTCCATCATCCTGGATGAGTTTTTTCAAGAAACTTGTAGGGTACATCTCGTGACTTAATTTCTTTTTTTGCTCCACCCGACCATCATACCATCACTTCTTGATGCTCATATATTCCACTATTCACAGAGCAGTTATCATCTAATGAATGAAGATTTAAAATCTAATGACAGAGAATAGGTTTATAGTTTTGAAGCAGAATTATGCCAGTGGATTTGAAAGTGGGTTTGAGCATAAGCTCAGAAATTTCAGTTTATTTAAATATTCCAAAAACATAGGATTCATAAATTTGTAAAAACATAGGATTCATAAACTTCATGCCACCTCTGTGCAGTCCATGTTATCAAATGTCTTACTGTATATCAGATTAATATTAAGCTAGATTCTGGTTGATCTTTAAGCAAAAGCAATTAATGAAGCACTCCCTTATCGTGGAGCCAATATTATTTCATTATTTTCAACCTTCAAGTTTGGGGCTTTGGGGCTATGTAGATCAAAGCCAACTGGTTGATGCCATTGTCAATTTGAGTGTCAAACATCTCCATCCGTCTGTTCCTTTTCATCAGAATCTTTTTTTCACAGATGAATCTTTCTTTCACTATTGTTGAATTAGATCTTACAAACAATATCAAATTAACGGATGGTTTTGCCCAGTACAAAGGTTAGATGTTAAAAACCTATCTTGAAATAGCTTCAATTTGTTAGCATTTGTTCCTTGAACCAAGAGATTAGGTTAACAGATAATTTAAAGAATGACGACACGCTGGATGCTGACATGGACATGCCTAAGTAATAACCAAATCCAAGAGGAGCAGGCTCTCTTCACCACTTATTTGTGTAACAAGCACCTGGGTTAAAGCACACTATAGTGGGTTGATGCAGGGTAAAGTGGGCCATTGTAGTTGTCCCCCCTGTCCCTCCTAGAATAGTTTGAAATGTAGGTCAAGTCCCCCCAAGAAGAGTTTGAAATATAGGTCAAGAAGTGGTTAGATGGAGTCACGTAGGCATTAATACTAAACAAGGTGCTGCGCACAGAGGGTTGCCTTCCATGGCCAGAGGAAGGAAGGAAGGAAGGTTCTTTTATCGTCTGCGGAGGCCAATCGGCCTATGGGACGATAGGCCAATCGGCCTATCGTCCGCGAAGAGGGTGAAGTGGCTTAAATCCTCCTGCTTTTGGGCCTTTATGAATAACCATGTTACTCGAGTTGCTGACATGTCATTTGGAGGCACATAGAATGAATGTTTCATGCCCCATAATGCCATTGGCCTTAGGAAGCACTTGCACTTAGGATTGTTTTTCTATATAATATGTCAATCATCCATGAACACATGTATGAAACACAACACAATATTGTCAATTCAATTCCCCTCAATAACATTAATTGAATTGTGCATTGATCTCAAATGTTCACCTCTAAAACCATCTGTTACCAAAACCAAGAAATTTGGAGCAGAAGGATTTGCACTTTGACTGCAACAATAGCACTAACATAGCCATAGCACTTGGGGACTCTTACCTCCTTACCTCCACCAAGCGTATCATACATAATAAAGGTTTGAACCCATGATCACTAACCTTGAGGCATGCCCCTTACCTAAACACCATAACCACTAAGGCTAGGCAACAAGATATAGAACATAAAAGAATACTACATAGGTAGCCAATGTATTCATGGGGCCACTTGTACCTCCACCATGAATAGAGGGGCACCAAAAACATACAAAAAGATCATACCACCACCTCCAAGGGGGGGCCTAATACCACATACGCGATTGAGCCCTCAAACTAAAGCCCCTAAACATTGGGACCAATGCCCTTAACACCCTGTCCCCAGATTTTCATTCTAGGAATGAATCTGAGGCGTCCGATCAAGCATCAAGAGGGCATGTATGGCCCGTAACATCTTCCCCTGTTTTGTTATGACCATAACACCTTTTGTTATGACCATAACAGCCTCCACAAGACACGTGGCGGAATAAAATCAATCTTTGCCCGGGGTGTTAAAGGCTGATACTTGACCTCTCGGGGGGCGTTATGGGGCATCAAGGCGCCTCGGCAGCTTGCTCGGCCCCGGCGGTAACTGCCCCTCGAGAGGTATGTTATCTAGCCCTTAACTCATTAAGGCAAGGGGGATTAGTAGAAAAAACGCCAACCTCTATAGAGGGATAATTTGGAAAAAATGGCTAGGGGGTTTCATACCTGCACCTCGGCCAAAAATACATGTCAACATCCACTAGGCCCAAAAAACAACTTAACATGGAAACCTAACATTGTTTAAATTGGAAATCTTGTCTTAAAAAGTTATCACCCTAAAAGAAGGGCTTCAACGGGAAAATAATAACAGGGGTAGGTAGACTCGTGCAGCAATAAAAAGACCTTATCAGGCTGTCAACGAAAAAATGATGGCATGAGGTCCAGCTGGCAGTACGAAACTGGCAAGGAGTGATGGGCCTTACGCTTTTTCATTTGTCACCTGGGGCGCCATGGCCATGGCGATGAGTCCTGTTCTGGTGCATTGAGAATTGAAGCTCCAGCTATGGCGCTTCCTCCGATCACCAATCTGCTCCATGCAGCCTGCATGTATACTAGCCTTGCATGTCCATTTTGGCCTTTTGCATGTCTCAATGCATGTCTACTTCCTTATAAAACTGAGACTTCAAATCCGGCCTGGATTTCCAAAAGAAAGGGATCTTAAGCAATGAGCGATGGAGTTCGGCGCTTTCAAATAAGGTAGATCCACTCTTCTATTTAACTTATTGAATGAGAATCTCTGATGAAATCTTTGTTTTGAACAGGTGATCCACCTCATGCATCTGTACAGGTTCCAGATTATTATGCAAAGGCAAAGAACCTTGATGATGCGCTTAGATTCATTCATGCTTTCCCTTTTTTTTTCAGAGATGCCTGAAGCAAACTCCATGGTCTCCATCGGACGCCCACTCCAGTCTATGATCGCCTTAGACTCAGCAAATAAATCATCTCTGTAACTTTTTGCTCTGTTCCTCTCCGATGCTATAAGCTCAAGCTGAGCTCTGTTACTGAGGCCATTGCCGCTAGACTAGAAGGCTGGCCTTTGTAAGCAGCTACTGCGATGGAATCAACAAATAAGATTTTCCTGGGTTTTTTATGCTATCGCCATTTTTAAAAAGATTACTCTGGTTATAACATATTGCATGCAGCTATGGCGACGAAAACCTCCTATTCTGATCCTACTTCTCTCGATATTCCTTCTCTCAATATTCCTTCCTCATGCCGGAATACATGTCGGAAAGCAAGTTTGAACGAGGTTTCCCCGAAACAATGATCTTCCCTTTATCGAATGCTGATAAAGCCCTTTTGTTGTGATTCTTATTGTGATTTTTTACCATTTTAGATAAAATTCCAGAGCTCTAAGTTATATGGGCGTGTAGTCCCAAGACTTCGGATAAGTAGAAAACAGGGGATAAACTTCGCAAGGCGGATTCCCTTGAGCTTATCATAAAAAGCGGCTTATAGCGGATAAAAGGCATTTCCACTCTGTTTTCTTCGATATCATTCCATTGAGGTATTTCTCATCCCTTTGCATGCAGATGCGTCGGAGAAAAGAGCTCTCAGCCACAAACTTCAAAAAAAAGCTCTCATCTTATCCGGCACCCATGATTTAAGTAATCTCTCCAACTCATGGTCTCCCTAGTTAACATCTTGCAGGCATAACCTTCCAGCGCCATGCCTGAATTGCATGATTACTTCAACTTCTCCTCCATGGACTTCTGGAAAAAGCATCCCGCATCGTCCATAACACAAAGCATGAGTTCCACTGATAACTCATAATTTATGACCTGTAAAGAAACCCCTTCTGTGCAAGCCTGATCTACCACCATTTATTACTACGTTTTTTTGCATTTGCATCATCGATTTAGGCGTCGATCAACCGATATACCGGTTGAAACATCCTTGATCCAAAGACGCAGTAACCGCCGGTTCTGAGGAACAACGGTTTTTTAGCGGTCCAAAGATATTCTATGTATATTCCAGCATATACTTAGGATATGCCACAAACCCATACAAACGAGGGTTTGCCCCCTTAGGGGCAACCCAAAAACTACCAAATTGCATTAATTAGGAAATTTGTTCTATTAGCTAGTTACAGAGCAAGAATTGTGGTAATTACTAATTCTGGTGTATGGAGGGAAATGCAAAATTGGGAGCACGGCAGGATCAGGTTGCTCGATCCAATTGCATTACCTGATCAATTGCATGTTTCCTAACATTGCATGACCTGAAGAAATGGAATCGGAATCAGGGATTGAACTAATGGAATCGGATTCAGGGTCTGGACTAGCAGCACAGAAGGCAAAAATTTCAGGAAGGAGGAAGAAAAGAACAAGAGAAGAGGAAACCGAGAGGAAAAGACGCCAACGCCAGAGAAAAAAAGAAAATGAAGATGCATTGGTTTCTCAGTGTAATGCATGTTTTGGAGTAGAAAGAAGCATAGCCACGCAGAGGAGAGTGGGTGTGAATCTGGTGGAATCATTCTTGAAGCAGTCTAAGCATATGAGTGTGCAAATGAAAAAAAGGATTTTAAATTACTTTGTTCAGCATAAGGCATTGGATGGAATTGTGGGAGATGATTTCAGGGACTTAAAAGTAAAGAACCAAATGATAAGTAACATCAGGGAGTCTATTAAGACCGTGAAACAGTCTACAAATTTGGATTGTTTGGCTGCCAAAAAGAGTTGTTTGGCTATGGCAGTTGGTGGAGAAAATAAGAATTTGAGTAACAGAAAAATTGGAAAGCTACTTGATGTTCATCCAAGAAATATTTCAAATTTGCTAAGAAAAAAACAGGGGAAGAAATTGATTGCAATGGAGGAAAGTGGGTGTATTATAAAAGATCTAAAAGGTGTGACTCTATCTCAGATTCAATTATTACACTTGTACAAACATTTTGGACCTCAAACACTAGAGTTTCTCCAAATACTAAGGATGTAAAATTTAGAAGACTAGAAAGAAATATTAGAGAGGAGCATGCGACACATGGAACAATCTCAGGTTGGTATCTCTTCTTATCTCTTCCTTTGAGATTTTTATAGTTGAGGTTTTCGATAACAGTTTGCTATAGTGGTTGGATTAAAAGTTTATATCAAGTATATCTATTTATAGTTCTGCTGCATCAATTATTGAGCTACAATGGTTTCCGGTCTAGCCATAGTGGCTTGTCTTTAACTATAATTTCATTTGTGCCCTTGATCTTCAATGGTTGTTTTCCAACTATAAGTGGTTTGTTTTGAAACCGAGTGTATTCTTGGAGATATAGTGGATCTCAAACTAGTTTGAGTGCAATTATATAATGGTGTGAGTGTTTCAACATAGTTCGGGTGCAGCCATAATGGTGTGTGCTTTAAACATAGTTGGAGTGCACTCTTGGAACTACAGTGGTAGTAGTAAGTGGAAGACTGTAGTAAGTGGTATCTGATGCTGATTATGGTTTGTAGTAGTAAGTGGTATACAAGAGTAGTTATGGTTTGTATTCCTCTTTTGTGCTATACTTTGAGAGTTATTTTGCATGCTAACACATATATTCCTACAGATGCAATTGTATGAACGGTTCAAAGAAGAATACCCTGAAGCTAAGGTAGGAGCAAGATCTTTTCAAAAGTTAAAACCATGGTTTGTGGTGAAGCTAAAAGACTATAATACATGCTGTTGTATTCATCATGTTAGGCTTGGAGTGCTGCTTGATGCATTCAAAACAATGAGAAGGAAGCATTCTGAACCTTGTAAATGTACTTGTAGTGTATGTGAACCTCACCATACGTGCACTTGTAATGCTCACGCGTTAATATTCTCTTCAACACATGAGTTATGGAGGTGCATTGTTTGTCCAAAAGAAGTTGATGATGAGTTCCATAGGAAGGACTGCCTTTATGGTACTTGTCAGAATTGTGGCATCTCCAAGTTGCATATATGTCCTCTTGAATTGAGTGATGTAGAGCTGAATTGGGAGTATTTGGACTATGAGGGTGCAGGATTGGGCAAGAATGGGAAACCAAGGAAGATTCTGAAGCATCAATACAAAAAGACCACTTCTAGAGAATTTGTGGAGAAGTTACGTGATAGATTAAAGAGGTTTTCTTTGCATAACTTTAGGTACAAATGGCAAGACAAGCAATTTAAATGAGATTTGGAAAATCTACCCTTTTAAGATGCATTTCGGTACATGGAGGCCAAAGGGCTAAAACCCAAAAAGGCATTGGGTCTGGTCCGATGGAGCTGCATCACAATTTAAGGCAGCTCGTCCAATGTATTTTGTTCTCCCATTTTCGGTTGAAACACAGTACGATGATGTGGAGTTATTTTGGTTCAAACCACCGGTAAAGGCGCGAAAGCACGATGGCAAGGGCTGCAGAATCAAGAGGTGGATTAGAATGATGCAACTCTTGTTTCCTGAGATAAAGCTTGAAAATGCACATGACGTTGTGGAGGCAAATTGCAAAAAATTTTCCCATGGAATTTCTTCCACTTACTCACAACAAGATAATGTAAGAAGATATTTTTGGGAAGTTCTGAGGATGTTGACAGGTCTAAGGCGTGGGGCGCAAACACAATAAAGGATCTGAGAAACATTCATTGTGTTCATGCCTTCAATCTTCAAATTCAACACAATGTTGCATACTTCAAAAATTATCATGCTTTTGTAGTTCTTTGCTTGGATGGACATTGGGATAGATGTGAGAACAAGGCATACGTTGATGAATAAGAGTTAGTGGTAGTAGAGCCTACCAATTCAAAACTGATATGGTGGAGAGCCGGAAGTCTCAAAGAGCTCTATTCTCTACTAAGTCGGATGTCTTAGCTAGTCTTGCTTAAAGTGGGTGATAACTTTGCGAGTTGTTGCACCCAAAGATAATGAAGAAGGATCTGATTTTTGGATGGTGAAATGCACAAGAGAGATGCATTCTATTGAGTCAGATTTTGAAAAGAATGGTGTATGGTTTTTAAAAGGTGAAAGTGTCCTAGAAGGCCTATATTATAGAAAGCTTCAAAGAACCCGATCATCATACGAACTTTGTAGGAATGAAGAAAAAGCCGAGTGTTTGCAACACAAGTCCATTATATTCGAAGTTTCCATGGTACGAGCTAAGCATCATGTCAAAGGGAGTTCCGAGATATTCATACTTGATGAGAATGATGCAAAGAAAATCAGAGATAATATGCCTGATGTGCTAAGTGATGAAGAATGAGTTGATAAGATAAGGAGTAGTATACTTGAAGCTATAAGACAAGCAGATTGAAGGGTCTGCAACGCCAGAAAATAGATTGATGTAACTCTTTTTTTTGTTGTTCATGTTTGATTTTTCATAATCAAGAAAACACATATTTGAAGTCAAATTTTGGACTTAGATTGTACTGTTCGTTGCATCTTGAATATCAGATATGATTCATATGTGAATATCAGACTTATATCCCTGCTCTATTTTAGAAATATAAGAATTGTGTATTTGTGTATCTGTAATTGTGTCCCATTGCTGAAGTTTCCTTACTGATGTGTTCCATGTACCCAGGCCCAAAACTATTGCCTTGTTGCTGTGTTCCAAGTATCTTAGGCATAAAACCATCAGAGTTGTTTATGTAGCAGAACCTAACAAGTATTCTTGATTCATTGACCCCACCTGAACAAAATTGGCACGCATCTGACCTGGTTGTATTGCAGGTTTCGGCCTTGTAACAAATGAGCCCTAAACCAAATGAACAGTCCAGGGTTTATATATCCCACAATCATGAATGGAAAAAAAAACCATTGTTATATAAACATTTGCATTTTTATTTGGGTTGGATTGGGTCTTCATGGGAAAGGGGAAGAAGAAAGCCCTTTCCCATGAAGATCCATTCCTTTTAAAGATTTTCTTAATTGATCCATATTCGACTTAACCTTTGTTAAAACAATCAATACAATTTAATACAATTTAAAACAATCAGACAATCAATACAATTTAACTATAGACCCTTAGTGGGTGTGTATGGTTGAATTTGCTTAGTGACCTTTGTGATCTTCTTACAAAAAATGGAAAGATGGGAAAAAGACACCCCCTTTCCATAAACATCAATGCCTTTTTAATTAATCCTATAGGAGTTAATGAATTTGCATAAACTGTGGGAGTGTGCTTAGTGACTTTTGTGATCTCCTTGCCAAATTATCTAGCTGAAGTTATGCAATCAACTGTCATTGAATATATAGCCTATGCATTTCTGTGAAGTCTAAGATCTTAGCATACTAAGTTGTTATCTACCTATTGATTTTAGCATACTTTAAGTGTCATGAATATCACATGAAGGGGGAATGATACATATCTTGGCTCCCCTTGTAGAAGATATGAAGGTGTTGAACTTGTAGTCATGGTGAAATAGTTAAGGTTGTTTAACCTAAAAGAAAAGCAGTATTGAATAATTTGAAGGTTCAATGGTCTAAGGGCTTCATATTGTCACCAAGCCTATGGGATATATGTCGAATCCAGTCAATGCAGCTACAGTAATAGGGTCAATCCCTGAAATGCATTTTAATCCATCTGGGATGGATTTACTTCTTAGATTCTCGACCACAGTGAATAATTGCAGCAATGTTTTGCAATTGTATAAACTGTCTTGTATAAATGCCTTGTATAAATGTCTTGTATAAATGCCTTGTATAAATGCCTTGTATAAATGTCTTGTATAAACTGTCTTGTATAAATTGTATAAATGCCTTTTTGATGCTAACTTTACTTAGAACTTTTCTAGTAATATCATGATAGCATGTTTCCCCTAATGGGGGTTGAGCATGCTTTAGATAGGATGAATGTTACAAATGTACACAATTGTACACAACACAAATGTACACAAATGTTACAAATATTACATTCAATGCATTAGAATGTTATTTTTAGGGGAATTCTAATACATTAGAATGTCTAATTTTATTTTGCATGGCTTGGGGGCTTGGATTTCGAGCCCCAATTCTGCATGCAACAGGGAATACATAATGGTTTGATTCGACCCCAATTCTGCATGCAGCAGGGACATAATGGTCTGATTATATAAGACCAGCCGGGAGGTGAAGAATCTTCACTCCTCAATCGAAAGCTGTTTTGATCTTCCCTTACGCTTCATTGCGCGCTCTTCCTTGCGTGACTTCTTTTCTTCTCTTTGATCTCATGGCTAGATCCGGTACACCGCCTTTGCCGAGGCCCAAGCCAGAGGAGTCCTCTTCTTCCAGCCATCCGGGCATGCAAATGATGTTTGTTGCGAAATTTTCAGCTTTGGAGATAACCCGAATGCAGAATCAAGGAGCTAGAGTTTCGGAGAAGGTGCAGAAATGGGTCGATCGTGTTAATGAGGGAGATGAGCGTCTTTTGCAGATGTTTATAGAAGCTGATGGGATCGTCCTTCGTGTGGTTCTGAAGATAAAGTTCGGATCTAAAGGTTCCAGTTTCGATATATATTTAAAGGTTACAGTTTCGATATATATAAGAAATCGGATGTATGTAAGAAATGTCGTGGCTATTTTTAAGATATGCTTAAACCTATGTAAATAAGCATATCTTAAACCTATGTAACTTAAACCTATAAGGAGTGGGCTCCTATGTAAAGTCTTACAAAAGTGAGCTTTTTGTATGCCCTTTGAAGTAAGATATGCCATTTGAAGTGAGCTTTTTGTATCCCCCAACACATAACAACCATTGACATTAACAACCAACACATAACTACCATTGACATTAATTAACACAACCATTGGGTCCAACACAATTAAATTAAAATCCCCCTTAAACCCCCTTTGGTTTGGGTGCATATTCACACGGGGGGTGACGTAGGACAGCGAGAGCCCTCATAGTTGTATTTTGCACGTACGAAATCAACACCATATAGTATTCCGCTTGAAATCTTATAGTATTTTGCGAATCTTATTATACAGTATAGCAAATTTTGTACTTGCATACCCCCACAAACGAGGAACTTTATGTACGGTGTAGATTAAGGAATAAGGGGTGAATATGCCTATCCAACAGCTCTCGTTGCCCGGAGTCACCCCCGTGTGAATATGCACCCAAACCAAAGGGGGTTTAAGGGGGATTTTAATTTAATTGTGTTGGACCCAATGGTTGTGTTAATTAATGTCAATGGTAGTTATGTGTTGGTTGTTAATGTCAATGGTTGTTATGTGTTGGGGGATTTAATTTTTATATATTGGATGTTAATGGTTTGTGTTGCAAAAAAAAAATTTTGGCCCCTTCGGGGCCTTAGGGACGTCACCTTCCCCTCTCCCAGTGTGACAAAACTTTTAGAATTCAAACCAGAAAAAAAACTAGAACTTATTTGAGGCTTTCATCACCTGTAGCTTTTGAATTTCATCACAATAAAACAAATAGAACATAAGTAAAAGTTACCATAAAGATAGAGCAGATTGATCCCATTATTCTGAAAGTCATAGAGTTTGCAACACCCATACACAAACATTTTTCAACTGGAATTTAACAGCAGCCTTTGGCCTCCATGGATTCTTGTGATGCGAAACCAAAGTGGGAAACTTTTCTGCTTGTTAGCACAAGGATCTAGAAGCCTTGAAATTTGCTCAATAACTGCCTCAAAATCTAAAAATGCATGGTAATTTTTTTGCAAGCTTCATTCGAATAGCGCAATCCTGTATTAATCAGCTGGTAGGATGTGAAAGCCTACCAAACCCGGCCGAAAAATTGCTGTTTTAGCATATATAACTTAACCAAACATATCCATATCATACACTATCAAAAAGATCTCGGAGAGAGCTTTCCAACGCAATAAAAATCATCTGAAACAGAGCTCTGGATCAAAAGTTATGATAAGAAATGTGTTGCTGGTGGGGAAACTGCACTACATGCGCCCTTCAAGCCCTTCATGTGCCCATTATGCACCACACACACAAAAAGAGGGCTTTTGTTGTGAGCCATTGGTTGTTGAACATTATGCATCACACACACACAAAAAAAGGGCTTTTGTTGTGAGCCATTGGTTGTTGACCATTGAAAAAAAAAGGCTAAAATCAATGGCTCAGAAATGGTGCACTCTAGATGTACGCATTAGTACATCCATTTGAATACATCACGAAATCATAGGAAAACCTTAGTGAAAAGCGTACAAAAACACAAAGAAAACCCCCTGTTATTATGCTACATATGGGTGACTCCGGGCATCGAGAGCTGTTGGATGAGCATATATGCCTTTTATACCTCGATCTGGACCGTACATAGAGATCCTCGTTTGTGGGGTATGCATGTACAAGTTTTAGTATATTGTATAACACAGTTTGCGAAATACTATAAGATTTGAGAATGTACTATATGGTGTTGATTTTGTACATGTATAGGGGCTCTCGCCGCCCTACGTCGCCCCCCGTGTGAATATGCACCTAAACCAAAGGGGGTTTAAGGGGGAATTTTATTTTTAAGTGTGAAATGCAATGGTTTGTTTAATTAATGTTAATGGTAGTTATGTGTTGGTAGTTATACTAAAATTTTTTTTTGGCCCTTCGGGCCCTAACAAAAGAAAAAAAAAACCAAATAAACAAATAAGCAATTTATAACAATACAACATATACACCACATACTCAAGTTATAAAAAGTATTTTAGAATTTGCCAAATCAGCAACATATCAAAGAACATTTGTGTTGTCTTCAATCCTGTAATGTTCATAACTACCACACGTAACTACCACACGTATGACCACGATATCCGTGAGCCCTATGGCAAGGTAAGCATAGACTTTGAAGAGAAGAGGATTGAATACATTGTGATGAAACTCCGATGTCTGACCAGCCAGCCAATAATCATTTAACACCGTAAGAGATTGCCATCTACAGCTTGCCAACCAAATGCCTTAGTATAGTACAACCCTAAAATCTCCTGTGGAGATGGACTCCCATGGCAATGTTGTGGGCTAGTACTAGGGCCTCCAGACCTGTCCCACTTTTCAAAATCTCGCATATTTTCATGATTGCATGACCACCGCCTTCTTGCATCGCCTTTCAAGGCAATCAACATTTAATAGATTGTAACTTCTTTAGTATCTGATGCTTGTATCATAGGGAGAACCTTTCTACAAGCAAGCAAGCAAGCAAGCAAACAAGCAAGAACAAACAAACAAACAAGAGCTAGCAAGCTGGAACTGGAAACTCAAACAAATTACATGCACACATCTAAGATCAAAAGTAGTATCCGGATGCTAGAAGTAAATTTGTGATACAAAAAGTTGGAAAATTGTATTTTTTCCTTATTATCGAATGATTTGATCTCAATCATGCCACCGCAAGTACAAAAAGGAACCATCAGGTACGTAAACTTCTACCATTTATAGAACAAATGAATCAATCTAAGAGAAATGAATGAATGGGGATCAAATGAGACAAACATGTACCGCATATTGGAGGGCTTCAACTGAAAAGCAAAGCCGGGGGCATATCTTGGCCGGTATTCTGGCCATTACGCAAGAATCGAGAAATCCCCACGTTGGTAATTACAACCGAGAAGTCCAAGCAAATTTTCTCTCGGTTCTCTAGGATGAGCAGTTTCTCTAGGATGAGCAGTCCAAGCAAATTTTCTCAGTTTCTCTAGGGCACTTACCTGCTAAGTAATATTCATCATGCTTGCAAGATCCTTGACATATGCCTGCACTACAAACTAAATGGTTAGCATCACCAGCATAATTACCCCAGCATAGAATACTTTGTTGATCTTTCCTGACACCACAAGTGTAGGAGTCTGCTGCAGTGTCGAGCAAAAAGGAACTCCAATCGGGCGGGGTTGCACCGCCATAGGTGTTCTCCCCAGTGAGACGACTTCATGGTCACATCGATCAGAAGGCCAGCGGTATGATTATCTCCCAGTGCTAGCGAGGAGAAGGTATAATTGGCAGGAACATCACACTGATGGGCATCATTCATACCCCAGCACAAGGATTTATTTGTGATCAGTTCTATGCCACAGACATGGTAACGGCCAGCAAATATGGCAGGGGAAAAAAAAAATAAAAAGATTAAGGCTCCTGATCACTCTTAAATTACATTACTCTGCTAGCCTAGAAAGCTTGAGCAAGTTTATTTAACAAGTCCTTGAGCAGAGAAGAGTGCGAAATAAATTCTTACCAGGCTCTGCGTAAAAGCCCCATTACGAGACATGCCGTGATGTCCATTATTGAACCGGGGTGAATCTGTACCTTTGCTCTCCTTAGAGCAGCTATTAGCGTTACCCACCACAACAGTGCCAGGGCATAGCGAATTCAGCGCCTTTGGTTTGTGAACTCCTATAAAAACACTTGAGGAATTTCCGTGCCTGCTGCCATATCTGAAAAGCCTGATAAGCATGTAGAGATCTATCTTGTATAGACGAAAAGCTTGGGAAGCAAAGAACCCAACCCAACTCCGTCTTAAGGATCAATCTGCACGTCTGCTTCGGATGCAAAAAACAGTATGCAAATCCGATCAACTTCAATTCGCAAAACAGAGGATCACAAAGAGATTAACAACAATGAGGGAAGAAACCCGATTCCTTCTAATATTAACCTAATATTTGAAACCTAAACTAAAAAAACATGCAAACAATAAAAGCCCCACAACCACAGGATTTTCCCTCTCTTTAAAATCAACGGCTAACAAATAGGTGCACTCTAGAAATACCGTTTAGTACGTTCACGTGAATACGCCCATGAAATCATATGAAAACCATGCCAAAAAGCGTATAAAATCACAAAAAAACCCCTGTTATAATGCTACATATATATAACTAAGAAAGTTACGATACCGCGTGTCTTCCATATTGTTTTGAGAAAGTTCTGATATACGTGTCTTGTATATGGCAATTATTTATACCCAAAACATACGATTTCTTAAATGTTTTGTACATATAAGTTCCATAAAATAAAGCACCTCTGTTTGTGGTCTCATGCTCATGCAGAAAAAACATGTATTTTATTCTTTCTTTCTCTTACTAGACCAAACATCTACATGCAGCAAGTGGACAAATTTTAAACGACTTAAAAAAGAGGAGATGTAAAGTGAAGTTATTTAGAACAGTGCATGTACTTCTTCATGCTGATTTGAAGTGGGACATCCACTTCAGAATTCAATTGCAACCAGCAAAATTTTCTCCATCCCAAAATCTGAACTCGCAAATGCTAAGCATGAATGCTAGTATCTATCCAAATGAAATAGCCATTTGTGATGAGAATAGCTTGGAAGGATTTCATGCTTTTTCAATGCCAAAGCCAGTATGTTTCTTATAAACCAAAACTCTATTCACATCTTTTCAAATACAATGTAAACTAAAAAATTTAAAGCAAAATCATCTTCCATCACTCTTTGTTGCGGGTCCAATCCTCTATCTCATGCCATCATTAATTAATCCTTTCTTAACCTCCACAAACCTAAATCCTTGTCATATTTCAGAGATTACATACCTGATATCAAATAAGAATACCAGATATCAAATACAAGAATCAAATACAGAGATTACATACCAGATATCAAATACAAGAATCAAAAGACAATGATATTTTAAACCATTCTTTTTGTCAACAATTCAATTATTGAATCAGAAATATCATCCAACCAATTAGTAATAGGATGATCTCGAACATAGTCTACAATGTGATTTGAGTCTCTCAAGCCCTCCAACCATGGCTTCAGTTGGTTCAATAGAAATGACCTATCCCCTGCGTTAGGATGGAAAGAGATTGGTGTGATCATAGTATGAGGGCTATTCTTATACCCTTTATATTGGTGATCATCAATCATCAAGGTATTCGATGTGTTATAATATCCTCCAAGCTCTTTGTCCTTATATACTTTCTCGCAATGAGGTTTCAAGCTTATGTTGACTTTCTCGATACTTGAAACCTACCTTCATGCACTTATCAACACCCCATTCAAACACCAACTTCTTCTTCAATTTTGCAGGAAATACCTTCTTGGTGATTGACTTCAAACTTGCAACATCCAAATCAGACCACATGGCAATGTCAAAGTGTTCACTGCACCAGCTCAAAAACTCTATTGCATCTGGCCTTAAAATAACGAGCTTGCTCTTTGATAGATGCTGAGGCACTGTTCCTTCTTCAGGAATGCAAGTTGGGATCCCTCCCTTTGTCTCATACATTTTACCAAGCACTCCATTGAAATCAAATATAATTAGCTTTCTCGACAACCTGATTTTCTTTAAAGGAGGTGGAGGAGATGATACAGAATCTGTTTCAACATCTACACTTCCTAGCCTATCACTTCCTGTTTGATGCAAGCATAGAAAAACACATAAGAAAATACAAGCTTCAAATGCATTTCCCTAATAAATCATAGCATACCTTGTCTTTCAAGTGACATATTGTTTGCAATCTTGGTCTTCTTTGGAGTTGCATCTTCAATTCTATTTGAGGCTGCACAAACTCCACAAAATATCAAAACCATTAGGGAGCTCAATGGTTAAATTTCTAACTTGATTGCACTCAATTAAGCATATGTTCCAAAATCAATGAAATTTAACAGTGATTTAGCTAGATTAGCATACCATTGAGCATTACACCATCACACATTGATGAACTTCTCATTTCCAAACGCTTCTGCACTCTTTGATCATCAAAAGTAGTCCTCTCTATTAATGCACAGCAGGATGTTTGATTAGATCATGATGAAATTTCAAAATCAAGTTATTAAAACCATATTATTAGAACTTACCTATTGACAATTCCCGATCTCCAATGGTGGCTTCTTCTGATATGGGAAAGCTCTCTACTACAACTCAAAAACTTGTGTAAATAGATGCAAATATAAAGTGTGGACTCTAGCATTGGACTCGAAATACCTTTCTCGTTGTGGGGCAAAACCTCTGCATTGGTTAATTTGCTTATATATCCACTCGATGGAGTAATAATCGGACCTGTTGGAACACCATAGTACAGTTTACCTTCTACCATTTTCTTTACTATAAAAATTGCTTGTACATAAAGATACATAACACTTACTTGAGGCATATAGATCTGTTTCGATTTCTTTCCCAGTATGTTGCAGCTCTTGAACATGATTAGGGCCATGAATCTTGGCTGTTATAGTCATCTCTAAATCTTACTTGCTAAAACCAAACTGCATGCCTTCAAAAAAATTACCTTTTGTTTCCACTGAGAGAATTTTTACCTCCTCTTCTACATTTTCTTCATTACCTTTCCCATTAACCTTTTCTTCTTCATAATGTGGAGATGCTTCTGCAATGTTTAATTTGCTTACATGTCCATTTGATGCAGTGAGAACATAGACTGCTGAAACATCATCTAACACATTAAGCAATGGATTAGTACATAAAGTTATCAAGTGCTTTTGTTGTAAATAATGTCGGTTACCATCTGCAGAATATCCCGGCTGCACATGTGAGGTAGATCTATCAACACCAAGTGCTCCAACCCAGGTTTCAGACATTGCATGGCCGCAATTAACTTGGCAGCATATATTATCATAACTAAAACTCATAGATAACGTTAGTAATGATAGAAGCAATCATGTCAAGTTCAAAGGTCACCATACCTTATCAAGGAAACCAAACATTGTAAGTGATATTTGTGATTGCACTCCGCTAACAGTATTGGTAAGGGTTTGCCATCAAACAACAAAACTCTTCCACAAAATGGGCAAATGTCTGGATTGGCCTCAATGCATGAATTTGAAGGTAAGTTTGGCAATTGGGGATCTAATGATATCCCCATCTTCAGTGTTTGGCAACCTGATTGCAACCTTTTCAAGCGGGGTTGCAAAACAGACAGTTCCTTAAGATCAGTCTTTCTTGAATTCTCTAAACCTAGAAGCTCGTCATTTGAACATAACAAATCTGGAATTAAGCAGGCCATCTCTTGTTCCCTCAAATTTATAACTGCCATAACTCCAGCACTAGCTTCTTTTGTCATATCCTTCATCAAAGCAAACCATTTCTGCCTCTCTTCCTCAAAAGCTTCTTTTTTCTTTCTCATTGACTTGCATGCATTATTTAGTTCTCTCGCATCATCCTTTGGATAAACTGATCCTTGATTCTATTTTTTTCAACTCAATCTCTGTTGATTCCATCCATTCATGCATAATCCTCGTGTACCTATCACATGCAACACACATTTATCAAAGATACTTGGATACAAATGATACTAATTCATGACCATACTAAATGTAAGGAAAACGGGTAACTACAATCCACAGTACATACATGAGACAAAGCATATCTCAGGCTACAAACTATGAAACAACATACCTCAGGTTACAAACTATAGCAACATACTATGAAACAAAGCATATCTCAGGCTACAAACTATAAAACAGCATATCTCAGGCTACAAACTATAGCAACATACTATGAAACAAATCATATCTCAGGCTACAAACTATAGCAACTATCTAACTATCTGCTAGACATCTTTAACTACAAACTATAAACTACACTATATAAACTTTCAAGCTACATAATGTAAGACAAAATACAACTCAACTATACACACAATCGAGCCACAAACCATAATTTAGGCTACAAACCATGAACCATACATAAAACCATAATTTAGGGCTATAACCAACACCTCAGTAGCATGAAAAGAACATTGAACTTGGAATCACCATATCAAACCATAATTTAGAGCTAAAAACTAGCAAACAATTCATGCAATCACCACACCAAACCATACACAAACCCGAACAAGCTACAAACCAGAAGCAATTTATGTGGGTTTGTAATCTCACTATTCTCGCGTGACAATACAAATCACAAACAGCATGGAGCATACAAAATAATCTAAGACCTATTTGCTATCTAAAAATGGTGAATACCTCAGGCAACAACAACAAGCAGCATGCTTGATCAATTTTAAAATTGTATCCAAATTATACACTTTGAGTAATTCATTGTGAAAAAATAGAGAAACACTTACTTGAAACCACGTCAATTCCAATTTGGCTAGGAATTGCTGCAAGTGTAAGATAATTAGTGGCTGTATGATCTTAAACAAACTCAAGGTAAAAGATGTGAAGAAGGGATTACCACTTTTTTTGTTGCAGACTTTTTTTTCGCATTTAGAAGTGACATTAAGTCGTGATCCCACTGATAATTGAGTGCTCGCATGATTCTTCTCTTGTAACCTATTCTCGGAAAAACTGTCCTCCTTACTCTCTAACTTTTGTGACCTTGAATTTTCAGCTGCATGTGCTTGAAAAGATAACCAATTTATTTGTTTCCCCTTCATCTCTTGAAGAAAATAAGCAACAGCAAAGGTTTGTGGAATTAGACTTCCCTGAGCATGTTGTCTATCAACATACACTTTCCTATAAAGATTCATGAACTCATTCCTCTTTGATAATTGGAGGTTCCTCAATTTGTAACAAGACTTAACCTTGTCTCCCCAAAATCGGTTTATTTCATTCTGTTTATCAAACTCCTTTTCCCCCTTATATAGATCTGTATATGACAATCCATCTGAGCTTAGTTCCTTTGAATCTGTCTTTTCACTACCACCCATGATTATTTTCTCCACCATTCACTTCTTTGGTCTACAAATCGTTGACCTACAATAATAAGTCTTGATTCCTTTCATGATCTAGAAAAAAACTAAACCTGGCTAGGGCATGAACAGCTTGCTGCCTTCCTTGAATTAGCCTCTCTCCTGTTATTCTTGACAAGCAACGAGATACTTTCTGTGAGCCGAGAATGTCATTTTGCTTTTACATAACATAATTTGGAGATGTGAACTTGCCTTCCGTCCCTGTTCCGTCCCTGATTGAATGAATATGGAAGAGCTTCTCCGGAGGTGAATTTGCATCGAAACGAAAGTGGGAATTTTGAAAAAATTTCAAACAAATCGTTTCTTCCCACTTTTTCCCACATTTTTCCGTAAAGAATCCATTTTTGGAGGTATCCAAAAATGGAATTTCTTTCAAAGCATTAATGGCTCGTATTTCAAATTTTGAGGGCATTATTACTACAATTTTCAACTTCATTTTGTGGTTTCAAAATGCACATTTTTGTGCCACCTTATCATGCATCAACCCTAGTGTCTTATTTTAGTTGTCCCCCTGTCCCCCCTAATTAGTTTAAAAATTAGTTCGAAAGGTAGTTAGACATTTACCTATTTTCGTGTCTTGCTTCAACCACCACCCCGCCCAAGAGAATTCAAAATTTGGCAGAGAATTTTCGGTGCACGATCACTGATCACTGATCAAGCAGAATGTATGGACTTTCTCCTCAGATTTGGGTCTGACAGAAGATCAAATTCGGCCTTACAAGAATGTAGAGCCTTTTTGCATACTTTCTTTCGAAGACAAAATTTCGGGTATGTTGCTTTGCTTTGAATCCAAGATTTCTTTCATTGTAATTTGATTTCAATAGACATGACTTTGCTTTGTTTTTTATTTGCATGTACCTTTGGTTTCCTTAAATTTTTTCGGGTCTCTTATTATTTGCAGAAGATCAAATTCGAATTTCAAGATTGTAAGGCCTCTTGAAATTTCGTTTGAAGACTAAAATTTGGGTATGTTGCCATCCAAAGTTTGCTTTTAATCCAAGATTATTCTCATTCTAGCAATTAAAATTGATTGTAGTGCTCTCTTTGTTTTGTGTTTGATTTGCATGTAGATTTGGTTTCCTTCTTGTAATCATCCAGAAAAATATATCCGGCATGCATTCAAGAGCCACAATTAGTGATCATTCTGTTATATCTTGTACTGATTCAAGAATGGTATAAACTTGTTTGTTCTAGAAGCATTATAAATTTTAGTATGTTATTTTGTATATAGCATCAATTTGGTGGCCAGGATTAGTGCAATGTTTCCCCTGACTTTTGTAAACACAGGTTTGTTTGAAAAAAAAGAAAAGAAAAGGTGGTGCATGAAGCTCTTACAGGAAAACTGATGGCAGAATTTTATGCTAGCTATAGGTGTAGTGATGCATCTATAGGAAAGAATAAGGGCTGAATTTTATGCAAGCTTATGCATGCTGTAAATGCTTTAGCATGGCTTCTAAATACAGGTTAGCTTGGAGGAATGTGGTGCATTCTGATTTTTTTTTTTTGGCATATTGAAGACTTAAAGTATTACGATGATAGTTTCTTACGTCTCGTTAATTTTATAAGCAGGGACTATTATAGGTGCGAAGGTGGCGTTTGTGAGCAATCAAGATGGAAGAAGTGGAGCAAATAAACTTTATGGGAAAGAGGAAGAGGACAAGAGAGCAGAAGACTCTAAAGAAGAGGAAACAAAGAAAGAGAAAAAAAGAAGAGAAGAATGCTTTGATGCAGGAGTCCAAAGCTTATGCCAATCAAGTGAGTAAACAAAAGATTGTGTCTAATCTAGTGTTCTCATTCAAAAGGCAAGTTTGTCAAATGGATTTGGAAGAGAAAAGGGAAGTGCTAAATGATTTCTTGAAGCACAAAGAAATGAAGGATGTCACTGCTGATCACTTGAAGGATTAAGAAGTCAAAAGCCATCTGATTGAGAACATTCGAGAATCTATTCAGACTATAAAAGGATCTAGTAGTTTAGATTCTATGGCTGCAAGAAGAAGTGTACTTGCCATGTCTATTGGGAAGGAGAGTTTAAATCAAGCTATTAGCAAGAGAAGTTTGGGAAAAGTTTTGGGAGTCCATCCTAGATGTATTGCAGCAGCCAAGGAAAAACGTAAAGAAGTGGAGTTTAATAAGGAAGGATGGGTATATTTTAGAAGGTCACGGAGGTTTGATTCAATTGACAAATATGTCATTGAGCTGGTTCAAAGTTTTTGGGACACAAATACAAGAGTTTCCCCTAATGCAAAGGATGTGAAGTTCAGAAGACTGGAAAGAAATGTGAAGAAGGAACATGCTACACATTATCTGGAGGATACTCAGGTGCAAATTATCTTTTGTTGATTTTTTTGGTGATATGTGCATCATTTGTAGATGTAGTTGTTGTTGCAGCTTATGTAGATGTAGTTGGTGTTGCAGCTAAGGTTTGAAGTACAGTTCTTAATATGCAACTTAAACATTTCGAGCTGCTACAGTTGGTGGCTGAGATTCAACTTAGGTTGTTAGTCTGCAGTTGGTGTTGCAGTTAGTGTTTGAGCTCCATTACATAGTTTCAGTTTGTGTTGCAGAGAGCATGTTAAATAGTTAGACTACAGTTAGTGTTTCAGCAAGTGTTTGAGTTATGTCAGTGGTTGCAGTTTGTGATTATGTTTGTTGCAGTTACAGTTGGTGTTGCAGTTATGACCATTAGTTGCAGGTTGTATGTTTGTAGTTTGTGTTTCTGTTGTCATAGTGAGTTTCAAATGGCGTTTATAGTTGCGATTAGAGTAGAGTTACATGTTCATGTGTACTTGTTATTTGACATGTTACTCACATATTTCTTGATTATGTTTTGCAGTCAGAGATGTTCATTAAATTCAAAGAGCAGCACCCGCAAATTACAATTGGCCAAAGAGCATTTGAAAAACTAAAACCATGGTATGTAATGAAATTGAAACAGTTCAATTCATGTTGTTGCATTCATCATGTGAGACTGCAGATGCTCTTGGATGGCTTAAATTCACTTAGAAATATGCATGTAGAATGTTGCACCTGTGCATGTAAGGTATGCCAATCTACAGGCCAACTATGGGCTGCCAAGACTATGAAGTATAAGTCAACCACTCAGCTCTGGCAATCCATATTGTGTCCTAAAGAAGAAAATCAAGAATTCCACAAGAAAGATTGCATTTATGGAGATTGTGAGCAGTGTGCTGTGTCTCGGCTACCTGTGTGTCCTCTAGAGTTGTCCGAAGAAGGATTTGTGAGTTGGGAGTACTGTGATTATGAGGAAGGAGGTAAGGATAAGTGGGGGAAACCCAAAAAAATACTCCAGCGTCTGTGGAGGAAAACAAAACCAAAAGATCTTATGCACACATTGATTAACAGATTGGCAAAGCTTCCAGTGCACAGCTTTAGGCACAAATGGCAAGCGATGCAGTTTAGGGATATGTTAGACAACCTCTCTTTTGGGGTTATTGTATCTGTAGTAGACTTTGCAGAGAACTTCACAATTCAGATGCAGGATCAAGTTCAATCTGCGTACTGGACAAGCAAACAGGTCACCATTCTTGTACAAATCACATATTATTTGGAGCCTTCATCAGGTGACGTCATCAAGGACACCCATTACTATATATCTGATGATACAAAACATGACACACTATTCGTCCAGCATGCATTTATGATGCATCACAAATTCATGAAAGAACAGGGCATACATCCAAAAAAGCATTGGGTATTTTCAGATGGAGCTGCATCCCAATTCAAAGCTGCCCGGCCATTCTATTTTGTAGGAAGGTATTCGCATGAGACACTCATTGAAATGATGTGGAATTTGTTCGGCTCCAATCACGGCAAAGGGGAGCATGATGGGAAGGCTGCAGAGTTGAAACGGTGGCTAAGGGAGATGATGAAGAGATCACAGTCTATAAAAGTAGAATGTGCTGCTGATATTGTGAATATAGCCAGGGAGAATTTCACAGCTGTTCTCCATCTTCAAGTGTGAACAAGAAACCAGTAAGAAGGTCGTTTTGGGAAGTGATAAATGTGGATAGAAAGAATGCATGGGGTGCTGAGACTGTGGAGGACACGAGGAACATTCATTATGTGCATGCATTTAACTTAGCATCTCCTACGAATTGCATATAAAGGCGTTTATCTTGTTTTACAGTGCATATTGCCTTGATGCACAATGGGAGAAGTGTCCGAACAAGGAATATGTAGATGATTGGGAGCTCAGAGTTGTTGAGCCAAGCAAGGCTATAGCTGATGAATAATGAAGCTTGCAGATCCGAAAGAGCTCTATTTTCTGGAGATCAAAATGTGTTGAGTGATTTGGTAAGGGAAGGAGATAACTTTTTGTCGCGGCTCCAAAGGACAATGATGAGGACACTTCATTTTGGATGTTATTGTGTACGAAAGAGAAATATGTGGTTCAGACAGATTTTAAAGCCTATGGGAATTGGTTTTATAAAGGGAAAAAGTTTTAGAGGGAACTTACTACAAAAAAGTCCCAAGATCGCTTACAGGTTACACTTTATGTTCTAACGAGCCAAAAGGCATTGTTTATGCAACCCAAGTTTGCGCAATAAGACTTGATATGGCACAAGCAAAACATAGGTCGAAGGAAACCGTGTTGTTTACAAACTTTGTGAAGCTGACAGTGAAAAGATTTTAGACAATCTCCCTGATGTGCTATCAGGCGAAGAGGATTAAATATTCAGCTTGTTTACAGTTGGAATGTAGTTAGTGTTGCAGTTCCTGTTGCTATACTTGAAGCTTTAAGTGAAACAAACAGATCGAAGGGTCTGATTTATATTGTGTGCAGCTATGATGTCTATGTGAAATTGCTAAGCATATTATTTGCAGATTGATGTAACTCTGTTATTATGTTATTGATGTTTGCTGCTGCATCATCAACAAACAGTTATTTGAAGTCAAATTTTGGACTTCTATTGTACTGTTCTTTTTTCTTGAATAAAACAAATATCCCTGCTCTGGTTTGGAAATATCAGATTGGATGTATATTTGTATTATCATTGTTTTGATTTGGAAGGGCTGATTACCTTCAGAACCAGCTTGTTATGATTTATTACCTTCATATCAATGTCTCTGATACAAATTCAAGTACTTTTGTTTACTCAAAAATTCCCAGCAAATCCCCATGCCTCACAAAGGTTGCTTCGACATCATTGCACGCAGTGGTGCTTCCTCAGCCCAAGCTAGAATCGTATCCTGAATCTTTATGCCCATCTCAAAATACCCCATCACAACCCTCTGTGATACATTCTGGTGGTATTTCTTGATATCCACAGGTGCCACTGCCTCAATCTCAACAGTGGAATCAGATTGTTGACTACCCATACCTTGATTCTTGGAAAGCTTGAACAAATATCAGTAACTGGAGACCGTGTTTTGCCTCATGAGGAGCGCCTTTTGCAGATGACCATGCAAGCTGATGGACTTTATCTTTTTGTGGAGCTGCAGATGCCCCCTCATGATTACTAGCCAATATAATGTCTTTTTACTTACTTATATAGCAGCTTAGAGCTTGCTTTTTGGTTTACTTAAGTATCTGGCAGCTTCGAGCTTGATTTTTTTTGTAAAGCATCCACCTGATGGTTTTTCCTTCTATGTAATATATGACAGAAACTTTGTGTAATTTCGAGCTTGCTTTTTCTGTAAGACAACCACCCGATGGTTTTTCCTTAATATATGACAGAAACTTTGTATAATTTCTTTTGTCCAGAAACTGTGTAATTTCTTTTGTCTAGATCTATTAATGTATTTACTTTGTGAATCATCTTATTCTGCAAGTCCTACTTAATACTGTCAAAGGAAATATAAAAACCAAACTAGTTACAACTGATGCACTTCCAAACCAGAGCAGAGGCAATGTTGAACTGGTTCCCAAAGAAGTTTGCAACCAAATCAAGCAATGTTGCAAAATTGGTTCCCATTGCTCAAATAAATCGAGTCTTTCCATTGCTACAGTAATATGTTTATTGACTATTGAAACAACTATTTGCTACTTAATACTGAAACAAGTATTAAGTAGCACACTATGAATAAGTAACAAGTATTTCAGGCTTATTGCACACTAGGATTATGCTCATATCAATGGACAAACAAACACATCTATTTGGTACAAAAAGTGGATACATTATTTCTAAATGCAGTTCAAAAAGTACATCAATTTAGATTATCAAGATGGCAACAACATGATCTTTGATCAATCACCAACCATAATCAAACTTCATTATCCAAAATGTTAAATGCAAATTTGGCATCAGGTACATCAAGAGTACTTAAACTTTTTCAGGATATCCATTGCTTGCTTAGATTCTTTATCCAACAGATTGGATAGTTTCTTCTCAAGCACGTAGTCTTTCAGATTCTCAACTTCCAACAGCCCCGCAAGGAAAGGTTTCAAATGCTCGAAGAGAAAATTACCTTCACGGCGAGATGGCTGATAACTGTTTGGGGTCACTACTGTGCCCGCACTATTCTTATAGCCACGGTATAACATGTCATCAATCAAAACTGTGTTGTGTTCAGCCCATATTCCCTTGTATCTAGAGTCGTGGTAGACCTTGTTGAGATCTTTCAGCAGAATAGGCTTTTTGCTCACTTTAAATGATGTGTTTGTGCACACAACTGAGTACCAAGTAAATAGCAACTTGTCTCTAAGACTCTTTGGAAAGGTATGCTTCAGGATTAAATTTGCAGCCACACTCGTCAATGTTGTCCAGATAGCAACCCTGAAGTGCTCCACGCACCATTCCAAAAACTCCAATGCTCTTGGACGCAAAACCAATATCTTTGTGAGATTGAGATGCTTTGCCTCTGCACCATCTTCAAGGCTGCTGGGCAATAGTTTCCCTTTCTCAAACAGCTTGCACAAAACTCCTTCAAGCTCAAAAATTAAAAGCTTCATAGGCAGTTTAAGCCGCTTATTGATTCGCAACATAGAGGGACTGCTATGTATGTCACCGCCACGTTTACTATTCTTTATAGTAGCCACCTGCTCTCTTGTACTTCCTGTAGAATTTAAATGTTAAAAACACGTACTAAGTGGAAGTTAAGAGATGGAATTGCTAAGTTACCAGGTGAATATGACTCCTCTGATCTCAAGGATTGACTTATTTGTTTCGGGCTGCCTATACTCTGCTCCTTCAACGTACAATTCTTTTTCACAGGGTACTCAACATTCTTCTTCTCAAATTGATTGCTTAAGTCCTGGTTAGTCCCTCTTTTCTCCTTACATGGACTGTGATCAACTTTGCTTTTCATACTACATGATATGGCCTCTCCGGCACATGTTCTTTATCTGCAAACACTTTAAATATTGTAAGGACTAAGAATTCACTTATTGACCTTTCCATTTTTCTATAAGCTACCTGGTGGAAGTGACATTGTGGCCAAATCTTCTGTCTCTTCAAGATAAATGTCATTCTCAACTTCAAAACATGCTTCACTCTTAATATCAGCTAAAACTTCTTTAACCGCGACATGCGGATCAAGACCTGCAGTAACAATTTCATAACCTGCACCTACTGTCATAACCTGCATGTCATTTTAAACATGCATATAACCTCAACTCATACAGCAGTACATTACCTTCTTTGACATTATTTTCAGTAATGACTAACGCCGTCTTTTTGTTTTCTTCTTCAACAGTCAAAGCAGCGCTCAAACGTCTTGGCAGCAGCTTGTTTTCCTTGACATGGATGTTGGAGTAAAGGCAGCCATTGCAAATCCTCCATTCCTTTCTGCTCCACATGCATAAACATTCCTCAATATAAGGTATGATCATTTCAAACTTATCATAAATGTACAACCAACCATCACAAAACTCTATCATTGTGTTCATTTGCACTCTTTTTCGTCCGTTCAGACCAAGTAGAGATATCCATGTCATTGATATCTTGTGCTCACAATGGATCTCGCAGCATTAATGCACAAGACAACAAGGGAGATGATACGCATGCATGCATTCTGCAACAATGGTAGGTAGAAGCATGCCATCTGTTTTCAATGATCTGTGACAAAATGGGCACGCTTCGTTCAATTGAATATCCTTCGTATTACTCATAACTATTGCTCCATGTGGCAGCGGAGGATCCAAATCAAATGACTGACAAGTAACATTCTTTTAAGACAAGATTTCATCTTTTTCAGCTCATCCAATGTGCCATCCCTAGAAATTTCTGAAAGTAGCAGGTCGTTACTTGCATCCTTTATGACAGGTGTAATCTCAGCAAGTTCTTTTTTCTGTAGGTCAATGACAGCCTCAATGCCAACCCTTGCTATAGTGGGTAAGGTTGCAATTAATGCTTCATATCTGCCAATGTCACCCTCCAAGTGTGCTTGTTTACTGCCAAGGCCTTTGATTTTGTCAGTTAAGTCATTGCACCTGTCATTCATTGACTGGCTTTCCAATGCCAATCTGCTAATCTTATCTTCTATCACTGAAATCCATTTTTTCAACCCTGTTGACATTGCTGTAACATGCATCATCTGATTAGACAAAATTGTATATACAAACTGCAACAACACATGAGCATTGTTTGAGTTCAAACTGCAACTAATAGCTAACTGAAACTAAAAACAAACTGAAACTACCACCAATTGCAAACCAACAAAAACATTCGAACTGTAACTACATCTGCAACTGACATTCGAACTATAACTCCAACAGTAGTTGCAACTCGAACTGCAGCTGACACTACACCTGCAACTAACATTCGAACTGTAACTCAAAGTAGTTTCAACTCGAACTGCAACTGCCAAAGTTGCAAATTGAACACCAAACTAGAACTCCACCAGTTCTAACTGCCACTGCAACTATTACTGCATATAAACAACTTCTAACACTAACTAAAAATAAGACTGCACTAACTAAAACTAACACTGCCACTCAAATGTCAAATGTAACTAACATGAACACGAGCTCAGAATAAACAACAGAAATTTAAACATATGCAAACGACACAGACACAAACTATGAACTATGGCAAACTGCCAACTTATCTATACACTTATCAAACAAGAAAGATACATCTAAATTACCTTGTGGATTGTTGCTGGAAGTTGCTCTCTGCTTAGTGTTAGATGTTACATAGGAGCTGGGTGCTCTTGGAGACGATATGACTTTAGGTACGTCATTCTCCTCCTCTTCATCAATTGTAACGACATCTTCAGCACTATGACTCATGCTTTTAGTTCTTGAGGCTGAAGATGCATGCTCATAAAAGCTAAGCCAATCTACCGTCTGCCCATTGCAATGTAACACAAAAGCCATCGCTAAAGCATCTGGAACCTGCCCGCTTAAAACTTTATCTCTGTTGAATATTTTCTTGTATAGATCCATGAACTCCTTTTTTCTTTTCTCTTGTAGAAGCTTGTATCTGTAACAAGCTCTACCCTTCACTTTCTCACCCCACATCTTCCGCATCTCAATGTCATCGACCTTCTCCTCAGATTTATACAAATCCTTATAGGTGATCCCTCTCTCTTTTTTTCCGTTCACGCTCGCTTATCTTCTTCCATGAACCTGAAAATAAAAAATGAAAAGCACAATTACAAACCACAAACCCGACTATAATAATAAAGCGAAAAGACTTCTTTGGGAAAATGAGTGTTCTAAACTCTTTTATGTCGCATCATTACTGTTTCTTTGATATGTAGCAAGTCATTGACTAATATTAGAACCACAATTTGCTTTGCCAAAAATGATACAAATGCAAGCTTTGCGGGGCATACAAATGTGCAAAACTTCCCGCAAATGTGCACTTACCACCGTTAGCTTCAATAAAAGCAAAGCACCTTCTAAAGCAAATAACAAAAACACACCGCCATTTACATATACATGCGTTGAGACTTTAATAATCTTTGTAATCAACAATGCTTTCTTTAATAAGAATTCTGTAAAAAAAACAAATTTATTCTAAATGGCAGCCACTTCTTTCATATTGCATGTTTAAATACAGAATTGAAACAAAGGCTTAAATTTGGTATGCTCAACCTTTGAAAAGTTTTAATATGAAATTCTTGGCCACAGTTAGATGGCTTTGCTGCTCATATCTAAAATTTATCTTATCTGGGAACCAAAAAATTCTCTCAGGTCTTCACAAATCCGACTCCAAAGAGTGGATAAAGGGGTGAAGCAAATCGAATGCCAAGGCTAAAGAAAAAATTGTAATAGTCTATGTTGCATAACCAATCTTACTCAATAACTTCGAATCTTCAAATGGTAGCTTCCCTGTCACCCTGTCAATACATGTAGTGCAAATTCGTCCTTGAAAAATTCGAAATCCTGTTGTAACTGTTTAATTGACGCCACAATTGCAAGCCCCCAAATCGTGTTCTTGATGGAGGCGTCTGTGTGTGAACATCTGGTTCTGGAGATGTGGTGGCTAAGCTCTCGGGTGCTTGAAACGAGTTCCCCCCAAAATTCCGTCATTCTCGCCATTCGAGTTCATTCGAGTTCTTGGAGCTATTTTTGGACTAAAATTCCCACTATTTTGGACCTATTATTTGATGTTGCAAAACTAACATATTGAGACACTATATCATGCTTTAACCCACCTGTGGAAGCAAGTTGTTGTGGCAGGCTAAGGTATTTCTTTTCATGACTCATGTGAATTGGTCTGTATGTAACAGTACATGGCAGTACTCCACTTAGTGTCATAGACTATGAAACCTAATCATTAGGATGTAGCCTGAGGATGCAAAGCACTTTGGAGTTTTTTTAAATCCAGACCGTCACCCTAAAATGAATGGCTTAGCACTAAGGAAAGAGCCTAGCAAACTTTAGTTGGAACTACATCTTGAGCACATTACACTCCAGTACACACATTTACTTGGTCATAGCCCACATATTTCTATGTTGTGGCAAGAGTGCCATGGAGGCAAATACAAATTTTTATTTCGTTCAAAACCACAAGCTCAAAACTCCATAGCCACAGTTGACTCTGGAATATGAGGAACATATATATTCCACATTGTTGCTGGTACATGAGGAACACAAACTTGGAAAGTGGATTTTAGCCAACACCTATCTAAATTTCATTGTATTTGGCTCTGGACCATTTGTCGATCTTTGAATAAAATAGCCTAATGATTAGGATGATCTTTGGCATGGAGTCACCATTTGTCGGTAATTTGGGTTGTTTGTAATGCCTCGGTACACTTGCCTTTGAACATATTCTTTTGGACACGATAAATGAAGATTGATGTTGTATAAGCGTGGCATTGGCATGGGCTTTTCTTTTTCTAAAGTATAAATTGAAGGATTCAGGAATATTTTAGGAAGGAATATTTGGAGCGTTATGTGAAATAGAATTTTTGCTTATACCAACTACAATATGATAAAAATATTGGGACAGGAAGACTAACAATTATTTGCCATAACAGGTTTTGGCTTTGGGCACCACATGGGGTAACCATGCATTAATACATCAATATGGTCGGATCTTGATCAACCTTGAAATAGCACTTTATGGCTACAAGCAAATTGCACATGGGATAGTATAAAAAAAGTTTCCATTTTGGTTTCTCACCACACATGGTAAGATATGTTGGAGATATGTGGACCATTAAATTAAATAGGCCAAATGGGATCAATCTAACTAGCTTTCCCAAGTCTATTTGTTTTATTGACTCACCATTGTACTCAAATGAATTCTAATTTTTTCCTGGTTTGTGTTGTATATAGAAATATACATCGAGGGGTCCAACGGATATAGAAATATAAAGTGGGGGAACCAATCCACGGGATGATGATAATGATTTTGCGGAATCGTTACGGGATCTTATAGGCGGATCGATCCAAAGAATGATGACCCCATTACCACTTTCGAGAGGTACCTACCAACGGCTCTGGTTGCGAGACCCCCGTGAAAGAGGGCTTGTAATATGATGGTTGTGTTAATCTGGGTTTGTTATCATATAGCCCCATGTCAATTGCTTCGACTAAAATATGCTGATTGATAACGACGCATTGGCATCAACTCTTTGCCAAGAAGAAGGATAAAGCTGGAATATTAAAGGAAAAAATCAGCCTTAGAAAAAATATTGGCTACATTAAAACAAACAATTATGTGCTAGTAGCACCCTTGTTAGGGAGATCTTGATGCTACACAAGTCCGGGGGGCCTTACGGCACAAAGGACATAAATGTATTCTATTCTATTCTATTCTATAAGCTTGGCATTGGCATGGGCTACTGTCTGAAGTATAAGTGAAGGATTCAGGAATATTCAGAAGGAATATTCAGAGTGTTGCATGAGATAGCTGTTGGGTTATACCAACTACAACGCACAAAAAATGTTGGCACAGGAAGACTAACTCTAGCCTTGAACATATCTCTAATCTAGCCTAATGTGGCAGACTAGTGCTTTTGACCAAGTGATTTTGACCATGTGCGTGGTTCACAAAATCTTCAAAAGAATGGTAGTGAGGGCATGTACAATGCCTCTCTGAAGACCTCAATTACACATGTTCTGCACATATTTTGCCCAGTACAAAGTTTAGAAGCATGGCTCAACCTGGCAATTGGAACGACAAGCCCAAATCCTCTAAGCAAAGCATGCTTCTACATTAGTGGTGTCTTAGTATTTGTAACTACAAGCATATAATGTGGCACAACAAGCTACAGGAATGCAGACATGGTATTTGTAAGCCAAGAGTATGTGCACAAAGGGCCATGCCAGTATTCGTGGGATCAAACAGAGTAGTATTTTTTATCTGCTGCTCCTCAGCATAATAAAGTTTTCTTGCCTCCGTGGCATAATGAATGCTTCTTGTTCGCCCAATGCATCTTTTAGTTTCTCCATGTTATTATATGCATGCTATAGTGGCAAGTTCTTTAAATTCTATTATAATTATGCCTACACATTACCAGAAAAGACAGTACAAGCACTTTGGTTATCACGAGATTTCGTATTTTAACTACTACTATGATGAGAACCAACTCAAGTTGGAGAAAGAGAAGCTGGGACTCAACCAACAAATTGAGGATAGGGCTATTGTAATTCAAAATCTTGAAAATGAGATATTCCAACTATGCACATCTGTTTTGAGATGTGAAAGCGAAAACATGAGTGTCAAGCATGCTTATGAAAGCAACATGTACAAAATCAATGTGTCTGAAAAAGATGTTGAGCATCTTCAGCAGCAGCTTAGAGTTGCGGAGGAGGAAAAGCACGTGCTCAGATCTTTTCATATGGAAGAAAAAAAGAAGGTGGAGGCGGTCGTTCAAGAAGGCATGCATATGACTAGCTTGAAATTTGGGGATAAGAAGGCCAAATTTTTTTATATAGCTAGCCAAAATGAATATCATCTTTTGCATCATTATTTCGTGAGGGATCTTGGATGATAGGGCTTTCCAAGGTAAGTTCTTTGGATCAATTTCATATTGGCACTGCAGTAAAGGGCAGCTTTAGTTACTTGGATCCATTGATGATGTCCTGCTTTGGGTCAATCTTCAGACACTCCAACTACAGTCCCACTGCCATCATATTTTCACAAATTGTTAACACCATTATCTTAGACTCTTGTTGCAGCAGCAAATTGGTGCAGCTTATAGTGGCTTGTAACATTTACATTTCCTTGTTGTGGTTAACATCCTTGCATTTACATTTCATTGTTGTGGTTAACAGGCAGTTGGTGAACTTGACTTATCATGGCAGCTCTCCTTTGGGATTTTTGAAGTTATCAATCTGGACTAAACTAAGGTATGTCAATTAATGCTCGTCATTATGTAATTCATGTTCATCAATTCAATTGTTTTCTTATAGCAATATGGACGACGAGGGGCTCTTCTGCCACTTGCCAAAAGTTGGAGATGGAGATTCTTTTGGTTGTATAATGTAGGTGTGGCGTTATTTTACAAGATCAGTGATACTTGGAAAGCCCTTGGCGTTATGTGCAGTTACATGATTAGCCTTGGCGTTACGTGCAGTTGGAAGCTTTTGCCAACTCTAATTATGGTTGTTCTTGCTTGAATTTATAGCCCTTTTGGACTCTTGTACACGTTCTTCTTGTAAAACTGTTAGTAAATTCTTGGAGCCAAAATAGATTGTTCAGATTATGAAATGACCATTAACAGATTAATTTTTGTTTTGCAATGTGAAAAGCTTTTTAATAGATTCTGTTAAGTTAAAAACTAATATAACAACTCCAGTGTGAAAATGTTTTTAACAAATTCTGTTATATTAATAGATAACATAACAATCACATGTGTGAAAATCGTTTTAACAGATTTCGTAATGTTAGTAATTAGCATAACAGCTGGTGTGAAAGCTCGATAAAAGTAACATTAATTTAGCATAACAAACAATTGGTTAACTTAAAATTTTACTTTAATTTAACCCCATGGTGTGTAGGTACCCTTAATTATATAAGTTTATCTTTAAGTTAAGGCCTTAATGGCTATCAAAGTATAAAATTGCTTTTCAAACTAATTTGCACTTAAATCTATTTAGAATTAGACATTTGAAGAATATAAAATTTTAATTTTCAGTGATTTAATAAATTTAAAGTTTGGCAATCCTGGTAATTTGTGAATGAAATATTTTGGTTCGATAAGCAATTGACTTAAAACCATTATGAAAATCTTTCAACTTACAAACATATATACCTTTAAAAACACCTTTAAGAAAAGTTTTTTAGGCCAAAATCAATTAAATTATAAAGTTAATATTTTAGTAATAAGTATTGAATAATTTATTATTAATGAAAGAAATATATTGAAACTTAATAAATAATAAATTATAAGTTTATTTTAAACATAAACATGATCATTTAATTAATTCTAAATCTAAAACTTTATTTAAATATTTTGAAAAAATAACCTTTTAATTATATAGAGTTTATTTTAGATGAAAATATAATTCTAAATAAACTAAAGTGAAAATAAAATTTGAAAGCAATTTTATACTTTATCAATCACCATATCTTTAATCTAAAGATAAACAGAACAAATGATTAAAATCAATAAAAGTTAAAAAGTACTGTTAATCATACCATGGCATTCTTGAAGTATATCTATTGGATTTGAATAAGTCCAAATTTTGTTAATATACCATAATCCCCTGAGATAGTAGCTAGACATATTTTTTCTAAGTAAGCTTTGGGATAACAGTGCTTTGGAGTTGATAAAGACATTGTTCTACAAAAACCATATCAATCCCATGGGTTTCAGAATTCCACAACAGTACTTGTTGACACATTTACGCATGAAAAAACGTAAAGTGATTGCATCCATTTGCATAGGAGCACATTAGACTCAGGATCTGGAAGGCTAGTTTGATTTCCATATGGAATACCTCTATCGCCCCAGCAGACCCACTTACTAGTCTCATTGCTTAGCCCACATGCGAAGAAATCCTCCAAAGTGAGCATAGTATAAACCCCTTTGGGAGGTTCCAATGCCCATCCTAACTATTGACCGGGCCAAAATCATCTTCCCTAATCATGCAAGCATAACAAGCTCCAATGTTCAAGTGTAAATAGTTAATTTTACTGAATTTGGAAGTTCTATTGATAACCTCTCCAAGCAAACGGGAGACCATGATTTGTATGTCACTGCTAAAGGTATTCCTGGCAAAATATTTAACCTCACTAGTACAAGACCTCTAGGTTGCTTTATGCAACCACTCTAAGCCAAAAAATTGCAAGAAGAAAGCTCAAATATCGAGTTAGAAATGCTTTCCCAAAACAAGAAAAAGTGAGCTTGGCAAAACTTATGCCAAATGCTTTCAGGCTCGAGTTTTGATGCAATTCCAATCCCATCTAATATGCAAGAATTTAGTATGCAAAAATTAGATGCAAACAAATAAGCAAATCTATCTCAAATTTGCAAATTTGACCAAGTAAAAAATAAGTCAATATCCCTGACAACAAACTAATTTTTTCAAATGAGGTTGTAGGAATCTTTTTTCAATTTTGACACATGTCATCAACTCTCACAAATTTGCAGACCTAGTGCCTCTAGTTTTTTGCTAGGAAAGCATGCATTTATGCTTTAAAAGATTAATTTTTGCCCTGACAGACTAGCATGCTAAAAAACACGGCAAGGAATTTTTCACAGATGAAGTTTTCAGTAACTTTTTGTAGCGTTGAGAAGTTGTGTACCTTCTCTAATACAATTCAAGCAACGCATTAGTGAATTTCAAACAAAATAATCTAAATGTGCCATGAAGATGGATTTTTCTATCGAGGAATAATGACTAGAATTAAAGAACTTAACAACGCAATAATATCTAGCATAATAACAGGGGGTTTCTTTTGTATTTTTATACATTTTTTTCAATGGTTTTTATATGATTTGGTGGCCGTATTACATGAGGTGTACTAATTGGTACATCTAGAGTGTGCCAGGTATTTGCATGCAACTTGTGCTAATTTTTTTTTCCTTTCTTAATGGTCAAGAATCAAAGGGCCTCTTTAAAAAAGACGAGATTGAATGGCTTACAATAAAAGCCCTTTTCAAAAAATAAAAAATAACTAGCAGAAGGGCAGGGTTGGGGCAAAGGGCAAGGTAGAAAAGAAAATAATAATAATAAAAATGGCAAATATAGAAACATAAAATTTTTATGACTTTCCATGAAGCAAACTAGCAAGCCTTGCAAAAACAAGTAGACCCTATTGTTGTTGCAAAGGTTAGCAAAGCACAAGTAAACATGGCAAGACCTTATATGATCTAAAACCACTTGGAAGTCTACATAAAACAAGCCATAGAATAGAATAGAATAGAATAGTTTTTTTAACGTCCACGAAGACCAATAGGTCATGGGACCCATACAATGGGCTAGTACAATCATTACTACTAGGATTAAAAAACCCCTGCCTCGAAAGGTTTTCAAGGGAAAAACCTTTGCAGTAATGATGATACTAGACAAGCTTAGATAATGACTACTGAGGGCTCAGTAATTGCAGACGTTTATCTAGAACCTCAAGTATGTATAATGCCAAGTCATGCACAGATGGTGCGCTGAGAAGTTGTGGAAGCGTGGAATGGAATGCTAAGGTCGAAAAATGATTCCGGACTATCTCAAAAGCAGGGCAACTCAGAAGAGTATGAGCAAGATTTTTGTCATGCAAAAAGATAACATCAATATTTTGTTTATTGAGTAGGGTTTTTAACAAAAAAAACTTATTTCTAAAGCAATTGAATTTTGAAATTCACTGGGTCTAAATTGGGAGTAGACAAGCTTGCATTAAAGATAGCTGCCATTTGAGCACCTGAAAGATGTTTTAGTTACATAGTTCAAAATGTTGGTGAATGGAAAACGAAAATGAGTTTGGGTATTTTGTTGAGCATAAGGTCATGATTATATATTTACAACAATAAGTTATGAGGATTTTGTTCCACTTACGTCCCTATACATGTTCAAGATCCAGCTTTTGCTCATCAAGAACTCAATTTAACTTTTGCTCACCATGAACTGGAGTTCCAAATAGCGGAGCAGTATAACAACCATACAACAACAATACTAATATGGTTGTCACGCACATTCAAAAGCACTATGATGCAAAGAGGACGCGAATTTAGAACATTTTGGTTATAAGCCGCCTACTTACCAAGTAGATTACCTCATTATCATTATTAGTTATATCATTGGAGATTCATGTATATACATGGCTAGCTTGCATGCAAGTCTTGAGTATCCTTGTTCTTATGTTCGTGCTTTCCTTTTGTACATCTTCATTATATTTTTACATTACACGGATTCTAGTATCTTTGTTTGTACTTCATTGAGTCATTCTCGTATCTTGCTCATAGGCTCGTGACACCTGATTCCACCAAGCTAGGTAAGAAGTTAGTAATGCACTCTAATGTTCCAACTCTAGAGAGCAATAAATCGAAGAAGCTTGGCACATCTTCAATCTATAGAGAGTCGTTTGGAGTCCACGATTGCGGGCAAGTCCAGTTCATTACTCAATACCTGCAAAGAAAGATTGTTAACTTGCCATCAGTGCCAAAGTGAACTTTGGCAAATAACTTATAATGCAAAGTTTGCTTCAGTAGGATAACAAATACAATTAAGGATTATTTACTATTGACATGTGTTGATTGTTCAAGAGAACCATTATAGTGTTTGAAAAGTTTCCTGAACATGAACATCTCAGTTGGAATTATTTTTAATATGCAACAAGAATTTCCGAATAATGTTTAACACACACCGGGTTTTGAACACGCTACCCATGTCTTCCATCCACTTGTTTTTTTTTTTTTTCCAATGTCTGTGTGTCGCTAAGGAATCACGCTCTATTTTTCACCTCATATCAACAAATGATAAAACCTGAAAATATTTTCAAACGAATGATCCCATGAGGGAATAACCCACAACAAAGAATGCACATCTGTCCTTACCCAAAACTTCTCTAGAAGGACAATGACATTATATAGGGGTTTATAATGCTCCAAATCCCCGCATAGAAATAGTAAGATATTCCAAATGTTCTCATTGAATGGATGATCAACAATAAAACAACAAAACAAGCTATTGTTCTTGGATGAAAGAGGCGCCTATTCTTCCAAGCTCATGAACCTTTAAATCATCATGACGAAGAAAGCTGCACCAATCCCCACCTGCAAATGACATCCTGTTCTCGTTAATAACCCCCATTAGTGTTTGAATGGAATGTTGGAGCCGCCTTGGCATTTGAAGCCTAGGTGGCATGTTTGAATGTTGGAACCCATCATGTTTGAGCCACCTCGGCATGTTGGAGCCTAGGTGGCATGTTGGAGCCCACGTGACTTGTTTGAGCCACCTTGGCATATTGGAGCCTGTGTGGCATGTTAGAGCCCACGTGGCATGTTGGAGCCAACAAGGTGGCATGGCAGATCCTAGGGGCATAACATTTGAACTATAAAAAATAACACATGAAATCAGTTACACCATTAAAATATATTTCAATAGAAATGGCATTTTTAGGCCATTAATGTTTGAATTGGGATGTTGGAGCCACCTTGGCATGTTGGAGCCTAGCTGGCGTGTTTGAGCCAGGCAATTTGTAAGGATGACCCATGCATATGACTTATACTTTTACTCCATTACCATGTCCATCATGCCACTCATGAGATGTAGCATAGATGTTGGATAATAGAGTGTATGCTGAAGAGTCTCCACATCCCAAAGAGAGAATGCTTCCAACTGCGTTTTTCCACGCACCAAGTCATTGAGGACCACGAAGAACCAAGCAAGCTTGTCCATGACATGGCTGTATGCAAAAATGGCATCTCACAAATTGTATCCTCTCGCCTCTTGCAAGAGACCTGCCCGCCCAAGATAATCAATGATGCAGTGATAATGCTCTAGAGATGGTGTAAGACTAAAGCTGCTACTTATCATGGCAAACAAATGGCTCCCAGCATCTAATGCACCTGCATGGCCACATGCAGAGAGAAGGCTTATAAAGCTAATACAGTTCGGCATGATGGCCTCCAATTGCATCTGCTAGAAAAAGTGTAATGCTTCAATGGACTTCCCATGCTGGGAAAATGCAGCAATCAAAGCATTCCAAGACATCACACATTGCCCATTTATTCTATCAAAAACGTTTTGAGCATCCTCTAGGCTTCTACTAGTTCCATACATATTAATGAGTGCAGTTGCAATGGCAATATCAGAGTGAACACCACATACAATAACTTGAGCATGCATGTGCTTCCCATTAGTTAGTAGTGCCCAACCGGAACATACACAAATGATGTTCACCAACGTGACATTGTCTGGCTCGATGTGCTGCAACAACATCCACTTGTAAATTTCAAATGCTTCCGTTCCCTTCCCATGTTGTTCATACGCAGCATTGCATCGCAAAGTATAACGTCCTTACTAATAATTTGATCATACATTTGTCGTGCATCTTTAAGATAACCACATTTTCCATACATGTTAACCAGTGCAGTTCCAACAATGATGTCCGTTTCAAGTCCATTCTCAACAACCAGCTCAGATATTTTCATTCCTTCCATCAAAAAATCTGCTGAAAAATAGGCTAATAACGAAGTTTAAAGCATCATGTGTTAGATAACTATGAAAAACCTGGAGGCCAAGGAGGAAGATTTGATTGGATGTTCTCCAAACAATATGGTTATGCAGCTCACCAGATGTAAAATGCAATGGCATTCAAATCTATTTCATTTTGAGGAAAGGAATAGATAGAATGAATTACTCTGCACCTTCTAGTGCCCATTACCTGAAACTGCTCATTAACCTCATCTCGACAAAAGAGTAGACACTTCCATTGCAAGGCAAATCCAAAGTTGGGCATCCTTTGCCATGACTTTCATGCGACAGAGCCTGATGATTCAATAAAATATAATGTTCAAAGGGTATAACAGACTGGTTGAATATGAAAAGCCTGACATGAAATATAGCAGGGAACATAACATAGACAGACTGGCATTAGTAGTAAAAAGAAATTTGTCCAAATAGAAGGATCTAAATGGAAAGCTTGAAGCTCAGTAAATTAAGCATTGCTGCAAATTTGATTTTCAGAAGTATATGGGAGTTCAGTCTTTTATATAAAGCTTAGAAGTGTCGTAAGTGCACCTGCAACAACCTTGAAAAACGTAAAGCGCCTACCTAAAGCATAAACCAAAAAAAAGAGAACAATGGCAGGATTCAGAGTTAGGTTCCATGCTTTTTGCGTATATGCATCTTTAAGATAGAATCAATCTGCAGAAGCCAAAATCAATGTGTAGCAGCAAAGCTATGGATTAGATCTTAGTCAAGCATTTCACAAATTGTAGTAGATGGTATTCTATCAAACTTGCCTAGCTGTAAGATGGCAAATTATATTGCCGGTGAGATAGCACATTCTTATGGACAAGGCACAAAATGGGTCAGGTCAATTGCCTCCTGAAGTGTTACACCAGTTACGAGAGCAGCAAACTAGATTCTTTTTGGATAAACATGATGTAGATTCAAATGCCTACTGCTTGATGTCTAATCCTAGGTTATAAAGCAGATCTTTAAGACTAGGATGTTCAGGCTAGATCTAAGCAACATGTAGAAAGAAACACCCTAGGATGATTTCTTTGCAAGAGCTCCTTCAATTTTTTACGTAATGCTGCAAATACGTGACTAATTTAGTTGGATGCTTTCTATAAATCTAAATCGGTTCTCCAGCCATCTTTTGTATGCATCAAAAAAAATCTTAAGGAAGGCTACTCATATGTTCTTTTATGGCAGATCAAAGGTCTGCAAACAAATGCAACATGAGATAGAACAGGTTACGACCAGCAGGTGGCTGTGGATTTCACTGGAGAAGAAGAGAGTAGCTAATCTAGGCATACGGAGTTCACGGAGCACTGTGCCACAGATGTTTAATCAAATAAGCAACCATGTCAGATCAGACCAGATGATATTTCCATGTTGAAAGCTCCATCAATTACGTAGCTAAAACAACCATTCTCTCAATTTCGGAATTATATTTCTCTTCCAATGGAAAGTCATAAGCAGCAAAAACTATGCAAGAAATTTTTCGCCAGTCCAGTGCATAGTATAAGAGAAAACCTAATTTCTGAATAGAGGAAAAATGCAAACAAAGTTACCTCAATGCCGAAAAATCCACACAGTGTGTCCCTCAACACCCACGACTAAGAGCCTTACCGCTGTGTTATTTGATTCTTTACAGAAGTTGTATTCAGGAAATTTCAGAGATGGTCTATGAAGTAACAGGGCGAAATGAAGAAACTTTGATGTTGTTTCCGGGGCTACTTATATCACTTAAGACCGGTCCCATGTTCATCCTTCAAGCTTCAGCACTGCAAATCTGTATGGAAGTTCGTGGGAATGTTATTGACTACCACGCATCTTTGTCTCTCAAGCTTTGGAACTTAGCAGGCCAATTTTCCCTGGGAAATTTTCCATTGAATTGGCAGGCCAATTTTCTATGAAATGTTACTTATCTGTGTAAACAACCCTAAATGATCCTGCAATGAAGTATGGAGGTCGGCTATGACGCAAGAAAGGCCAAAAGTGGTTGTCTTCTCCATTCAACGCCTGCAAATAAAATCTTGGGATTATCCTAACCGCAACTTCGTCAGCCCAACTGCTCAAGAACGGCGATGATCGATTCTTTCTCAACCTAGCTCTCCAACTGGAACGTTGATAGCTCCCTTAAGTAAAATAAAGAGATCGGAAGGAATTCAGCTGCGCAAAGGAAGGCAACCAGATTTTCAGGGTATTTTCTAATTTTACAGGCCGTCGATGCAAAATATTGGAGATCCAACAGCCTGCAATAATTTTTGCTGATGTGTCACGACACGTGGCATAGCTAGGAATGCAGGAAATCGGGCAGGGGAGGTTAGGCAACCCTGTTAAAAATAGAAATAAAATCAAAAAGAAAAAGATAGAACCTTTACCCTTCTGTGAAACCCTAGGCGCCATGTAGCGCAGCTTTTCGCCGGCAACATAGTTTCTAGCATAACTTTTGATCTAGGACTCCGTTTTATAAGGAGTTTTTTATTTTGTTTTTTATGAGATGTTAAATTGTGTGCTAGACAGGCTTTGTACTTTATTTTCCATGCAACTGATATTAGGAATGCCAAATTTGCTTAGTTAGATGCCTAAAGTACTATTGTACTCAAAATTATCTTACCAAGCTCGGATTTTCTTTATCTTGAACATCATATGATGGTTTACAATGCTTCCCAAGCTCTATGGTCTTGGGCACAGGATCAATTTCTTCAGAATATGGTTAAGCAGTGCAAAAAAGGTAATCCACAACTTCAAAGCATTAATTCAGTATGTATTGACGCTTATCAGATCAATTTTCTCGCTACAGGCCTTCAAAAAAAGTCTATTTTACCAAGGCTAAAGCTCTCTACATTTAGAACTTGTCTGAACTTGTAACACTTTTGGGTAGACATTTATCTCTATGACTAACAATTGATTCTTATTGTATCCACAGAATAAGTCATCTCCATGAATAAAATACCTTTCAAACACGATAGGCTGTGCTCAACACGCATCCAAGTAAAGGATTTCATGCAAGAAATTGCTTGAATCGAGAGTCCTTCCTGCATACGATTCAAGGTAACTAAAGAATTAGTTAATGATATTGCAATGGTTTCCAAATTTTCCAAAACATTTATGACCCGAGCTATGGCGGAGCCCTTTAGCACCTCCCGATCTCTGTCCCTGCTCATAACTCCCGGACCATGTTGCTCCAGTTTTCAGGAAGTAATTACAGATGAGGCCACTGGAAAAATCCTCTTACAAACAGAGAAGCTTTCCGCCTGCTGTTCCAGCTCTTCGATAATCTTGCATGATGCAGAAGAAAAGCCCATTCTCAATCTGCACAAAAACATAAGTCCAATGCAGGTTGTGCCCAACACAAGTTCTATGGTCCTCCACATAGTGAATGAAGATTTGTTTAGAAGTAGATGTTAGAGTTGGTTAAAAAGGATGGCTAATGGAAAAGCATGTGATTTAAAGGGTGATCACAATGGATTATACAACAACCCCAATACTGGGACCACGTGTTGTTTTTCAGTGTGATTTTTGCCAAATAACAACATAAAAAAGCTACGTGGTGATTTTTGTCCGAATTTGCTAAGAAGTATATGTAGTTTTTAGCCAGATTTTTATACATGTAGTTTTTTTGGCAAAAAGTCTACGTGTAGAATTTTGTCAAAATTATCTATACGTAGGAATTAACATGCGTTTCTACATGTTGTTTTTTTAAAGTAGTTGTAGTCTCAAGTGTTATTAAATAGTTTGGTGCCAAATATTATTGCTCTCTTAATATATGCTGATGATGTGGACCTCCTAGCTTACACACCAGCAGACATGCAACGACATCTCGATGCCCTGGACACATTTTGTCAAGCGACTGATATGCGCGTCAACTTGGCCAAGACTAAGGTGGTTTTCATATCATCTTCACGACAGCCGAGGATCCCCTCCTTCCGTTACCGAGGGCAGAATGTGGAAGTAGCATCCACATACAAATATTTGGGAGTGAAGTTTCCGTCTACTATGCACTGGGACACATCCATACGGCTACGAAGTTACTGGTAAAAGCACTATATGCAATGCAAAACAATAGTCATAGAGCGGAGTTGTATGATTGGACCCATCACCACACCTGCTCAAAGTCTTAGTGGAGCCCCGTCCTTTTATACGGGGTTGAAGTATGGGGCCCAAAGAGTATCCCTCGCTACTTGAATGACTTGGAGCAAAAGAAAAGCCTTCTTGGTACGAGCACTAGGGGTGAAGTCCACAGTCCCATATCAAATTCTACCGCAGGAAACAGATTCTTGCCTCTTTCGAGAGGGCGGCCCTTGATCGCCACATTGTCTATTTTCGGAAGGTGGTCAACATGGACGATGCTCGCCTCCCAAAACTAGCTTATATCATGGCAATGGGGCCACAACGCCTCAAGGCCTCTTTGGAGGGAAAAGAGAGCTCAATGGATGGCTAGATGGAATGTGCGTGAGCACGAGGTGCATACATGTGCAAACAGAGGCAGATCGCCATAGCTTGAGGCAATATCTTGACGCTTTGCTTCATCAAAGAAGCTTTGGGATGCCGCCTTGAACAAGTCAAGACAAAGACACTACCAAATGCGCCACATAAATCCCACATTGGAACGAGGCCCACAATGCTACCCGCGCACCCACTTGCCCATGAAAAGACGCAGACTCATTGCCTCCATTCAAGCATTGGGGCACATCATCTTCGAATTGAGACAAAGATGGATGGATTGGTGAGCCACGCCGGGGCGTGCTCGCCAATGCCGCCAAATGGGAGTCATTGAGGATGAATCTCATACCCTTCAAAGTTGCCCAAAGATATGATCAAATCCGGACGCCGCTATGCCGAAGTTGGTCGCCCGCCACCGCTACATGTGACATTGAGCACGGCATCCGCGTACGGATGCTAGGATCATACCTTCAGGAGGTCATGGACATGCGAGATCAGCTATGTCCTCGGGCACGCACTTGACATGTACATACACATTTATTTCATGATGATGTATACTTGTACAGTTTGACAGCATTCTTATTACTGCCACGGTTTTTCCCTCGAAAACCCTTCGGGGCGGGGGTTTTTTAACCCGGACAGTAATAAGTTTGCTGCACTCCTTCTGGGTCCCATAGGCCGATTGGTCTCAGTGGACGATAAAAAAACTATTCTATTCTATTCTATTCTTAAACCAGGCGACAAAGGATGGAAAATATTGCAGATATTGCATGTGTATATAAATTAGATAGGTCGGATGTGGTTAATTATTGGAGAATTATGTTAGGGAGTATCTTTGCAAAACTATTTGGTGGGCTATTGGAGCCCAAGCTGGGTAGCTAGTCAGAGTCTATGAAAAAACGAGCAATAGCGCAGGTTAATTTTAGAAAGCAACACAATACATTAGACTACATACTAACACTTAGGACCTTTATATGAAGAGTAAAAGCTCCAAGGAAGAAATTATTTTCAGCATTCATTAACTTTATGAAAGTGTTCAACTCGATCTCATGGAGCAATTTGGGAGAGCGGCTTGAGAAACTCAGAGTTCCAGATTTCTTGGATGGTTTAGTATCGCGACTTTATGAAGAAGTTATTGCCCTGTTTGGGTTGTTCATAGACGAGTTGGAACAATGGCTAAGATATCAAGGTCATGCGAGTTCGAGTTTGGGATTCTATGTGGTACATCTCTTATTGTATGCAGACGACATCGTTATGGTCCTTGAGGATATAAGTGGATTACAAGGACACATTTAAATAACTCGGCTACCTTATGTGACAAGAAAGGCATGACAATCAACTTATCTAAGACAAACTTCATAGTTATAGTACAATATAGAGGTCAAATTTCTGTTACAAGGGGATTCAAGTTGAAGTGGTTGAGACATATAAGTATTTCGGTGTGTTCAAATTACTCTTGAAAGGAATGTATTAAGAAAAGGGTTATTGGTGGCAAGCATGCAATATTTAAGATGCTTAGAAACTGTAACAAAATTGCTCTACATGATTGGCTATGAGATGCATGTTGTTCAAAACTTTGGTGCATCCAGTTCTTCTCTATGGCATTCAATTATCGGGTCCAGCTATTTCTATAAGGATGTGGGAGAAAATTGAAAGTGTGATTAAGAGTTTCTTATAGGAGGAGCTTGAGTTTGGCAACAAATTCCTTACCTTGAGACATGGCTTCTACCTATTGAGGCTGAGGGCTTATGCTTGGCTCTCAATTTCATATGTAGATTGAAAGGCCTTGACAAGTCATGCCTATCATTGCTACCACAGAATCTAGAAAAAAGGGGTGGTATCATGATGTGATAGAATGAAGATGCAAATGAGGGATTGAGGATAGTGAAGATGCAAATAAGGGATTGAGGATAGATAGATAGTATTTTTACGTCATGCCACATTGGCAGCATCCATGAGGACATATGACGGACCTCCAGAGACTAGAACACAAGATCTCTTAATTGCTAGTAGCCACTAAACTGAATAAGGAGGAACAAAGAAACTAGCCCGATAAAAATATAGCTATCAGGCTGTTCTGAGTCAGTTGTCCAAAGGGGGCACACTTTTGTTTGATATAGGTACATTAGTTTGTATGTTGGTCGTTACCTATGGACACCAACACATGTTAATGGTGTGCGCGTCCAAGTAAAGGATTTCATGCAAGAAAGAAATTGCTTGAGTAGAGAGTCCTTCCTGTATACGATTCAAGGTAACTAAAGAATTAGTTAATAGCCTAATATGCAATGGTTTCCAAATTTCCCAAAACATTTATGACCCAAGCTATGGCGGAGCCCTTTAGCACCTCCCGATCTCTGTCCCTGCTCATAACTCCCGGACCATGTTGCTCCAGTTTTCAGGAAGTAATTACAGATGAGGCCACTGGAAAAATCCTCTTGCAAACAGAGAAGCTTTCCACCTGCTGCTCCAGCTCTTCAATAATCTTGCATGAAGCAGAAGAAAAGCCCATTCTCAATCTGCACAAAAACATAAGTCCAATGCAGGTTGTGCCCAACACAGGTTCTATGGTCCTCCACGTAGTGAATGAAGATTTGTTTAGAAGTAGATGTTAGAGTTGGTTAAAAAGGACGGCTAATGGAAAAGCATGTGATTTAAAGGGTGATCACAGTGGATTTATACAACAACCCCAATACTGGGACCACGTGTTGTTTTTCAGTGTGATTTTTGCCAAATAACAACATAAAAAAGCTACGTGGTGATTTTTATCCGAATTTGCTAGGAAGTATATGTAGTTTTTAGCCAGATTTTTATACGTGTAGTTTTTTGGCAAAAAGTCTACGTGTAGAATTTTGTCAAAATTATCTATATACGTAGGAATTAACATGCGTTTCTACATGTTGTTTTTTGAAAGTAGTTGTAGTCTCAAGTGTTATTAAACAGTTTGGTGCCAATTATTATTGCTCTCTTAAATCAGGCGACAAGGGATGGAAAATATTGCAGATATTGCATGTGTATATAAATTAAATAGGTCGGATGTGGTTAATTATTGGAGAATTATGTTAGGGAGTATCTTTGCAAAACTATTTGGTGGGCTATTGGAGCCCAAGCTGGGTAGCTAGTCAGAGTCTATGAAAAAACGAGCAATAGTGCAGGTTAATTTTACAAAGCAACACTAGACTACATACTAACACTTAGGACCTTTATATAAAGAGTAAAAGCTCCAAGGAAGAAATTATTTCCGGCATTCATTAACTATGTGAAAGTGTTCAACTCGATCTCATGGAGCAATTTGGGAGAGCGGCTTGAGAAACTCAGAGTTCCAGATTTCTTGGATGGTTTAGTATCGCGACTTTATGAAGTTATTGCCCTGTTTGGGTTGTTCATAGACGAGTTGGAACAATGGCTTAGATATCAAGGTCATGCGAGTACAAGTTTGGGATTCTATGTGGTACAACTCTTATTGTATGCAGACGACATCATTATGGTCCTTGAGGATATAAGTGGATTATAAGGACACATTTAAATAACTCGGCTACCTTCTGTGACAAGAAAGGCATGACAATCAACTTATCTAAGACAAACTTCATAGTTATAGTACAATATAGAGGTCAAATTTCTGTTACAAGGGGATTCAAGTTGAAGTAGTTGAGACATATGTGTGTTCCGGCGTGTTCAAATTACTCTTGAAAGGAATGTATTAAGAAAAGGGTTATTGGTGGCAAGCATGCAATATTTAATATGCTTAGAAACTGTAACAAAATTGCTCTACATGATTGGTATGAGATGCATGTTGTTCAAAACTTTGGTGCATCCAGTTCTTCTCTATGGCGTTCAATTATCGGATCCAGCTATTTCTATAAGGATGTGGGAGAAAATTGAAAGTGTGATTAAGAGCTTCTTATAGGAGAGGCTTGAGTTTGGCAACAAATTCCTTACCTTGAGACATGGCTTCTACCTATTGAGGCTGAGGGCTTATGCTTGGCTCTCAATTTCATATGTAGATTGAAAGGCCTTGATGAGTCATGCCTATCATGATTTGCTACCACAGAATCTAGAAAAAAGGGGTGGTATCATGATGTGATAGAATGAAGATGCAAATGAGGGATTGAGGATAGATAGATAGTATTTTTACGTCATGCCACATTGGCAGCATCCATGAGGGCATATGACGGACCTCCAGAGACTAGAACACAAGATCTCTTAATTGCTAACCCAATGGACTAGCCACTAAACTGAATAAAGGGGAACAAAGAAACTAGCCCGATAAAAATATAGCTATCAGGGATCTGGTGCAAACAAAATATGTGGACAAGATTTATCAAATACAAGGATTTAGGATTGAGTTTTATAGGAATGAAATAAATCTAATGCTTCTATGTACAGCTCAAAGTTACTTGAATGCCCTGATATCCAGGAGTATACAATGAATTGTAGTGCAATATAAAACTAGCTCTCATTGGTTCAGAATAGAGCAGGCAAGTGGCAAAGGATCCCAATTGGCAATTATCTCAAAGAGGTGGAATTCCATAGAAACGTTTTGCTCAAACTTTAAGATCTGATGTAAATATATTTGCTTCATGGCCCTTTGGGTCTCTCACAAGCGTGAGCTCAGAATAGAGACATGCAAGTGGCAAAGGATCCCAATTGGCAGTTATCTCAAGGAGGTGGAATTCCATAGAAACATTTTGCTCAAACTTTAAGATATGATATAAATATATTTGCTTCATGGTCCTGTGGGTCTCTCACAAGCGTAAATCAATTTGATTTAATTTAATTTATTAAATTGTTTTATATGCACTGAGGCTAAGGAATACAACCACGCAAAGAATTATGACCTAGAAACTCCTCTGATGCAAATTACGCAGGAAGCTTTGTAGCCAAGATAAGAAACAAATCACGCCCTATTTGGGGGTTGTGTTAATTGATTGTCGGGCATATTCGAAATGTCCAAAGTCCAAAGGGGGCACACTTTTGTTTGATATAGGTACATTAGTTTGTATGTTGGTTGTTACCTATGGACACCAACACATGTTAATGGTGTGCGCGTCCAAGTAAAGGATTTCATGCAAGAAAGAAATTGCTTGAGTAGAGAGTCCTTCCTGTATACGATTCAAGGTAACTAAAGAATTAGTTAATAGCCTAATATGCAATGGTTTCCAAATTTCCCAAAACATTTATGACCCAAGCTATGGCGGAGCCCTTTAGCACCTCCCGATCTCTGTCCCTGCTCATAACTCCCGGACCATGTTGCTCCAGTTTTCAGGAAGTAATTACAGATGAGGCCACCGGAAAACTCCTCTTGCAAACAGAGAAGCTTTCCGCCTGCTGTTCCAGCTCTTCAATAATCTTGCATGATGCAGAAGAAAAACCCATTCTCACTCTCCACAAAAACGTAAGTCCTTCATTAGCTTTCTCTACTTCCAGATAAATGCTAAAGTATGTGAAACGCAGGGAAAATGGAGGGCATACAGTGGAAATGGAATCAACCCTGCTGCCAGGCTTTTTACAATCAAATACTCTGGCTTCTTCAATCCATCTTTGCATGTTTTTGTGGCTCCCAAAACCGAGAAGGACGATGAACCAGATTTTAGGGCAAAAGAATCTGGATCTACGGTTTCCATCTTTCAGGGTTGCAGCGAACACATGGTGGCACAGGTATATATTTTTTTGCTCTTGTAAACAGGGTTGAAGCATTCAGTAAAGCGCAATTTCTGGTTATATTTGCAGATGAAGCGCAAAGGCTGGTTGTCTGGTGATAAATGTGTTTGGATTGATGCTGCATCAGTGGATTATTCTTTAGTGTGTGCAATACTTGTTGCAATTCTTGAAGACCGGCGCCGGCGCAGCTCGGCTTCGCATGGAGGAGAAGTAGGACATGGAGGAGGAGGAGATTTTGGAGGAGAAGCAGGAGGAGGAGCTATTTAACTTTTTTGAGTTGAATGCAACTAGCATGGTGTACAGATTGTAGTATGTAAGGCTTATAATTGAAACCAAGTTCTCAATCTTAAACTGTGAAAAGTGGATTGAAGGGTCTAATCTTCTAGTTAGGAGCAAATCAATAGGAGGAGTTGAGCTATTCAATATGATGCAATAGTTGAGAAGCTTGACTATCATAGAAAGGAAATATGGTTAGCTTCATTCTAAAGTACGCAAAATGGGACTATATTTGTCCTTCCATTTTTCCCCAGTTCATTATATGACCATAGTCTCCAATTAATTTCAAAAGGTTCTCAATTGTCGAAATTCATCACGTTTGGGCTAGCAATACATAATCAGAAGCCATGTCAGAAACCTCCAATGCCTTCTCAAAGGTTAAAGCACCTTTCAATGAGATCCTATAATAATAATCTGTTACAAAAACGTCAGCTATCTACTACAAGACACAAACTAATGAGCAGAAATGGCATTTATGTGTCATCTGTGCATGTTTATGCCATTTATCCTCCGCAGTTTATCCCTGGGGTTGCGCAAAGCCACGCCTGAGCCATTTTGGCCAAAGTCAATCCACATACATGGCCATAACCAAGGGTCGAAATTAGGGGGGTTCCTCCCAAGAATATCCGATTAAAGTAATATCCGATTTGCTAAAGTAGATGCAGGCAAAATTCCGGTCGAAAATTCATAAAAATAGTGTTAAATCCAGCAAGTTTGAGGTATTTTTCTCAAAAATCCAGTAAGCATAAATAAAAGGCGGCATTTTTGCTGGTTAGTGCAAAATCTAAATTCGAGGCCTGGCCATAACGTGGATACCTAGCCCCAAAACAATTTCCTTAACATGCGCCTTCTAGCTCGTCCATGACTAGGGATATGGGCTTTTCCATATAGAAGGGAGGGAGTCTCCATCTTCTAGTTGTATAAATCGTTTCGAGAATGTCTAGTTTTGGGTCTACGGGCATTCTATCTTGTGCATTTGAAATATCCCACAGCCGTTGACGGAAAAAAGAAGAAGAGGAGGAGGTATATAGCGAGGTATGCTACAAACATTTGTTATCTTTGCGCTTGGGGCAATGACGCAGTTAGTGAGGTTTATCCGAGACGCGTCAATTGCTGGTTGAAAACTATTTCCAAACCCCTTCCTCGGCTTCCTCACGGGAGCCAGGAAAATTTCTGGAAGGCTGGCCTCTGGCTCCGGCCTACAAATTAATCTTAACTAGTAAGTACCAGTTTTGCGGATTGCAGGCTTTGTCTATTTAAGTTGTACGTTTGTGACTAGGTATTTGCTATACTGCCATTGAAGCAGTGCCTATATTATCTATCAAGTTCTGTGCCATGTTTGTCTCACTGCAGTCTGATCCAACTGATGATTTTTCTGTGTTTAACCAAGTTGAAGCTTCATCTTAGAAATTTACTAAGGTTGTGCCCTCATTCGGTAGTGGAGTTCAGAGCAAGTATACTTGGATTTGATAAAAGCTGTGCCACTTCTTGGCAATGGCTAAAGCAGGATGCACAACCAGGGAGAGTAAGGAGTTTGCGGAGCAGGAGCTTAGTCAATATATCTGCCGAGATTTTCAGTAGTGGAGAACCTGGCCACAAACTAATATGGTGGCTGTTGCACGATTTAAAATCTTTTATGTAGGAGGTAAAGGATCTCTATCTCTTGGGCACTAAGCTAAATCAATCATCTTTTTATGCTGCAAAATCTTTCTAAGTGGCACTGCTCTCCTGGAGAAATTGGATTGCAAGTTGGAACAAACCAAGTACAGATCATATCGATCTAGTAACATTTTGTTTTTCAGTTCTTGCCTTTAGCTTTATCACTATTTCTCGTGAGACTGCAGTTGAACCAAGAGAATCTTTGTTCTAATCCGGTGCTTGATGGTTCTACTTATCAGTTCTTGATGGCTTTAATTATCAGACTTGGAGAGACTTTTGAAGTATGTCCAGATCTAGTCCCGTTTATTATCTCAATGTCCACCCAGTGCTTGATGATTCTACTTATCAGTTCTTGATGGCTTTAATTATCAGACTTGGAGAGGCTTTTTGAAGAATGTCCACATCTAGTCCCTTTTATTATCTCTTTGTGAGGCTAAATCTTACATACTTTATTACATTCATTAGGATCGGGTGAAGTTTGATAGACATCCAATCCCATCTTGTATGTCAAAAAGTAGTAGACGTACAGAGATGTATTTGTGCCTGTTTGGTTTGAAATATGTGCAGAATCAGATATTAAAAAAGATAGAGTATAAATCTTGTAGGTGCACATTCCAGGAGATCGGAGGCCATATAAGCTCTCAAAGATGCTTGAGAAGTTTTGAAAACTTCTTGCGCAATACCTGGCTTTCGTAAGCAAAGGAGCAATTAGACTTAGGTCAATCTGTGAGCAGGCGCATGTCAGCACCTTAGGGACGATTTGATTGCAGCGAGTAGAGAGATAAGTGACACAGAGCTTATCACCCAACTGCTGAGAAATTGTATAAACACATGGCCACAAGTGCCATAATTCAGCTATTCATTGTAAGCAAGAATTCTGAAAGACTTTCACATCGACTAGCAGGAAAAGATCACAATCTAAGTGCTGGAATTGAGGCACTAGTTTTGAAGTCTGCTTAGGTCTCTACAGCAGGTATTCAAGGGAAGAGTTTCTTAATACAACTGTACCTTCAACTGCTCCCTTATACATAGCCACGGGTAATCTATTTCAGAATATATTACTTGATTTGAATTGTAATAATGGCTAATTATGTTGTGCATCTGCATATGCTGTGCAAACATATTTACTTTCAGCTTCTCAGTTGAATAGAGAGGGCGACCCTGCCCATTTCACAGGTGCGAAAATGTACATTATAGCCTACAACATGGATGGGTATCCTCATGTCTCTAGGACAAGATAGTCAAAGTTATCTTTGGCATGCCAGTTTTGAAGATGTAGGAGGTGTAGTTGGTGAATTGTCTTAGAATGATGTGGTTATTGGGTTGCCAAAGTTTCTCCTCACCCTAATTGCCTTTTGGTTAAGAATGCGCCTTGTCGAAATTCAGACTGGCAGTAAAACTAAGGCCGTAAGACGGATAAAATGTAGTATATTAGTAACAACTTTGACCAATGCCTTTTGTCCCATGGCATAAGAAGAGATCCAACTATTCTGTATGTACATGGTAATAGCGTGGCAGAGCAAAACAACAGAACCCTGCAAGATGTGCACTTCTAACTGCTGCATAATTACATTGCTAGGAAAGGAAATGTATTTTATGGTTAAAACAAATGTTGAGGGCTTTAGGGTGTTTGTTTGTCTAGCATATGTGTTCGAGATGCAGAGAACTTGAAACAAGAAGGCATGGGTTGCGTGGTGGTTTATCGAAGCAAAACAACAGAACCCTGCAAGATGTGCACTTCTAACTGCTGCACAATTACATTGCTAGGAAAGGAAATGTATTTTGTGGTTTAAAAAACTAATGTTGAGGGCTTTAGGGTGTTTGTTTGTCTTAACATATGTATTCGAGATGCACAGAACTTGAAACAAGAAGGCCTGGGTTGCGTGGTGGTTTACCGAGCTGTTCAAAGTTTGGTCCTTTTCTTGAAGTTTTACCAGATTCTGCAACAGCAGGAGATTCAGTAACAGTCAGCAGTTTTTCCCAGAAGTGAACACAACTGTACAATGCAATGAATTAATTTATTTCCAGCTTCGTCTTTTGAAGTTTCAAATGATTGCCAATCTGTAGCCTGATGCTTTCAAACGAATTTCATCTTCAGAAGAGAGGATTCACAACAAAATAAACTGCATGTATTGCATAACCAAATTATAAGTGTACTTACACCTTAATGATCAATCTGACACTTACAGTTATAACTAGGCCGCATGATGTTGCTATGAATACACCATGCTTATGATCAATTGGATTTCAGTTTCAGGGAGGAGTGTTGGAGTATCGTCTTGTCATGGCTCATTATACTATCAACTAGTGTATCTCCAGGATAGTTCTTCAAGAGCCAGCAGGCCCTTATTTTCTCATCCATAGTAAACACATTAGCATCGGCTGACTGAGTAGAAAGGCTACATTCTTGGAAAGCGGGGTGAGCTAAGACGCTAAGTAGGCGGTTCAAATTTACTTATCACAAGTTCAACCAGAAATTTACCCTTACCCGAATTTGCAGGTTAATGAAGATGAAATATAATACAAATGCAGACCATGAAACACAAGGTTATTACAAATGCGGATCCGTGGGTCACGAGGTCTTGTGGCATGGATTATTCAGCAGAAACTGCTGAGCTTCAGAGGTAAGATATTCATATTTCGGGGGGAATGAAAGTAGTTGAGGAGGATATGAAATAACTCCTTTATGTCGCAACACCTGTCATTCCGAATCCCATGCTTTCCAAGATCTAAATGGATACCAGTCCTCGTCATGTGTGTTCCCTGTTTATATGTGTTTCCTGGTCACCGTGTCATTTGGTGGCATGGTTCTGGTTCCATTCTTTGACACTCATGCCCTAAGAGATCATTCTATGATCATGCATTTTATCAGTAAGGTATATTTTGATTATTCATTTATTTCAGTTTCAATTTTCTTGCAATAATCCAGTTGTAATGGCATTGAACATATCTTAAAGTGGCATGAGCCTTTGGGTGAAAGTCGAGTTTATAAGCGCAATTTCTGCCATAGTAGAGATGGACACGAGATGAAGAATAGCTCATAGCCATCAAACTATATCTAAGTTTGCTCTATCACTGATTATGTGTTTGGGCATATTTGCAGACAAAACATTTACTGCAAAAAAGAACCCACTGCCATAGTAGAGATGGACGACACGAGATGAAGAATAGCTGATAGCCATCAAACTATATCCAAGTTTGCTCCTCACTGACAAAACATACTTCCAGACAAAACATTTACTGCACAAAAGAAAATCCAGGACGGTAGAACATACCTCAGCCATGTCCATGCCTGCAACACATAAACAAACCATTTAATCATTGGATTCAGAAAAAATGTTGGTACCCTATATATGCCAGGAAAACAACCTTTTTGACATATCATTTGAACGTATCAATGGTAAGGCTTTCTATTTGATGTTTCTTTGTTGAGCCCTCTCCAAAGAGAAGGCATCCCAAAAAATGGCATATGCCGCTAATTGTAACGAGCACACGGTATTCTTTAGTAAAAGGCGAAAGAATAGTTCGCTCTGTGCTCATCACACGGCTTGCTGAATTTTAACTTATGATGCGCATTCTTTATATCAGAAATGTTTGTCCCTCTTTTCAGCATTTGGCGTGTGGGATATTTGGTAACTAAATGTTCATGGGCAAAGTGCAACTGGGTTTTGGGTTGCGTCCTTCTTTGACACTGACGGTGTTTTGTGCAGGCGTTTTTCTGAAAGCCCAAGATCGGTCTATGCAGTGCAGGGCTCCCGCGAAAAAACCCTACAATTTTACAAAATATAACCCTATTTGGTATGCTGGCCAGTTTGTTCCTCTATTCCTTTACGAGCCTTCTGAGCTTCGGTAGTAAAAGCCTGTTGAAGGAAGACCATGTCCTGCATAGGGAAGCAGCATCTCCACTTTGATCTGCAAAAATAGGCTGCGAATATATTGCAAATGCAAAGAATAGTAGGCTTCTTGCAAACCCAGCAACAAAAGTCATGGCCGGAAGGTGGCCCTTTCCATGTGCCACGTGTCTTGCTTATAATGGACTTTCGTGGGGTGGGCCTTTACGCCAAAAAAATCTCGGCGGCGCATTTGCGTAGGGTTGTTTCCATGAAACTGTCAACCTGAAAATATCGTTCAGAATTCTTTAAATTCAGGTCAAAATCTTGAGTTCTTCATGTTGAGGCACCTATGGGAACTTGCACGCCAAGATCTTGACTTCCAGAAAATCTTCAGGTTGGGAGCCCATAGGAAAGCACCCTTATGCATCATCTCATCTTGCAATGCTGCCTCGACTTTTTATCAGGCGTAAATGCCCACCCCACAAAAATCACCTAGTGCTTAATAAATGTTTGGTTTATCTTCTTTTTATTTTGGGATGGGGTTGGGAACCGTGCCGAGGAGCGCCGCATGTTACGCGCGCATGCGGCGTTCCCTTTTCATCTTCGCGGCTCCCCTGCGGCTCCCCGAAACTTGAGTTGCCGAATTAATGCCAATTCAAATTGGCGAGATATTCGATGCAACTTGTCCCTCCCTCCTACAATTTCTCTCGGTTTTTGCTCTCTCATCTTAGCCTCCTTTGGATCGTCGATTCTTGAGCTGTTTGGATCGTCATATGGTGAGTCCATATTGTATAACTCAACAAGTTTAGCCTGATGTTTTGCGGAAAACTTTTGGTCTCGGTGGTCTTTCTCTCCTCTATACCTCCTTTTCAATGTTCCGCTCTTATTTGCAAGTTCGAACTTCGTTTGCACTTTTACAATATGGAGCGCATTTTTATATGCTCACACATTTTATGCAAACGTTCACAATATGCTTGGCGCATTAGATCAGTTAATCGGCTTGCTTAGCCAGAAAAGAGGCTTTCAGTGCTTTCTTAGTTTTAGAAAGATCAGAAAAAAAAAATGGAGTTATCAAATCGGCTTCAATTTTTAGGCATTTTTATTATTCAATAGGCCAAGTTGTGGCAAGCATCTGAATATGCACTCTTCTCATATTTCTCTCTGTTTCATGTCTTCTGAGCCATTGTTGGAGCTTTACAAAATCGTGCAGAGACAGAGGTAAAATGACTGACCCATCTATACTAAAACGTGATTCAGTATTCTTACTCATCTCCGATTCTTAGTTTGGCACCAAAATGTCAGTAACTTCGTTTCTTGGGAACTCAGTATATCAAGAAACGAAGCCGCTTCAACATTTCTTCGGAATAGGTTAGGCAGAAGGGCGGTTTTCCAGCTCTTTCTCTTCTATTGTAGTTTTAGCATTTGAAGCGTGCTCTTAAGCTAATCGTTACTTCCTTGCAGTGTTACCCAGATAGCAACCGGTTGGAGATTCATGTTAGTGAAGTATCTGGCATGCAGGTTAGATCTGAAGAGCGAAATAGAGGTAAATGGTGAAGCTCGGGCTATGGCAAAACTGGGCTGCTACGGTTTGGTTTGTGCAAAACGTATATACAGGTAGAGATCACATGCAGCAAACTCATTTCAATGCAGGATTTCTAAGGTGTCCTTTTAGATATAAACTAAATATTGGTATCCCCGAGAAGTTGTGAAGCCCGTCATTAGCCAAAGAAGGATTTGGAGGTGACAACAAAATAGGTTTCATCTCCTTAAAATTTCTTAGAGTAAATCTCCATTCGATGTTGTTGTTCGAATTAAAGATTCGTGAGTCTGTTGCTAACGAGTTTCTGGCTTTCAATTTCATCTCTATTGCTTTTGAGTTGGGTCAAAATAACTATTGGAGCTTATATTTGTTTCTCTTTTGTGCTTTCTTCCATGGTTTGTTTTGCCTCCCTTAAATCTAGCTGCAACAAATGATGGGAAGGAGCTTCAATTAGGTGCTTCATAAGTATTGGGTACATTATGGTGATCATGCGTAAAACTTTGATGCCCATTGGATTGGGAAAATGAAGCCACACAAATACTTCTACCATTGATCAATTAGTGACGATTTAAAAGCCGATTTCGAACTTCCGGACCATGATCGCAATCATTATATTGTATTTGTTGTGTTCAAGGTAACAGACAACATGGATTCTTTTGATAATCGATGACTCCTATTATCATAACAAGCCATTTGAGTGGTGTATCTATTGGCAAGGGCAATCAATTTTTCTGTCTATGACTGTTACCTAAATTTTTCCCACTCATTCTTTCCCTTTTTTCTATCTTCATTCCCTTAGGTATATTGATAGTTTGTTTTCTTATTGTTCATTTGCGTAGTATTTGATGGGCTCATACTATTATAACAAGCCATTTGACTCATTTGCATCTCATCGCCAAGAACAACAAATTTCCTGTCTATGAAGGTTTCTCACATCTTCTCCACTCATTCTCATTCTTTTTTCTTGAAACAATTTCTTTATTCCATCTTCAATCCCTTTCAATCTTTTCATAGTTTGTTTTTCTTAGTGTTCATTTGCAGAGTATTATTATACATGTGCTTGAGGCAAAGTGACATAATTTTGTTCTTAAAATTATGCATCTATTGGATCCTGGACTAGATTCATACAGGATGGTCACGTTATGCTTTGGGAGCAAGGACTTCAAAGTATAAGTTTGTTCTTCTCATGTTTAACCTATAAAATTCAGATCCTATTGTTAGAAACGCAATACATGTCCATGAACAATGATTATAGGGATTTTTGTCTAAGAGGTATTTTTAAGGCATTTGCAGATCATGTTTATTAAAAGGGTTATTTCCACCGTATTGAAGATCGTAGTGGCAAATACAGTTTGGTGCATGCATTCTATTTATGCTCAGCGCAGGGCATAATAAGTCCTGCACTTTTATAATTGCTATTCAGTTCTACTCTTTAATACCTTTAGGTTTTCACTGTTAACACCTTTACAATGATATAAGCTGTTACAACCCATTTAGGAATCATAAGGTTTTGTCGCCTTTGGGACATCTAAGTAGGTTTACATCTATTCCATCTTGAATTTGTCATATTACTTGATTCTTACTTGATTCTGTTTTACAAAAGTTAACCCATGCGATTAGTACATTTCGATGTTGATATTTGCATCAAGGCTTCATCCAGTTTACATTTGAAACCTACGAGACACATGATATTTTACCTTGCACATTATGTTGATCAACCATATGCAGAAAAACAGCTAGACAATTTTTGGAAGAAATAGTTGTCTGATTATTTCTCAAATAAATAGCATTGATATTGATCTGTCTTATGATTAAAATAATGGAAAATATGGCAAATGCCATGCCGGGATCACGATAATATTTATTATTGTATCTTGCACTCCTTGGTTTACAACAGTTGATGTCCTTTGCTATGCATGTAGCCTAGGCCCTCTTATGTTGTTTATTAATTGCTGATGTCACGCACATGATTTATTTCAACACACGCTACAAAAATGGAAGATATTAAAAAATAACACCTATAAATGTATTGCAATACCATAGAAGTACCTTTGGGCTTTCTTCTTCTTTCTATCATCTTGATATGTGAATGAACCCCTAGACGGTTTTCTAGCGTGGAAGTATCTATTATCACACTCAATTTAAACCTTATCTCAAATTTAAGCATTGTGTGGAGGAGGATATGGAGGTATCTATTATCAACTCAATTTAAACCTTATCTCAAATTTAAGCATTAAGCATTGTACTGCATCCTTGGCCTGATTTAGAATAAAAAATGAACGAAGCTCAATGTCCTCAAAGTACAAAATATTTAGGAGCAAACTCTGACTCGAGATAGTCATCATTGTACAAAAGTTTGACAATGGTTTCGGATTCTAATTCATGCTTAGAGTTGTATGTTTGCTCGAGAGTGGCAAACTTTTTTTTGAGTCCATGCCAATCCACCATCAATATATGACATCCTTTGCTATTCTGCTGTATGGATACTATTGTTGGTAAGTTGTGCTAACGACAAGAATTTTAAACAACACTCATTAAGCATGGATGTTCCTTGGTTTCGACTTGCACAGTTCACAACCTGGCCACCTCTCGCCACCTCTACCGATCCTAAGCATGGCTGGAGTTTGTGGCATCCCTAGCAGAGCTGCTGCAAGCATTTGGTTTGTTTTCAGAACTTGAAATGGGAGATGGTTCAGTTTCTCAGGCTTAAGGCTCTTGGTTCAAAATGCAACAGAGCTTCTTGAAGCTTTTGATGCATCTAAGCTGTAAAAACTAAGGCACATTCTGGTGCTTATTTTTAAACTTGGGCATCTCGGCAAGCAAATCCGCCTGGAAATCTTTTAATCCGTTGCTGGAAGTTTGGGCAAATCCGATGTTATATTGTAAGCACTGAAACCTTCTCAAGTTTTAAAATTTTTGTAAACATTCGTTCTGGCAGCGTGGCATATATCATTTAGGTTTACGTGTATTTACATTTTAAAATTTCACGAGTCTATGGATTGATGCTGGAGCATGGTTTAGTGGGAAGCCTCAGATAACTAGACTATTCATTTCTGCTGTTAATAGCCTTTTCTGCTATTTATTGGCAATCCTAAGTGCAGATGCATGTCATTTGGCCTAGCAATGTTGCAGAACCAGATTTGCAGATCAAGATATAATCATCAACAATCAATGGTACTATCTAGAGTTTACACAGGTATATGATCTACGCATTTTAAAATACAGGAATTGAAGATTGTATGCCACTTGGACTGTGATAATTGTATGCCACTTGGAAAATACTGCTGTAGAATACTGTGCTGGAAAAGTAAGGAGGAGCAAAAGACATCGGAATTGGCAAGGTAAGGAAAGGCAAGCCTAACCAGGAAAACTAACCTAATCTAACTTCATGCAGGATGCCAACATTCTTCACTGATATTCAAGCAATGCTCCCATCTCTGTTAGAGGAATACAAATTGCCATAACTTAACATTTATTTACATCTTTTAACCCGTGGAACTACATATGCCCATATGAGATAAAGTTTAACGCAACATGTATAACATTCCCAAGAGATTTTACAATATAAAAAATGTCATGCTTTCCAACCTTATTGGTTTCCAGATTAACATATGCCTCTATACATGTCTGGCATTGCTATGCTCACTCTTCACATATGCACTCACCAGAACTTCAAAGTGTCTATTTATAAGATCTCACTCTTCACATATGCACTCACCAGAACTTCAAAGTGTCTATTTATAAGATCTCAAAAATTGTATCCTTTTAAAGAATGGTTATCACTCATATGTAATGCAGTTTCATTTTTTTCATTTCCTATTTTGTTTGATCTAATTTCGTTGCAAATGATTTTCATGCCGACACGTGTTGTGGTTCAGCCTTATATTAGAAAAGCGAAGACTGTAACGGAAACGTCATTTTCATTTCTTCGGCTTGAATGGGGATTCTCAGGTAAACAACGCGACCTTTCCTGCTACCCATAACGGTAAGAATCGAAACCAAATGATGTGGGATTTTTGGGTAGGAAACCAAAAGAAAGAAAATCTCCATCGCCCACATGGAAATTTTTCCATGCATCATCCGATTCAGACAAAAATAGAGAACGGGAGCTTAGAATCGCCGGATTTGGAGCAGAACAAGAGGAAAAGAATCAAGAAACAAGGGTTCTTCGTGGTGGTCTTCTTTGCTTCATTTACACTTCATTAGGCATAGAAGCAGCGTCGAAGATGTGTCAAATCTAGAGGCAAAAAGGGCCATTGCTCTGCAATCCGGCCATTGCTTCCGGCCCAGTTTCGGACGAGGGCTTCGGAAATATATGAAGCAAGCCTCTGCATCTGGCTGCCGATGTTGAGGACCAGGTGATTTGAGCTTCGAGAAAAAAAGCCCTGCCATTTGCATATTATCCTGCGAAGCAGCCTCTGCAAAATGGGGCAAATTACAAGCAAGAGAAAGCATGCCGAAATTTTCCCAACAGGGCCCAGGTTTACCCAATGGATGGATTTTTGTTTCTGCTAATTCTAGTCTCATTTCCTAAGTGACTCGAGAACCGGGTCCCATTAGCATCCCAAGGTGGACCAAATTTTGTGAGGGCAAATAAATGCATTTTGTGTCGAGTAGGCAAGCCCTAATCCGCATTGCATTGTTTCTTCTCTTCCCCGCATTTGTTGTAGAGGAGAAATGAGATGCAAGCTTCCCTCTTTTTTCTAAAATCAGCCTATTTTTCTAAGTTAAATCAGCTACGAGGTTTCAAGATAGAGGAGCTGGAAAATTACACCGATTCTTACGCTTTGGGCTCGGCAAGCTTTCTCCTTCGGACTCGGGTTCGTTGTCAACCTGAACCGAAACCCTTCTATTTTTTTTTTTTAAATTAAAGCTCCGTTATGGCCGTGATAAGCAATGCTAAGGGACTCTTCCGCTTCGTTTTGATTTAAAACATTGCACTCTTGCGGGATCCGGATTTGAGATCTATATCAAGGACATTGCTTCGCTATACACGCCTTTGCCGATTTGATCATGCTTGACGGAGAAAATGGTAAGCCCAAAACTGTTGTGCTTTGGATCTTTTGTTGTGGGTTTTTCTGCAACTCCGGTTCCAACACATGAGGGTTTGAAATTTTGCCCACAACCGGGCTTGTGTGCCATGATTTGTAAGGCCCATGGAACTGATTTGTAGACCCCAAAACGGGGCTTGGTCTCAAAGATTTAGGCGGATGATCACATGCCTTCCCTTGTGCTTTTGTTTTAGAGCGTGGCATTTAGCCCCATGATCACATGCCAGGGTAAAGTTGCAAATAGAAAGGCCTGCAAGCTTCAATTGATGTGTAGTCTTTGTTTTAGATCTTAGGGAATAAATGTCCGAGCTTAAAATTTCTTAAGAAGGTGGCTTTGGCAAGGCCGAATTTCTTGCTTGAGGCAACTAAGTTCTTGAACACAAAGGAGATTTGTAATAGAAGATTTTTGTGGGATTTGTGAGTACTCCGATCCACAGGGAGGCAAGTTCCTCTTTAGTTTTTAAAATGTTTGTCCGGGCAAATTTCAAATGGAAAATGGGTGGAGCTCTCTCTTCTAAAGACATGCAATTTTCTCTTTTGTTGAAAGGGATCTCATTATTTTGAAAACATGATTCTTAAAATCGGCCGTAAGGCCGATCGACCTTCGTGAATTTCACTTTTTTATGCCCGCAATCTTGAACTATTGTCCTCTCTTTTTGTTTCCCTTTATGTTCTAGCTTTTATTAATGTAGATATGTTATGCCCGTGTATTATGTTTCCGCAATTAAATAACCGTGAGCTTGACTTTTTGCTACAATTTACGCACTGTGATCTTGAGGTTGCCGCTAGTGCAAATGATGGTAGGTTGTACGCATTTGGTAAGATAGAAAGCAAAGCTGGTAAGATACAAAGCAGTCAGAAATTTGTCTCGTTAAAACTCTTGCTCTATAAAACCATTTCTAGCCTTAAAATGCTTCGCTCCCTTCAAGTATTTTCTCACGTTGAAGATGATGGCGATGTTTATCTTGAAAATTGTGTTGTCAATTCAAATGTTTAAAGAAAAGTTAAGGTCATAGGTTAACTTACAAGGTGGCAACATTTGTGCATTTCATGTGATAATCGTTATTAAGTAGCATTTGGTAATTGCCACGCACTTTGCATCATATAGCTAGTTCTCTAATCTCTATTATGTTGATTGCTTCAAATGTGCATTGTTATGCAATAATGATGGAATGTACATCCTAAGTTAGGTTAAACCATCCACCACATTAGTCTACCGTGTTGCTTCATCATTTCTATCTGGACCACGACCTATGTTTCAAATCTAGTTTGCAAAAGTGAATAAGTCAAATGGGAAATGATACAAGTCAAATGGGAAATGATATCAGAATTTTTATATATATGCTAGGTCACATGCATTAGTTTGAGGCATGTACTTTATGGCCACAGTTTAAGGCATTTGTTCTATGGCCATGGGGTGATGCCATCCAGTTATTCTATAAAGTTTCTAGCCTTGGACATCACCACATTCATGATATGCAACTTTATCTTTCACAAGCTCTAAGTGGAGAGCAAAATATAGTATGTTTCCATGAACCAGTGCAAGTAAAAGCATTTTAGGCAATATTTGAAACAATTTAGGTAGCAAGTAACATGCTATTTGCAAGAGTTTATTTCTTTGACAAGGCATGTATAGACGAGTTGGGGAAGAGAAACGTTCGCGGCGGCCTTGGCCGCCGCGATAAGTTTCTTGTATGGATAATTTACTAAACCAAGGCACAACTATTATTGCTCGGTATCGTCATATCATGCAACTCTGTAGAATTCAATAGTTTAGTATTTATGGGTTTAGGGATCATGTGTTTAGGAGTTTAGGGTCAAAAGATTCATCATATCATGCGACTCTGGCAAATTTAGAATTAAAAACATACTCACACACATCTTCCATACTCACACACATCTTCCATCTCCCATTACAGACACAACCAACATCCAAATTTTCCACTAGACTCCAATTGCAATTTGTTGACTACGCATTCTTCAACAAACTAAATTACCACAAGCCCCAACCAACACCCTAAATTGTATGTATTCCTTTACCTCTACCCATTCAATTCCACATGATGAATTTTATTATGCCCAATATCCCTACACCCTTCACACTTGGCACTCAATTACTTCTATGGATACGATTGCATTTACATATTTTCATTCCACCTACGAACGCCATTATGTCTATCTGTTCCACACGTCCACGACTAATGCCTGGCATCGCCGGGCACACGTTTCTAGTATATATTATTGATATATACCACTATGAAAACTTTCCTCCAGCATTGGAGGAGTGGCCCCACTTAGTCCTCCCATTCTCTTCCCTTCGAATGCTAGCCAATTTGTTCCGATGTTCCTTTTGATGCTATACGCCTTCAGAGCTTTGTAGTAAAAGCATATTGAAGGATTTAAGCAGCATGACCATTTCCTGCATATAAAAACTAGCATCAAAGAGAATCTCTTAAAATTTTACTCTGACTTGCAAAATTAAACTGTGAATAGATCGCATATGCAAAGGGTTCTTGCAACCCAACAAAAGAGCCATAGCCATAGCTAGAAGATAACCCTCTCCAAATGCAACCAAATGACATATATCTCGCTTAGGAATTTTCAAGGAATGTGCCTTTACGCTCTACCAAACTCGGGCACACACCTGCCGCTCGCCAATCGCATCGCCTCATCTCATCCGTGGAGCCTCTTCAACTTTGTTTTGGGGCATAAAGGCCCATCCATGAAAAAATACCTACTATATTATGGATAACAACTTGAAGATAATTCACTTTTATGCATAAGCAATTATTCAGTTACAAAATGCAAGTAAATATTCTTCAGGACTGATTAGATTTTGCAAAACTCAAGTAAGGTAGACATTTCAAGAATTATCATTTGCTAAGAAAGTTTGTTCTAAATTCTAAAAGCACATTGCATAAAATTAAAGCAAAGTCCGCACACCTTTTAGAGCCCATCATTTTTTTTTTCTCAACAATATATCGTGATCTCTTCATCCTGCCTATATGATCGATATGTACAATTTGATTCTGACACCTTTGTATGTCAGAATGGAATGTATTATTTGATTCAGATACATATAAAGTGCTAAGAGACTCACATAAAGATGCCAGGACTAAAGAGTCAAAGAGAATACAGAATATATATTTGATCGTCTTCAATTTATGCTTTTAACCTCATTACAAATTCTATCGGGCCTTCTGGTTCTAGTCTATAAAGACAATTCTAGAAGAGTGACAAAACTAAATGAATGTATGTATTTTTATTGTCCACGAAGATCAACTGGTCTATGGGACCCAAAACGAACATATTACTATCGATTAAAAAAACACTGCTTTGAAGGGTTTTCGAGGGAAAAAACTTGACAAAAATAAGCATGTTGACAAACCGTAATGATATATTAGGATATGTTTCAACGCTGTGCCGGATGACATATCTAAGTGCGCATGTCCATGATCTCTTGAAAATATGATTCTAGTAAGCCCACTGGGACCGTGTCCAACAACACATGTTGCGATTGGTTAGGCAGACTAACTCAACATAGCGTGCGTCCGTATGGTTGAATTCCAAACATTTCAAGGGCATGACATTCATCCTCAATAGCTCCCACTTCGTGACACCGATAAAAAGCTTGTCCCCCATGCCTTCCTAATCCATTTACCTATCTCAATGCAGAGGTAATGTGCACTGCTAAATGGAAGAGTCTCCGCTTCTTCATGGGTGAATGTAGATGCAGGTAGTGTTGTAGACCTCGTGTGAGCATGGAATTAATCTGTTGTCGGTAGTATGTCATTTTAGCCTGTTCCAGGGCACCCGCATCCCAGAGTTTGCTAAGGAAGCAAGCACCAAGGCACTGCCTTAAGTGATCTTCTTCAGTTTGAATCTGTATGTACCTGTGCTCCTGTCATGGAATAAAATAACGGCTAAGTTTAGCCAAATGGCTATTTTGTAGCATTTTTGCCAAGAAAAACGGCTAAAGTAAATGGAAAAAATTGCCCAAAAAAAGAAAAATTTAGCCCAATGTTTTTGCCGACTAAATGAGTTTTTAGATTGAATAGCCAAACCTCCACCTCCAGACAACTCCTCCAGGACAACAATTAGCCAAACTTAAGAAAGAGTGGACTTGGAAAAATGGATGGATTAGCCTAGTAGCCGACACTAATATATATAGGAACTTTAGGAAATCACCAAAGAACTTGTTTCAAGTAAGAAGTTGAAGTAGAAACTTCTTATTTCAAAAGTTAATTATCAGAGGAAGGAACACAGCTAGAAGGAACACTGCATTTTTCTTTGAGCTTTGAACATGTGCTTATATGATTATGCATCAATTTATGTCTTTGTTTTATTATTATATTAAGGAAGTTATAAGAATGATTATAGTTGTGCCATTTATTTTTCTATATTGAATTACATTGTAATAACAATAAGTTCAATGTCTTTGTTCAAAGGCTTGGATATTTTAAAATAAGGATAGTGTGATGGCTAATATTTGACCTACATTTTGTGAAAGTTTAGCCAAAGGCAAGAAACCATGATAGAGAAAAACCATTTAGTTTAGCCAAGTGTTAGAAACTTGTAGCTCCAATTCAAAGGTAGTTTAGCTAAACCTATGTGGCTATACTAAAAATATAGGAGTAGTAATTTATTCCATGGCTCCTGTACATTCTATCGGGAGAACCACTGAGCTCATTTTTCCTTCCAGCAGGCTTTAAGGCACTGTGGACCTAGTGCCACGACATAAGCAAGGTTGGGAAGACGAGCATCTCCCATGATGACTACCTTATCAGCTAGAAGATTGGCTTGCCGAGCACGGGGTTGGGGGGGGGAGGGGAGGAGGGGAGGGGGAGCTCAGCTTATGCACTACATAATTCAGCAACTCATATATGCTGATGACGTTGACTTTCTAGCATATACCCCAGAAGACATACAATGACACCTGGATGCTCTAGACAATTTCTGCTGGTTCACTGGCATGAGGATTAACTTGGCCAAAACTAGAGTGCCGCTAGTTCCATCGTCCTGTCAACCAAGGCTTCCCTCATTCACTTACCAGGAATAAGATGTGGAGGTAGCTCTGTCCTATAATTATTTAGAGATCGAGTTTTCTACTACCACATACTGGGATGCTTCCATCAGGTTGCGTGTCACGGCAGGCTGAAAAGCACTACATGCCATGCAGAGCAATAGCCTCAAGGCATGGTTGTATGTCTGGGGTCACCAGTCGCACCTATTCAGGGCCTTGGTACAGAGCAGAGGTGTGGGGTCCAGTGATATCCCTCGCCACATGGAATGAAGTCCACAGTTCTATATTAGATCCTGCTCCAGGAGACGGGTTTTCTACCCCTTCAGAGGGTTGCACTAGAATGCCATATCATTTACTTCCAAAAGGTAGTCAGTATAAGTGATGCCCATTTGCCCAGTATTGCTTTGGCAGTAGCAATGGGTCCACAACATCTCAGAGCCTGTTGGAAGGACAAGCAGGCCCAGTGGTTCTCCCGTTGGAATGTTTTCACAAGCTCTGGGATGCAGAGGCTCTGACACATGTTAAAATGGCACACTATCAACAGCAAGTCAATCCAATGCTCTCAAGAGGCCCACAACACTACTTGCGCACCCCTTTGCCCATGAAGAAGTGCAGAGTGATAAAGTCACATTTAATTAAAGTGGGATGCCATTCCCACTTTTTTTTGGAACCCAGTTATTCTAAACAAGGTGCACCCTGGACTACCACAGCCGTCGGATTCGTCGATCCTATGACCCAGATCATATATTGGGGCCTCTGGGCACCTCTCGTTTCGCTTATAGTCATTTATGATTGGATGCGCCTATGATTTTGAAATATGAAATACAATTTTGCTTAAGGTTTTGAGGGAATATCGAACCTCTATATGGCTTTGCCTAAGATTTTAGAATATGAAATATGAGGGCTCGAACCTCTACCAAAATAACTCAATGTCCGAATAAAACTACTTTAATCAATGTACCTAATGAGCTAATGTGATTATTTTTTATCTTGAATCTATGTTTTTTTTTTTATAACAACCCATTCAATTGTTTTAGGGATATATGAACCAGATGTTCTACCACATCTCTATTGCGCAGCCGCCAAACTCTTTTATCCAAAAGACGTTCTAGCATTACAGAGGAGTTTAAGACGATCGGTATACTTTGCGGACTAACCACGTTAGCGGTATCCAGTATAGCCCTCTTTAGCTGACTTACATGAAACACAGGATGGATCCCTACTTCCTGTGGTAAGTTCAACTCGTACGCTGTTTCCCCGATCCTTTTAGTAATCCTAAAAGGCCCAGCATATCGCGGAGTAAGTTTGGGCACTCGACCTTTGGTCAAAGGTCATAAAGTGTTCATTCTCAAAGCCGAAGGATAAACAATCCTTAGGAAAATATAATCACCCTATTCATAAGAGACATCACGTCTATGCTTGTTAGCAGACGTTTGTGCCCTATCTTGAGCTTTTCGCAAAGCTTGCTTGCATTGCCACAAGATTGCGTCCACATCATGGAGCATATCTCCATCGCAACTTCGGGTTCTAAGGTACTTATGCATACCGTAATAAGCCCCGGGGTTCCCATCATCATACAAAGGAAATCATCCGAATTCCCGCAGATGGCTATTATTATGTTTAACTCTAGATAGGGTAAATAATCTTCCCACCTAGATCGCTTCTCATGGACAAAACTTAGTAACATGTCCTCTAAGATCATGTTTATGCACTCCCCGGTTGCCCGGTCCGATGCGTGGATGATTTCCACTACTCATGTACAATCGGATCCTCAATCCTTTCATGAGATCTCTCCAGAAGTGACCTGTGAACTTAGTGTCCCGATCACTCACAATGGACGAGGGAAGTCCGGTTGGAAATATGTCTTTTGATATAGGCAATCGCTATGTCATGCCCCGTAGCCTCCCCTTTTAATGCTATGAACTTAGCATACTTGGTTAGCCGATCTACTACGACCAAAATTTGAGTATGTTACCTAGCAGTTCTAGGTAATGCGACTATAAAGTCCATACTCACGTTTTTTCATTCATTTGGTATAGGGAGGGGTTGTAACAATCCCGGAGTTTTCCCATGATCCGCCTTCACCGCTTGACACACCAAGCAGTGACTTACCAAGTCCTTGACTTGATCTTGCAACTCCGGCGATGAGTAGAAGCTTTTAACCAACTCATACATCTTCCATTCACCTCCATGCCCAGCCTTGTGGAGTATCATGGTGCTCACGTGAGAATTGACTCCCTAAGGTCCCCACTTGAAGGAACATAAATCCTTCCCTTGCTCAGTCCACAGTGTTTGGGGTCTGGGTTCGGGAACTCCTGCAAGACAGCCCTCTGTGAGGACCCATGGATCTAATAGAGAATCCGTGGACTATGTCCACGCTGATTTGCAAGAAAACAAAGGAAAGGGAAAAGAAAACAAAAGAACAATGAGACAACAATGATAAGCTTCCTTGATATCAATGATGATGATACATGAGCTCTCGCAACCAAGAGAAAACTGAAATGAGACAAGACTCAAACTCATCTAAAAACTTATGTGCTAGCTCTACTCATATATATAGTACAATGGCCTTTGGCCCAATATAGACACTCTGACTGATTTCGGTGCCGACTCACGAAGGAGGCCTGATTTGGGGAATCTTTGGCGGTGCCTCTTGAAAAGCCCGAAATCAGCTGACGCCGACGCTGGCGGCGGGCCACTTGTCTGGCCCCGCCGCCTCTTGTTGATGCCAGGCGTGGTCTTTGTCTGCGTGGTCTGCTTGGTCTTCTGCTAAGCCTTTGACGACGGACCCGCGCCTGGTTGTGGATCCTTGGCCTTGACCTGGTCCGTCGTATGCATGAATAGTCCTGTACCAGGGAGGCACAGGGACTAACACTCCCCAAACGCGACACTTTCGGTCGAAAAAGGAGGAAGTGCTTAGAGGCGGAAACCAACAGCCTGGAAGTGATCCTCACGGAATGAGGACGGGCCCATTATGGTAATGGCAATGAGGTCCCCGGCGTGTTTGAAGAGCGTCGCCGAGTGTTAAGCCTGGGCGCGGGATTCTGCATCAAGGAGGAAGTGAGAGCGCACCATGTCTTCCGTGGCAGCATGGGCGCCCCAAGGAACAAACCGCACTCCATGAGAAGGCGTCCCCGAAGACCAAAGGCAACCTCGGACAGCATTCGGTTGCGATAAAAATTGACGCCGGCCGATTTAAAGAGCTTACCGCGATGCATCCGAGAGCAGCCGCTGAAACCAACCAGCCCGATTAATCAAGGGTCCGGTGAGGTGGGCGATTCCGCAAGAAGGTATCAAGGCCATGAAGAGCATCAAGAAGGCGTTGCCAACCACGCCATTAGCAATATAGAGCCAATTCTCGTGAGTGTCAAAGGTGGCATTATCCTCCCAATCGGAGCGCCTCGACAAATCGGGATCCCACCGAGATCCGCCGAGATCGAGAAGTGAGTCGACCAACGATGCCATCCATGACCTTCGTCCAAAAAAGACGCCCGGTCGGAGAGGAACCGTGGGCGGAGGGACTTCTAAGGAAGCATATGGAGAGGGAAGCATGCCGTGTCGCGGGTTGCAGAGCCATGTCCCCCAATCTTGCCAACAAGATTCCGATCAAGAGCACGACACCAATGGTCCCACTCGACATAGAGAGTAATTGATAAACAGAGGATTTACCCAACCCGTGGGGATGGTCTTGCTTTCGAAGGCCACGCATTGATTGTAGCCTCCCCCAAGTCGCATATAAATTTGGGCAAACTCAAGATCGTCGGGGATGCGCCAAATTTTGTTTACCTGTTCAATGTTTCAGCCTGCCACGTAGGTAAGTCTTGAGCAAGTGCGCATGTACTCCTGCTCAAAAGGCCGAGACCGAAAGCAGGATCCTTGAAATATTGGTTGGTTGATGATAACAACCAAGCAAAGCATTGGAGTTGCCTCGAAAAACACAATGGGCCTCATCTCGAATTTATCATGGAGATCCGCCGGTAGAAGTCATGAAAACATAAGCCATTGGTCAACAACACGAAAATGACCAAGTCGGGATCTTCGAAATTGAGCTGATCAAAGACTAAGAGTGCACAAAATAAACCCTTGTCTTCTACGTAAAGATCCGCCAGATCCGGCGGAAATCCGCTGCACTTTTGAGTGGTCGTTGATGAACGATTGCCATTGGCCGCGTACCACTTCAAAAGGAAAAGGTGCCGTCGGGCCACCACATAGTCAAGATAGCCGGAAGGAGTAGAGAAGTCCACAGGAATGTTGGTAGCAATGTCAATATAGCCCTCCTGTTTGTTTTGGGCTTCTTCAAGCATTGAACAACTTTGCTGAAGTTGATGTTCAAGGTCACGGATCCGCTCTCCTTTCTAAGAGAAGACGGACTGATCACGGACCCGTTTAATATGAAGCGTGGCATGTGAAGAAGATTGCCCAGGAGTATTGAGACAAAGCGTGGCAATCTCCGCATCATCGATGACCTTCTGTTTCTGAGCCTCCGAAAGCTGATCCTGGATGGTCGTTAGCTGATTGGTCAGCGTGGAAAGCCGAGCTTAGGGAGGTGAGTCTAGCATCACGCTTCCTAGAAGGTCATGAACTTGAGTGCGGTAATTTTGAGAAAGCTCCGTGTACAAGGTGTCTAGCTTAGCAATGTCTTTCTCCTTGTCACCCAGGAGGGTGTCCTTTGTCTTGTTTTGCTCCAACAAGTCCTGAATGGTGGTTTGGAGCTGAACCTGTTGATCTTCAAGCAGGCTGGTCTGATCCTGAGCATTTTTGAGATCCACACGGGCCTGTAATAGAGCCGCGTGCTTTTCTTGAAGTTGAACCTCTAAAGTTTGCACTTGTGCAAAGGGGCGCTGAAGGTCTCTTTGAATCGCATCGAAGCCTCGAGGGGCGCTGAACACCATTCATGAGAGCGCCCCGTGAAGCTTATAATCAGCAGCGGCAGCAGCTTGAACATCCCCGGCCGAATTGGTATAGAAGCCGGGCGAGGATTTGGAGGGTCAGCCCCGCGGCGGCTTTGTCCGAGATTGTTGGGAGACATGACGAAGTGGAATACAGGCTTCAAAGGAGGAGGAGGAGGAGACAAAGATACGCGTGGTCCGGTTTTGAACATGACCGGGGAAGTCCGGGCGGAAGGTACAAAAATCGTTGATTTTGACGCCGGAATGCAGAGACCGCCGAGGGAGGCATGAGAAGTGGAAGGGGTCGCAGAACAGTGAAGATAATGACGGATGAGTGCCTGAAGATGGCCACCCACTGAGGCTTCATGTCCAGAGGAGGGGGTAGCCCGAATGCGGTCCGACTTCATGAAGGAGGCTATAGAATAATATCCGGGGCCAATCAATATGGAGATTGGAGCAGATGGCGTTGATGACCATATTATAGAATGGTTTATTGATATGGGTGTTCTTGATAGAATACCCAAGCAATTTGCGCCACGTAAACTTCACAAAAGTATCATGTGACTTGGCAATATTGTGAGGCGATGCTGGGTTGGCTTGATAAGCGTGGAGCACCGAATCTGAGGACGCCCATGTCCCAGAAAAGCAGCCCAAGATACGGGTTTTTGCAGGGAATACGGAATACCTCGTAAATCAAAGGTTGTATGAGAAAAATGGTGGTGCCATCGACCACCGTAGAGCAAATCCTTCCGGCCGTTGGACGATATGTGAGCGATAAATCGCCCAATTGTTCCCGATTTAAATGGAGCTCCAGCTATGAGAATTGTGAAGCTTGTATGCTCCGCTACTTCCGACTCGGACCAACAAGGGCCTCGCGAAAGGTGGGCGTCGAAAGAAAGATACACTGAAAAGAGTCGATCCCTTTGGAGCGTAAGCTTGAAGTGTAGAAAACTTGGGTGCAAAATGCATGGCGAAGAGCGCCGGAACAGTATGAACCGGTCGAGAAAGCGGAGAGCGAGAGAACGTAAGACGAAGGCGCAGATAGACGAAAAGGTTTTAGGGTGCGCAAGTATAGGTGAAGGGGCATAATGAGGGCGAACCTTCAACCGTTGATGATGCCAGGTGGCGACAGATGCGAAGTAGGCGATTGAGAGGTAAAATTTTGGCTAAGTCCCCAATCGGTAAAGGGAGAAGCAATGAACGGTGGCGATGAGACGTAAGGGAAATGATCTGATGTGACAGATGGCAAAAAGGACGCCTATTAATGTTCGATTTCAGTGAAAAGAATAGAATAGAATAGAATATGATTTTATCGTCCACGGAGACCAACTGGCCTATGGGACCCAAGTACAAAGAGAGAGAGCAGCAGCCGTATTACTACCAGGACCAATTTAATGCTGACAACTCGAAGTGAGGTGTCAGAAGGTACCATGGCTAGATATGCGGCGGGAGAAAAGATTCCCCATTTAGTAACAACCTTGCATTTCAACCACGTTGGCGAAATTTCTGATTGGGCCACGTCGACAGGGAGGTCCTCGGTTGGCTATATAAGACGAACAGTGGGCGAAGCTGAGACACCCGATGGCGCTCAGTATGTCTGCTGCTGGACTGCACGATAAGTGCACTATGCCTTCAAACTGCCTGGAGTGGATTACCTGCAAGATGGATTGCTTGGATCTCTGGCGGTGCCACAACCGTGGCATTGCTATGGACGGGTGGTGTGCCGGGATGGCTGAGCATCCCGATCCCCTGACTAATGGGATGGAGGTGGTGATTCACCTGCGCTGGGATCCGGAGCAGAATTACTACCACATCCTGCGTATCACCTCTGCTCCAAACCCGGAGTAGAGGGTTTTCTCCTTAGGACTTAGTAGATAGGGGTCTCAGCCCGTTTTTGTAAATAGGGCTCTGCCCATAGTGGAAATAGATGGGCTCTGCCCACATTTTGTAAAAATTTTACCTATATAATATAAATATGCCGCTTAGTCACTATCTGTTGTGTCTGTGTCTGGAACAGCATCTGGTGGATGATTGTCACTTTCTGTTGTATGAAATTGTTTGAGGCGAAAGCCATTAACGAGTGTAGGTAATGGAGTTCCATCTAATTCAGCCAGCTTGAAAACGCTGGGTTGCACCACTTGAACAATTTGATAAGGGCCAAGCCATCGAAACTTTAACTTGCCCGGAAAATTTTTGTAACGAGAATCATAAAGAAGAACCAAATCTCCTTCTATGAATGTTTTTGTCTTAATACGTTTGTCATGTAAAGATTTTGCAATCATTGTCCATGAAGAACACGAATGTAAGCATCACGCCTAAGTTCATCCAACTGCTCCAATTGATAAACCCTTTCTTTGAGTGCAAGAAGCGGATTATGGGTCAGAGCAGTGAAAACGGAGAGTTGGAAGAATATATTCAAAAGGCATGAGAGCTTCTTGACCATAAACCAATTTGAAAGGAGTGTGACCAGTAGCTATTTTGAAACAAGTATTGTAAGCCCAAAGAACAGTAGGAAGCTTGTTTTGCCAATCAGTGCGAGAAGCATCACAAATTTTCTTGAGAATTGTGACCAGAGTTTTGTTGGTGCTTTCAGCCAAACCGCCCCTTGAGGATAGTAAGGTGTGCTCTTGTGATGATGTATCAGTAGATAATCCGTCAGCTCCTTGATGGTATGATTGATAAAATGGACACCTCTATCACTGACCAGCTCCGTGGGGCAGCCAAAACGCGTGATGATTTGCTGATAGATGACCTTGGGCGGTTTGCCGCAAAGTTTATGCGGAAGTCGCAAGCTTCGCCCATTTGGTAGCGTGGTCGGTGAGAACCAGAATGTAAGCGCACGCGGGTGTGCCGCAGAGGATCAATGGGTCCCACAAAATCCATCCCCCATTTGCTGAAAGGAAGTGGCGTGGCGACCGGCGTCAATGGAAGAGCATCACGGGCCGTGGGCCTTCCCACACGCTGACAAGCATCACACGTCGTGGGCGTGGAGCGTCTTTGAAGAGCGTGGGCCAAAAATAACCTGCAAGAAGGATTTTGCGTGCTGTGGTGTCACCATGAAAATGACCACCACCGAGCCCTTCATGGGCTTCTCGGACAATATCCGGGACCTCATGAGGGAGAACACAAGCGAAGGGCGTGATCCTTGCCCCTTTGTAAAGATGGCCTGCAACCATGGTGTAGTCCGCGGACCTCCGCGGAGAAATTGGTGTCGACGGATTGACGCTTTACCTGGAGAGAGCGTGATGTCCTCCGGTGGAAGAGCACCCGTGAGGAGATAATGCGCGAAAGTTGTGGAACCAATGTGGCGCTGCCGTGACCGAGAAAAGAGTTGAGCGTCAGGAAAGGCATCTGAGACTCCTGTGGAGGGATCATCTGTATGGATGCGTGAAAGATAATCCGGGACAATATGAGATTTGCCTGCCTTGTGAACAATTTCAAAGGGTGCAAATTCTTGCAGAAGGAGGACCCAACGAGCAATGCGGCCCGTGGGAGTGGATTTTTTGATCAAATAAAGGAGAGCTTGGTGGTCAACAAAGAATTTGATCTGACTGCCTAAAAGATAGTGACGGAAGCGTTGGACACAGAAAATTAAACCCAAGGCTTCACGCTCTGTGGCAGAGTAGTTGCGCTCAGCAGGATTGAGTTTTCTGCTGGCATATCGGTTTGGTTTGTCAGTGTGCGCATCATATTCTTGAGAAAGAACAGCTCCAATAGCGAACGCCGAGACATCTACATGGACATGAAAGGGCTTGTCCCATTGAGGAGGAACAAGAACCGGGGCCTGAGTAAGCAAAAGCTTCAATTGTTGGAAGCAAAGATCCGCCTGGGAATTCCAAGCCCGTGGATTCATCACCGTGAGTTTATGAATGGGATCTGCGCAATGGCTGCAAGTCCGGGGAATGAAGATGGAGTAATAATTTACCTTACCCGTGAAAGAGCGTGTCTCCTTGATATTACCGGTGCTTGAGCCTTTAGCACACAACCGATTTTGGCAGATCCGTGGTGATACCTCGCTTTTTTACAACGCGTCCTAACAGTAACACCGGTGACGCAAAGGTGCATTTCTCCGAGGATTGAGACTAATGCCGGACTCATCGCATTTCTGAAAGACGAAGTTCCAATTTATCCAAATGGTCAGCTATGGAACCAGAGGCGAGAAAGTCATCTTGAAAATTTTGCAAGAAGGGATTTTCCTTCATAAAATCATGAAAACCGAGAGCATTATGCGCTGAAACGTTGATGGAGAGTTTGATAATCCAAAAGGAACCACCTTGTAGGCAAAAGTGCCCACGGGTGGTGAAAGTTGTCTTGAGTGATTCTTTGATTGAGATCTGATTGTAGCCGAAAAACCATCCATGAAGGAGAGTACATCTCATGTCCAAATGACCTCTTCCGTAACCCGGTGCGTGAAGGGAAGTGGAAAAATGATCACGCCCGTGGCCTGATTTAGTTTCCGTAGTCCACGAAAACGCGGATCTTTCCATTGTGTTTCAAAGGTAATGACAATGGGGCTCACCCATTCGAATGTTTGACCTCATAGATCAAACCTGCAAAGCAAGGAGTTTGTCAATTTTGCCTTGACGCGATCACGGTAATTGGGTTGAGCCGGATCGCCGCTGTCGTTGCTACACCGACGGCATCGGATTTGGTATGAATGGTGAGTTCCCCAAGGTTTTGTTGATCCCCGGCGGTCTCTGTAGCTCGGTATGTGTTTGAACTTTTGAAGAGCGTGGACGCCCCTCGTTATTGCGATAGGGTGCCGGAAGATTGGCAAAGAATGCGACAGGTGATTGTTGCCCACGCCCACAATCTCACTTCAGGAGTCTGAATATGTGGGATAACTTCCGTGTCTTGGACAATATGAGCAGGAGGTTGAAGCATGACAGGATGAGTGGCGCTGTGCGTGGTGAAAAAGAGAGGTTGCTGATTTTCATCCAGCAGAGGTTGCTTCATGACAAATGTGTACATCAACCGGATCGGGGAGGAAGTTCGCATCTGAAAAGTGATCAACACGTTGGATGCGATTGCAAGGAGCCAGGTAGGGGTCAAGCAAGGCTGACACAGCCTGGTCCTGATCAAGAGTCATTTCTCCCCAAGGATCAGCATATTCGGGGTAGGAGGACAGAGGCAAACTAACAGGTGGAGCCTGAACTTGATAGATATTCGGGCGCCCCCCGAATCTGTTGTCGGAGAGAGAGGGTTCAAAGATTGTCGCATCGTAAATGATCTTACCCGCTTCCAAGTCCATAGTGGCATTGAGGTGACCATCCTGTGATGACTAACCGATCCGCGGGCCCAATAATGGATACTCTTGGCTCCGGCGAGAAAAAAGTCCCGCCAACCAACATTTCATAATCACCGTGATCTTCTCCAAATTCCAAACACCAAATTCTAAGGGGAATCGGAGATCTCCAATGTTGATGTGAAGAAGAGGTGTGACGCCTTTGAGGTCTCGTGGATATGGCCATTAGCCAATTTGATGTCATATGGGGCAACGATAGAGTTGTTTGATGCCCATTTGTTTTATGGAGTTTATCCGTGATGAGATTGACAACCCTTCTCCGGCCAATTTGAACATGATTGACTTGTTGATTGCCCACCGGGCATGGACCGTGGGTGTAGAGGTAGCAACAGCCCCAACCAAAATGGTTTGGAGTGGTAACCGGTCCTTGAGAGCAGACATAGTTTCAAAATTGTTGCCAAACTTAAGGGAATTTTGATTTTTGCCGGCTCCTCTTGGAGTTCCGTGAGGTACATGAGAAAAAGGATCTCTGCGGATCCACTCGCGCCGGAGTGCGTGGTAATGAAGCAAAGAACTTCTTTGAGTAAGTCGACCTCCCAGCAATATTCGAATATGTCCGAGAGCGTGGAGGTTGAGATGTGGAAGGTGCATCTTGTCTTTGCCGAGCTCGTGGTGGCATGAACATTAGCTAACGCGGCGCCTTCAAAGCAGCTTGCATGAGGTTCGTAATGCTTTGGCGCATTTTTAGGCATGACATGAGGCATGAGTTTTCCCAAGTCGGTACAAAGTGAACCTTTTTGTCCTCTTCATTAGGGATTGTGTCAACCGCAAAGGCAGGTTCGCGCCTTGAGGAATAATGGTTAAGGGATCGGACGCCTCGGTTCCGGGCGAAACCAAACCAACCCAATTTGACTACCGGACCGGAGGATTAAGAGCCCTCAAAAATTTCTTCCCGTGCTTGTTGATCCATCCGAGGTTGATGGGCGTGAGCAGTTGATAGCGCGGATTGCCGAGGCGCCAGCGAGGTGGCTTCAAGAACGGACGCTGGCCTTGTTTGCCATTGGCAATCCAAAGTTGGTAAGCCGTGAGGCGACCGAGGTGGTCCGGATTGGTGCCGTGAAGTCGCACCTCGAACTTGTGGATGACGCCCCGTAATATATACGACTCTACCGTATACATACGGGGACTTTCCTCCCATGGCGCACCATCGCCATTTGAAGGGTGGCCTCCATCTAACCCGGGCCGCCTACGAGAGACGCCGTGAAGGACACGAGGGGTCATTCGCCCACGCCGATGGGCTTACGCCGCGAGCATGAATACAAGGGTTAGCACACAACATAAATCATATATAAGTGGCCACCATGAAGGGTGGCGATCCATCCAACTACTAACAACACGTAATATGCATCTAACTAAGAAGACACCCAAAAGCCCGTGTTCTACCCCTACTGCACTCTAGTGGGGAGCTACCGACTACCGGGTCTCGTGAGATCAGCAGACCGAATCTTGGCATGGCGCTATCGGCATAGAACATCGGCTAGGGTTGTCCACTCCATCCGCCCCCCGTGCACACTTTGCATGGGTCGATTCACGCTTATGGTTTCGCTTATAGCCTTCCCGGAGACGCACTCTCCGTGGATCACCCTTGAGTCTACCCAGTGTCATGACACCGGTCCGATGAGGCAGGTCGGGGAGGCGCCCCTTCCGTGATCACAAAGGGTGTTGTGGGTGAGCTAGAGAATACGTGCCGCATCAGCACCCCCGCATCCGTGCATCCTAATTTACTCACCCTAATTCTACTCAAAGTGCATAGTGCCCCATACCGGGTCACACCACTACACCTGTGGAGTGTCGGACCCATACCCGGCCCTCCACGTGACCGGGCTATCAGGCCTAGCTCACCAGGGAGTCTCGTGAGCCTTTTATGCTCGTGCAATACCCCACCCCCTACTTCACCACAAGGCCCCTTATCCGGTGCTAAGCCGTGCCATAGCGCCTATGACCCTAGGGCTCTTGTGCACAGTGTAAAAAACTAGTAGGGTGTTAAAGGACTACTAGGAGCATTCTATACTCAAGCTCGTAGGCCTCTACCCCCTGTTAATCCCTCGCATTTAGAAACTACTAAACTAACTCATAGAGACATCGACCATTCCATACAGAGCGCCATTCATAATTGAAAAGTATTCCTAATTACCAAAGAAGGGTTAATCTCACCCAAAACCAACCAGAAAGAATACTAGAGTATTATTCTACAATTTGCAAGTTAACTACCACTAACCGTGAAGTTTCTACTGACCCGTTGTCAAGGGGTGCTTCCATGGTACTTATCATCAGTAGCAAATGCTGTGTAGAGGGTATCTTGGCGATCCGGGGACTAACAAAGAATCGCTTCTTGAGCGCCACCGCTCCTATATTGGGCTGATATGAGGATGGCGCTTCCCTTTGGTGGCCTAGTTTAGCAATCCTCATGCTAGCCACCGGTTCATGCCAAATGGCTTTCCTCCTACTATGGATTGACTTAATCACATGTCCTTAGATAATTATCCTTTATAACTGGTTAACATAGCTAATTAAATCCATTGTGGCCAACCCCTAGGTTATCATACCCCGTGTGGCGCACCTATACCGAAAAGTGACGGTTCAATATTTATACGCATAATCGTGATAAATACTTGGAACGCCACATTCTCCTCGCTTCCTTAGAATTTATGCCGCCCTCAAAGATTGGGGTTAGTTGAAATGTACAAAGAAATACATTATGACGGAAGATAATCCGCTATTTTTCGAAAAGTAATACATATATTCAACTTTAAGGTTTGCAAAACATTTCAAGCACCGTGGTGCATTCAACATGATTATCATAGTCAAACAATTTAGGATCGAAATCCGTGGAACGATAAACAAGACATGAAGGCAAAGCAAAACTGAAGAGGTCGGGTCATCAGTAACCCTCTAACATGGGCAGGCACGATCGTTCATCGGGCCCGCATACCAAAGATGTTAGTACATATGAAGAAGTTGTGGTTGAAGGGACCACCCCCTCATAACAATTAAAAGAATTTACTGTCTATGGGGAAAGCTATCATGTCTATGGTTTGCAGTTCCTTAGGCTGTTATCAACTATATGCTCTGCAACAAGTTGTGGTCAAGTCACTATTGACAGTACCCACGTCCTAGAGAACACAGGGTGATCTCATCATCGGTTACTTGTTATTATCTACGATGCATCTTGCCCTCTAAGGCGCTACGCCTGACAATCAAGCTTCTAAGCTTACCGCCGACTGCGGGGTTGATAGCATCGTTGATGGTGCGGCCTTGAGATTCCCGCATAAAGTCCGGATAGTGCTTGTCAAGGTCTATCTTCATTACCCACGTAGCATCCTCAACTGGTAAGTGTTTCCATTTAACCAAGTATTGCAACATTTGAGTCCTTCTGGTTTGCTTGTAAGCTCGATCAAGAAGAGCTTCGGGCACTATTTCCAGTTGCTCTTCTGTCATTTCTAGGAGGGTTGGGGAATCCAAAACCTCCTCTGGATCAGGGGTATGTTGTTTCAGAAGACTCACGTGAAAAACCTTGTGAATCTTTAAGCGGGGTGGCAATTCCAAACGATATGCCTGCTCTCCCACACGCTCAGTAATTTTGAACGGTCCAGCCCATCTAGGTGCCAACTTCTTGCAGTTTCCGATCTTAAGCTTGGCTTGTTTCACTTTAATCTTAAGCCAAACGGAGTCGCCCACCTGGAAAATGCGTGGGGTTCTGTGTTTGTCGGCTACACTCTTCTGACGGCTGCGTGCAGCTAATAAATAACCACGAACTTCTTCGACCAGCGCTTGCATCTCCAAGAGGAGTTGTTGAGAAACCTTGTTGTGCGTTTTTTCTTGACTATTTTTGCATGATGTGCTTAAATTGATGAAATGTGTGCATAAATGGAGAACACTATGGGTGTAATGTGGAGAAAATGTAAAAAATGTGAAAATATTGGGGATGAAGCATTTATGATGTATAGAAGTTGAACTTATGGACTTGAAGGTGTATAAAAGTCCTTTTCAATGGTTAAAGCATGGGGGTGAAGTGGCGCAATCCTAGGAGACATGTAAGTTATTGGAGATCTAATGGTGGAGATTGCTTAAAGATGAATGGAGGAGATTTGATGTGTAAGTTTAAGAGGAGGGGTACGTCTCCTCATTCTCTCTCTCACACTCTTGCTCTTTTGAGGAGATTATCCATTTTGTATAGAGTGTTCCATGGAAGAAATAAATAATGAAGAGGAGGATGAACCTCCGCATTAACTAGATTATGATTTGGTTGTGCAATTGAGGTGTTTTGATCTCTTGTTCCATTCTTCATCCGCAATTTGTGTTAATCTATTTGTTGGTAGAGGTGGCGCGCACCGATGCATATATTTTGCATTCTCGCCGACTTTGGGGTTTGGTCCATTCCGTGGATTACATAAGTGGGGGCATTATGCAGAATAGCAAAGATTCTATCAAAGAAAGAATACAATTATATGGAGCAATTCTTCATTTGGAATAAAGAATATATGGTGATATGTCCGATATTATCTCAAAGCAAGAAAAACCGCCATCTCTCAATTGACTTTTGAAGCAGCAATCAAGAGGTATGATTTGAATGCTTTATTTATCTGGCCAGCACAATAAGAATGGAAGCAATAAAAGTAAAACAAATTTACATATTCTTGTCGATTTGATTGAAGAAAGCCAACTAAAGCTAGCCTCCAGAGATTCCTCTTTGATATTGGTTTACCTTTTTCTGAAAATCTACAAATTTTGCCTTGCTCGCCTTCACCGATCTTCGTGCCATACCGCAAAAGGGAAAACCATATCCCATCATTCCTTGCTTTATTCTTGCTGCATCGCTTTGCCATCTGCCTGACGCCTCCATACCTTCTGTGTTTCTACCATATCGATCTGCTCTTCTGTTAGATCCCCATACCCTAAATTGGCCATATCCAACTGCCCTGTCGAATGCTGCACCCGAGCCTGCAAAAAACCCAAGAGGAGGGATTGGCGATTTGCCCAAGCGTGACCATCAGGAGGCATTCGATTCTGCTAGCCATTGCTGATCTGCCATGATGAAAAAAATTCAGAGAAGAGGAGTCGAACTGCTGCCACCGTGATGCCATAGCCAAACCTTGTTACAAGCTTCGCAGCCATACCTTACCTGTCTTGCCATCTCTGTTCGATGGACCTGCAGAAGAAAGAAGCCCTAAACTGATCTGCTTTCCGATACCCTAACCACCATCGCCGCGCGCACAGAGTAGCAGAGAAAAGAAGAAGAAAAATAAAAAGAAAAAGAAGTAAAAGCTGTTTAATACAAAAAAGATAGTGAAAATTTTTCAAAAGTAATTGGAATGGGATGGTAAGAGATGTAGTAGCAAATGCGAGGTTCGCTGTTCAAATCCAGACCAAGTTCATATTTTAGCAAAGTCCCAAAGACCAAGTTAAAGTCCCAATATTGCACTTGACCATATTATTTATGCAAGCATATATATGTGCCCAAAACATATTCCCAAATATTACGAAGAATTGAAGTTCCTTTGAAGAATCAACCATTGTTGTTTGGAATTTTAATATTTTTGAAGACCATCAATGTTCAGAGAAGACTATTTATCCAGAAACAAGCCTATTCAAGTCAAATGCCATATTAGGAAGATCAAGATTATGTGGTTAGTGTTTATGCTTTTGCAATTCGATTGGATCTAATTTCCAAGTTTTTTCAAGAATTCAAGCTATCAAATGAAGTTGTACAAGTTTTATTTTTTATTTAAGTGATTATGGATGGCATGATGGATGTGCTGACCTAGAAAGGCAGCATCATCTCATGACCTATGTAAAATGTGATGAAAATTTATAAGTGTTATGAAAGGGATAGAGCGCCATACTGGGCAGTAGAGCGAGGGTGCCACTGACCTGGATGGGACTTGCCACCCTATAATTGATGAAGATGAAGTGATGTTAGAAGTTTTTAGTATTTTTTTTCCTTGAAGACTTCTATAGATGTTTTTGAAGGCTTGAAGACATTTGGACATTGGATTTTGTTAAGTTGTGATGCTATTAGAGGACCAAGTTGAAGACATGAAGATCAAAGAAAAGATTTTTGAAAAATTCATCGGACGATGAATAATCTTGGGGGAATAATGTTGTGCGTTTTTTTCTTGACTATTTTGCATGATGTGCTTAAATTGATGAAATGTGTGCATAAATGGAGAACACTATGGGTGTAATGTGGAGAAAATGTAAAAAATGTGAAAATATTGTGGATGAAGCATTTATGATGTATAGAAGTTGAACTTATGGACTTGAAGGTGTATAAAAGTCCTTTTCAATGATTAAAGCATGGGGGTGAAGTGGCGCAATCCTAGGAGACATGTAAGTTATTGAAGATCTAATGGTGAAGATTGCTTGAAGATGAATGGTCAAGATTTGTTGTGTAAGTTTAAGAGGAGGGTACGTCTCCTCATTCTCTCTCTCTCACTCTTGCTCTTTGAAGAGATTATCCATTTTGTATAGAGTGTTCCATGGAAGAAATAAATAATGAAGAGGACGATGAACCTCCAGATTATCTAGATTATGATTTGGTTGTGCAATTGAGGTGTCTTTGATCTCTCGTTCCATTCTTCTTCTGCAATTTGTGTTAATCTATTTGCTGGTAGAGGTGGGCGCAGCCCCGATGCATATATTTTGCATTCTCGCCAAATTTGGGGTTTGGTCCATTCCGTGGATTACAAACCTCTACTTTAGAGACTGGTTATGCCATGTATCCGGGGTAAGGCATTGATAACCATAATTTATCATAAAGGGAGACATCCCGAAGATTCCCCGCCTCATGTCAAGTATAAGCAAACTCTCGACCAGTAAATATAGTCACCCCATTGTGATTGCTTACTCCATACATAACTTCTTAGCATATCCTCTATAATGCGATTGGTCCGCCTCCCTAGCCATCCGCTTGAGGATGATATGTCAGGCTCATAGCAAGCTTGGTCTGAATGGTGGTAAAGAAATCTTTCCGCACGCGCCACAAATTTGGGATCCCTATCCGACACAATTACTCGTGGCATTCCGTAATCAAGATTTCCTTGGCAAATAGCGTAGCAAAGATCAAAGGCTGTATCCGTGGTACAACATGGCAAGAAATGAGCCATTTTCGACAATTTGTCGACCACAACCATCAAAGCATCATATCCCCGGAGAGTCCTTGGAAGGCCCACAATAAAATCCATGGTTATCACTTCCCATTTGGCATTGGGCACATCCAGAGGTTGTAGCTCACCTAGGATTCTTAATCGTTTCGCTTTTAGTCTCGCTGGCACACCCGACATCGCCTAATATATTTGGCAATGTCCTTCTTCATAGAAGGCCGTAAATAACCGAGCCGAATCTTAAAGTAGGTTTTCATAAACCCTCGCGGTCCAAAGCTATAGGGCTATTGTGTGTGTCATGAAGAATGAGTTTCCGTGACTCAAGTCCCGCGGTACACACAACTTATCCTTGTGATATAATAAATTGCCCTCTTTCTTATAAACACGGAAGCGCCACGCCTCAGATCCGCGGCGAGCTTCCTTAGCCAAACTCTCCCAAATGTCACGTAACTCCGGATCCGCGGGCCAAGGTCCGTTTCTATCCGCTTGCCAAACTCACCGGTAAGCGAGAAATGGCATTGCAATGGGTTCGGGTCACCAAGGGGTGGCGTGATAGCATCCGCAACCACGCTTGTGCTTGCCAAAGCTTATACATAATCTCAAAATCATACTCCTCGAGAAATTCCATCCATCTTCTCCGACGGAGATTGAGGTTTGGCCGGTGGATAAATAACCCAGACTTTGATGATCCGTGATCCAATTGGAATCTTCTACCAAGAAGGTAGTGTCGCCATATCCATGAGCACGCATAACTGACTAACAATTCCTGATCATGGGTAGGATATCGCTGCTCGTCTCTCATTCATCTTCTTTTGAATCGTAGGGTATTACCCTCCCTCCCCGCATTAGGACCCCACCGGTGGCAATTTTAATCGCATCCGTTGCCACTAGCTTATCCCCGCTCGTGATCCGTAATGTGAGAACCGGTGCTGATGTTAGGGCATCCTTAAGCCGCTGGAAACTCTCATGAACTTTCGCCTTCCAAAGGGTCCATCCAATCCTTCACCTTCTCCCCGCTTGTGAGATTTGTAAGAGGAGCTGCAATCTTTCTACAAATCCTTTACAAATTTTCGATAGTAGCCCGCTAATCCCAAGAAACTCCTGACTTCGAAACACTCCCCGGAATAGGCCATTCCCCTCTATCTTTATGGGTCTCAGAGTAATTCCCTCTCTCCTTTGGAGTGGCTTAACTTGCACTTAGAGAACTTAGCATAGAGTTGATGACGCCTCGCCTTTTGTAGGGCCAATTTAAGATGTTTCTCATGTTCTTCAAGGGTCTTCTTCAGAGACGAGAATGTCGTCAAGAAGATAACAACAAAATCATCCAAATATTGTCGGAAAACATCATTCATTAGTCGTGATAAACGCTTGCCGGGGCATTAGTTAATCCAAAAGGCATAATCAGAAATTCATAATGCCCATACCTAGTGCGAAAAGCGGATTTATGGATGTCCTCCTCCTGATCCTTATCCGATGGTATCCTGAGCGAAGATCAATCTTTGAGAAATACTTAGCCCCTTGTAACTCCATCCATTAGGTCATCCGGCCTCGAGGGCAAAGCATAGCCATTCTTGATGGTATGCTTGTTCAGTTGTTTGGTAATCAATACACATCCTCAGTGAGCCGTCCTTTTTCTTAACAAAGAGAATAGGGGCACCAAAAGGCGATACACTAGGTCGGATGAAACCTAGGTTTAATAACTCTTGAAGTTGCTTCTTAAGTTCTGCCAATTCTGGAGGAGTCATACGGTACGGAGCCTTGCTGGTAGGCTTGGTACCTGGTTCTAAAGCTATTTCACATTCCACCCCTCTAAAAGGAGGAAGCTTCCGGTCTCATCCGAAAAAGATCACCAAATTCGAGAAGATTAGCAATCCCTCCGAGGGCTGCCGACACTGCTTTTTGCTTAGCATCTGACTCGATGGAAGCAAGCATAACGATGCAAAGGAGCTTTTCCTTGTGTATAGCTTTATGTAACTGCCTGATGGACATAGACTGCAGGATAGGGTTGAGAGGTTCACCTTTAAGAGTTACGCGAGCTCCATTAGCTGCATTGAAGGTAACTTCTCTCTTCTCGCAGTCTATGTTTGCTTTCGCGGATGCCAGGAATTCCATACCAACAATGAGGTCATATTTGCCAATATCCATCAATTCAGCACCTAAAGCAACCGGTGCACCTGGGAGTTGCATGTTGAGATTGATGCGACGACCATGGGTATGCCCCGACCTTATCAATGGCTAGAGTGACGTGTCCTTGACGGGACCTCAATGTTTCTAGACGTAAGACATGGGCCATCCTAGGAGAAGCAAAATTATGTGTACTTCCTGTATCCATAAGAATTACAAAAGGCTTCTTGTCTATCTGGCCTATGGTAGAAATAACAGCAGGCTGATTTTCAGCATTGCCGGTTTCTATAGCTGCAAGGATATGAGACGCACCGTGAATGAAATCGGGAGCCTCCTCCTCGACGGGTTGTGTTGCTTCGAGGTCATCCCAATTGAGGTCGCCATGGCCACAAGGGCCTCAAGGTGACATAAGGACAATCTTGCATGAAGTGTCCTGGCCTCATACACCTGTAGCATGCCTTATCGCGGCGGAGCTGTTCACGGGCCTCTTTAGGAATAGACTGTAAGAGGTTCCGAACTTCCTTACCGGCATTGTTCTGCTTATCAGGCGCACTAAAGGTAACCTTCTTTTCCCCGACGCCATAAGAGTTCTCACCGAGGGGCCCCGCATTTGGAGAACGGGTTTGTAAGGTGTGGACGGGCCGTGGGTCTGCGAGTAAGGCGCAGGACGGATACCGGTTCTTTGGCGGTCCTCCTCGAGACTCAATGCTTTAGCCTCGCCTCAGAATCGATTTTGGGTCTATGGCCTTAACCATCCGCTTGATTGATGGTGCCAATCCTCAATATAGCCTTCCACGCCTTTTTCTCATTCATACCAGTACATACAACCTCAAATAAACTCATCCGTAAGCCTTCACGGACATACTTCCTCGCCCAACCCGTAGAAAGTCCGGATCTGCTGGCATTTGTGCGCATCGGGCACATAATGCGCACTTTGAAGGCCTTGGCAAACTTTCTGAAGTTGCATCCGCCCCGTCCAAATGCTTGGCCCTCGCATAGCCCTTTCCACCAAATACGGGCAGCTCCCCGTAAGGTTGGTGGTGGCAACCTTTCCCAGTATCCTTCTCTGCCATTCCATAAGACTTCCCAAACTCCTTCATCTCATCCAACCAGGATTCGGGATTTAAGCCGCCTGGATTTTCCATCGAACCGGGCCAATTTCCTATTCTTCCATATACTAGTTATAGCTGTATCAACCGCCTTACTGGTAATTTTGTCTCGGCGCTGCATGGTCACCGGCGATATCGATGGACCGTAAGATACGGAAGTGGTTGATCGTGAGGAAGTGGCACTATCTTTTAGAGGAACTTTGGTGACGCTTTAGCATGAGGCCTCCTTAGTGTGTACGGACTAGCTCCGTGGGGAGATGGTCAAGCAGTGTGTGGACTTGGTAGCAGAGGTAACTCCGTCCATCTTCCCGGGTTTGTTGGCGTGGGTTGGCGGCAATACGTAGGGCTCCGCACTTCGCCTAGCCGCCTTTTTCATTAACATCGCCTCGCTTCAGAGTCACCATCCGGGCGTTGAGGGTGTCTCCGCTAAGCCGGCGCATTTCGCACCGCCTATATCGAGCATTCATGGAAGCATAAGCATCGCATAATAATAACATACAATTTTATTTAGATAACAATTGCCGACAAAGGACAAGAAAAAGTACAAACAAAACCGATGTTTCATTTCATTCAAGTTGAGTACAACAACAAGTTGATTGGTACATGGGTCGCATTTAATGAGGTATTATACGCTGGAAGTTTTAAAGTTCTAACCGCACACAACGTAACAACAACAAAACACATAACTTGTGGAACCAAGCCTAGGGGTTCGCAAAAGGGGTAAGGATCGAGTAGCTGACACTCTCCCGCATGTTCTCTAACGAAGCTTTGTAGCGCGCTCCAGCTTGACAATCACCGGGTTGGTATTCCCATGTTGGGCTAACAATAAGAAGATTGAAAAGCCTTCGCAAGCATAGAAGAGTTGCCACAGTGGTCATTGGCGGCCCTCGAAAGCCTGCGGCCGCTCATACTCCAATAGTCCTGTGCACGCACGTGGTCAACTTCGTGTCCTCAAAAGCTCATTCCTAAGGATGTTAACTATCTCCAACCCTTTGTCAGCATCATAGGGTTCTCCCCGGTGGCGGGGTTCCATCTCATAGCCTTCATCCCATTCGATATTCGCCATACCTCTCGCATAGTCCCGCCTCAAGGCGCCCGGGTCATCCCTCCTTATCATGTCCAGAATCCTCTCCTCATATTCCCAGAGGGTTTCTTCGCAAAGACAATTGAAATGAATATAGGGGGTGGATAATTTTGTTATAGACCAACTCAATAACCAAAGAAAACACATGATAGAAGGAATAATTTTCCAATTGTATTCATAAGATAGTAATTACAATCGATGGAAAGAAAGATATATCATATTATAAAGTGGCTAACCCAACCCAAAACTCCACAAACATACGCAATACAGAAATGCGTAGTACAATTAATTTAAGAGCTAGGTCCTCCCTCTTCATCCGTAGGGCTAGGAGGTGGTGGAGGCGGTCGGTGTCGCAAAGAAAGTCACCCCTGGTCTACCGGGTGGGCGCCGCAAGAGATGCAACCTCCGTGGATAGGCAATGGCCAATGGGGCTGCCGTGAGAAGCTTCATGCTCATCCAGGGTGCAATATCCTGACCCAAGGCCGTCAGGGCAAGATCCCGTCGCACGAGTACATAGGTAAACGTATGATAGGGGAGCTTCTTGTGGCCGGCTAGTGTAGAGAGAGCACGGAGGGCCCACCACGAAGCTTCAGCCTCCGGCCCTAAATCCCGGGCTATAAAAAGGACTTGCCCTTGTCGAAAGGCTGACAAAAAGAAACGGGTAAGGTGGTTGCCCGATACCTTCCCTTGCGGGGTCTCTGATGTGGCCATCTCCTTATCCAAATCCATGGAAACCTCCTCTTCCTTAAGTTCTTGCTGCTCCTCCTTCACATGAGCAGGGTTATGATATAAATCCTCTCCCTCGTCATCTGAACCCGAGGGAACCTCAACCATATTAATGTTTGGGACGTGAGGTCCCATAGCCGAGAAGGCATCTGGTGAGGGCTGAGAGGTTGGCTCCTCGTGATCACGGGGTCCCAAGACGTAGTAGAGTGTCATCCGCTCTATGGTCTCTTTGACGGAACCGAGCAACCGCCGCCTCCGGAGGAAGCTCAATAGAATTGAAGTCGATGAAGTCATCCATGCAATACTCCGCAAGCTCGTAAAGCACATGGTCTTTACGCTTGCGTCTAAATCCGGCCACCATGTGATAAGTCCAGATAATATCATCCAAGAGAAGATATTCTTGCCCTTGGTGGTAAATAATCGAAGGGCATCCAGCCCCGACAAGCCTATAGCTTGCTCACCGGTGGTGGCAGCTCTTCCGCCAATCTGCTAACGGGCGGTCGCCATGCCTCATGTGTTCGCCTTCCCCTCCTCGAAGACTCGTGCAATTTGCCTTTCTCTACGTGCAAGGTTTCATCCTCGACGATTGGTCCATGAGGATGGCTAGTATGCAAGGCAACTTCAAGGTATTGCCACCCGACATGTCGCATCACGGGCAGGTGCTTGCCCCACCGAGCTTTCCTTCGTGACATCATATGCATGAGTATCTCCCCGAGGCATCTCTCGACTACCTCCCCGCCTCCATATACGCTGGGGAGGATCCCCAAGAGGGATACACGAGGGAGCATCTCCTCCCCGTAGAAAATCCAAAAATCCGGGCGACCGGGTGCCTCTCGCATGTTGGCAAGGAGATCTAGGCACCGGCATAGCAAAGGCCGCAGAGATCGAAGGGGACTTGGGATCCCATTGCTCTCCCGGCCATGGTACCAGCGATATGCCGGGCGGCCGCCATGGCGCTAAAAAAGGGGAGGGAGGACAAAGAACAAACGAATGTGAAAGGAAGTTTAAAAGTTCTTTATTTGAGGCTGACGCCGCATTCTTTTATATTAAATTACTAAATAGATAAAAAAATACAAGATAAAAAAGTTTTTCTATTAAATACAAGAAAATATTTACAATGCGGATCCAAGCATAATAGGGCTAAGGATGCTCCCGAATCCTACCAGGCGAGGGCTAAATCCTTAGGCATTATGGTTACCCCCTTGGCGTGGATCGCCGCGAAAGATTGGCGCACTAAAAGTGCCACCAAATAGGCTTCAAAGCAGCCTCTTGGAGTGCCAAAATAGCAAAAGTCCGAAACGGAGGTCGGTCTTGAACTCCTCGGCAATCTCCCGGACCAACCTCCGAAGGGGAGCTTTTCCGTGATCGGGTTGAGTTGACTTCAAACTTACGGATCTCCGTGAAGGCCACGTGTACCGGTTTATATCGGTGGGGCTTCCTCGGGAGGAGGGGTTGGAGGCGGCCCTCTTGGTGCAGGAACGGTCTTGGCCCCAACAATTTGGCGGACATCCACCCGCCGGCCATTCTGGACATTGGAGCTCGATTTCTTACCAAAAAGCACCGATGCTCAGAATCTTATCCTTTGTATTGATCGCCAGCCTTCCCAAGCAAACCCTTCCTCCGTGGCTTAACGGTCACATGTCTGCGGGGGGTTGGGCCCTGACCCGCCTGCATCCCCCGCCCCCCGGGTTGTCAGCTGGTCTTGCTGGAGCCTTCTTCTCCCTTTGCGAGCCTCTCGTTCTTCCCGTACTCCCCGGCTCTCCTCGATCTTCTTGAATCCGAAAGAATTGTTGGGCGGGCGCCGGCGAAGAAGTTTCAAGATGGTAACGGGTTGTCGCTGGTTCATATCAACTGGATCGCTGTCGTAATCCAGACCGATATCGTGGATTGGGGCTTCCCTACATGAAGCTCGAGCCTTCATCCCATTCGCAGACGGAACCTCCATTTTCCTGCCATCTATGACGCCAAAGCCGCCCCTAAATACCGCACTCCCGCCACGAGTAGCCCGTATCCGGCCATTTACCTCCCGATGGTCATCTTCCCGGGCGAAGGCCCCATGCGATCAGCTTCTGCCCTGATATCCTCCTCCTCGGTATGGCCCTCTTGCTCGGGAGGATAGAACTTAATCAGCATCATAACCATGTCAGGTTGCTCGACAAGGGTGTAAGAAAGCCGACGAAGGTTCAGCCGGATCAGGAATGGCTCCGAGAAGTGATAGATAGGATAGGGAATCCTATCGTTATTCTCAAAACGGTTCACCAACTCATCCAGAAGGATGTCGATGAAGGCCGGGTCCATAGCCATGTGCCGGGCAATCAAGGCATAGATCTGCACTATGCTTAGGGTCTTTGGGTCGATGGTGCTCTTGGTATTGGCCATAGTGGTAGCACTAAGGTCGATGAAGTCAAGCGGTGAGGCGGTGGTGGGAAAACGGCAAGGGAGGCGCTAGGGTTCCCCAAAACACAAGGGCGATGAAGCAACGTCACGTCGGGTTGCGATGGCGGGCAGCGGCTCTGGCGGTCGAAGGTGCTGAAGACAAGGCAAAACAAATAACAAGAAGAAATTTGAACGGCCAGATAACTTTTTTTAAAAAAGTTTTAAAATTTTCCTATTAACTTTTAAATTTTTATTATTATAAAATGATTATATGGCGGAAATACGCTGGGCATACTGGGCCGGGCCCGGCCGCATTATACGCGTTGCTCCGGGCGCCTCGAAAGATTGACTTTGGGCCCGCTGACTCCTCGACCGACCTGGCCGGGCCGAATTGCATTTTCGGCTCTTCTACCCCCGTGCCCAAGACGACAAAAGCAAGCGGGCGCCCGAGTGGGTTTTCGGCCTGCCCTTGACCATTTTTCGCCTGGAGACGACCGGGCCCTAGGGCAATTTGAGTATGCCCGATCCAATGGACGACCTTCTCCGGCCATTTGAGCTACTCACCGACATTTACAATTCTTCCAATTTTGGCCCTCCTCCGCCTCTATCCTTCTTGAAGCTACAATTTCCTAATTTAACCTAACACCGAACCAAACATCAAAGAGGACTAACAACACATTAACTTAGCCTCCTCCTAACTACCGTATACGAAGTTAGTGTTTAAGCCCGCTATGATTTCGAAAGCAACCGAAATCACGCGCTCGGATACCACCGCGGACGCCCTCCAGTAATATATACGACTTCGACCGTATACATACGGGGGACTTTCCTCCCATGGCTTACCATCGCCAGCGCTTTGGCGCAGGCCTCCATCTAACCCGGCCGCCTACGAGAGACGCCGTGAAGGACACGCGAGGGGTCATTCGCCCACGCCGATGGGCATACGCCGCTGAAGCATGAATACAAGGGTTGGGGCACACAAAGATAAATCATATATAAGTGGCCACCAATGCAGGGTGGCGATCCATCTAACTACTAACAAATACGTAATATGCATCTAACTAAGAAGACACCCAAAAGCCTGTGTTCTACCCCTACCGTGACTCTAGTGGGGAGCCACCGACGGGCCGGGTCTCGTGAGATCAGCAATCAATCTTGGCATGGCGCTGGCTGGCATAGAACATCGGGCTAGGGTTGTCCACTCCATCCGCCTCCCCGCACACACTTTGCGCATGGGTCGATTCACGCTTATGGCTTCTCGCTTATAGCCTTCCTGAGACGCACTCCGTGGATCACCCTTGGAGTCTACCTGTGTTCATGACACTGGTCCGATGAGGCAGGTCGGGAGGCGCCCCTTCCGTGATCATCACAGTGGTGTTGTGGGTGAGCTAGAGAATACGCGGCCGCATCAGCGACCCCCGCATCCGTGCAGGGCTTACTCACCCTAATTTTACTCAAAGTGCATGGTGCCCTCATACCGGGTCACACCACTACACCCGTGGAGTGTCGACCCATACCCGGCCCTCCACGTGACCGGCTATCAGGCCTAGCCCACTGTGAGGAGTCTCGGGAGCCTTTTATGCTCGTGCAAGACCCCACCCCCACTTCACCACTCGGCCCCTTATCCGGTGCTAAGCCGGGCCATAGCGTCTATGACCCGTGGGCTCTTGTGCACAAAATCAAAAACTAGTAGGGTGTTAAAGGACTACTAGGAGCATTCTATACTCAAGCTCGAGAGGCCTCTACCCCCTGTTAATCCCCCTCTTACGAGAAACTACTAAACTAACTCATAGAGACATCGACCATTCCATACAGAAAGGCCATTCATAATTGAAAAGTATTCCTAATTACCAAAGAAGGGTTAATCTCACCCAAAACCAACCAGAAAGAATACTAGAGTATTATTCTACAATTTGCGTTAACTACCACTAACCGAGTTTCGGGCCGGACCTGCTGTCAAGGGTGCTTCCATGGTAACTGCATCGGGTAGCAAAATACAGTAGAGGGTATCTTGGCGATCCGGGATCTAAATCAAAGAATCGCTTCTTGAGCGCCACCGCCCCCGGCGCTTTGTCGGGTCGATATTGGGCTGATATGAGGATGGCGCCCCCTTTGGTGGCCTAGTTTAGCAATCCTCATGCTAGCCACCGTTCATGCCAAATGGCGCCTTCCTACTATGGATTGACTTAATCACATGTCCTTAGATAATTATCCTTTATAATCTGGGTTAACATAGCTAATTAAATCCATTGTGGCCAACCCCTAGGTTATCATACCCCGTGTGGCGTATTTATACCGAAAGTGATTTGTTCAATATTTATAATGCGACAATCGTATAAATACTTGGAACGCCACAAAGGGAAGTTGAGGACATGCCGTGGTGGTATGACCCCATTCGTGATAAAGATGATAACATCGAGCTTTAGAAGGACCGCAAGGGGGCGGTGTTGGGTCCCCTTGTTGCCCCGCTGGTCGATAGAGTTGATTGGGTTGAGCCCGCAGTGGGTTGCGGCCGATATTGCGATTGTTGCCGAGGTGTTGTTTGCACTTGATAAACCAAAATTGTTGCGAAAGGTGTAGGATGAGTGCGAGTGCACTCTTCCGCGGCATGATTGCACATGTTGCATCGCTTACAATGAGGCGGGCCATTGGTGGAATTGCACTCATTTGCCAAGTGGCCTTTGATGTTTGCAGATATGGCACTGTAGATTTGATCATACCGCCAGATTGGCGTGTTGAGGTTGGACGGCCACTGGGAACCATGACTGGTGGTATGAAAGGGAGCTCCCCAAGAGCCACGCCACTGAGGAAACATTGACTGAGTGAGTGATTGACAGGTCGATAGCCCCGCCCAAAGTCTTGCCAGCTGTATTCACCATGAGTCGGATAGCTGGAGGAAGTCCTTGGAGAAACCGGACCAAGATCCGCCTGCGGTCGTACTCTTTGAGTTTGGCCGAAAAAGATATGAAGTCGATCTGCAAAATCCTCGGCGGACTCCGGGGCTCTTGTTGAAGGTCATTGAGTTGCTTGAGATGAAGTTAATCATCATCCGCGGTTCCATAGTGAGAAAGAAAAGCGCCATTTCCGACCAATCTTGTTTCCAAAGTGGCTTTTGTTGGACATAAGCCATTGGTGAGGAGAGCCACGCAGGATAGGTTCTCAGACGTATGAAACTATTTTTTCAGACGATAAAGTGCAAAAATAACGTATTTTTGGGAAAAATACGTATTTTTGTATTTAATACTCACGCCCGGAAAAAGTTTCGCCGTGTTTAAACCTTTGTTCGCTTTTACGAACTTTCTTTCTCGCCAGTTTAAGTTCAAGTTTCGCCACGCCGAATCCCCACGCTGCAGTTTGCCTTAATGTTCGCTTCACGCGAACTCTTTTCGTGTTTGGCAGATAAGCTCGCGACAAACTTTTTGTTCAAGGTAGCATTCTTTTGCGTTGGGCGACGCTGGGCGGGCGTTCGCTGTAAGCCGGGCGGTTTCGGGCTAATAAGTTTTCGGCATATACTGAGCGCTGCCGCTGATGCTGAAAGCGATCGTTTTCGCTTTACGCCAAGATAAGTTTTTCACGTAGTTTAAATGGGCTCATTTCGCTTTTACGCCAAACTATCGGGTTCGCTGTAGTAAAAATAACAGCCGCTTACGCTGAACCGCATCTTCGCGTAGTTTAAACAGTTGTTTTGCTTACGCCGAAAGTTTTTCACGGAATTGTTTTAGCCATATTTTTGACGATTAAACGCCAAATTTGTGCCAGATCAAACGAAAAATACGATTATGATAAAACGATACAGATTGAACCTATCCCCGAGCCACGCAAAGGTGGTGGAAAAGATATGGAATTTCAAGTTGAGGTTGTGCATGACCATTTAGGACAGCCGTAGCCTCAAATTCTTCCATGTGGGCCCGAGCACTTTGGTCTAATGGTTTGCCTTCGTGTTGCCAAAGGTTGGATAAGTCAGCTTAAGGGTCTGAAAGGTAGATTGCTGAGGCGCGCGAGGTGGCTTCTGAAGAACGGGACGCGGGCCTTGTTTGCCATTGGCAATCCAAAGTTGGTAAGCCGTGAGGCGAATTTGGTGGTCTGATTGGTGCCGTGAAGCCGCACCAACTTGTGGATGTGACGCCCCTGCAATATATAATTTACCCCTACCGTATACATACGGGGACTTTCCTCCCATGGCGACCATTCATCACAGCCATGAGCAGGGCCCTCCATCTAACCTGGGCCGTCTACATAAAGACGCTCAGGTGAAGGACACGGAGGGGTCATTCGGCCCACGCTTTGGGCTTCTACGCCGCGGAGCATGAATACAAGGGTTAGCACACAACATAAATCATAATAAGTGGCCACCACGAAGGGTGGCGATCCATCCAACTACTAACAAATACGTAATATGCATCTAACTAAGAAGACACCCAAAAGCCCAAAGTTCTACCCCTACCAGGACTCTAGTGGGGAGCTACCGACTACCGGGTCTCGGAGATCAGCAGACCCAATCTTGGCATGGCGCTATCGGCATAGAACATCGGCTAGGGTTGTCCACTCCATCCGCCCTCCAATGCACTTTGCGGATGGGTCGATTCACGCTATGGCTTCGCTTATAGCCTTCCGAGACGCAGACTCGTGGATCACCCTTGAGTCTACTCCAAAGTTCATGACACTGGTCCGATGAGGCAGGCTCGGGAGGCGCCCCTCCGTGATCACAGCTGGTGTTGTGGGTGAGCTAGAGAATACGTGTCCGCATCAGCCACCCCCGCATCCGTGCATTCACTTTACTCACCCTAATTCTACTCAAAGTGCATGGTGCCCCATACGGGTCACACCACTACACCTGTGGAGGTCGACCCATACCTCGCCCTCCACGTGGACCGCTATCGTGCCTAGCTCAATGAGGAGTCTCGGGAGCCTTTATGCTCGTGGCAATACCCCACCCCCTACTTCACCACCAAGTCCCCTTATCTGGTGCTAAGCCAGGCCATAGCGTCTATGACCCGGTGGGCTCTTGTGCACAGGCCGAAAACTAGTAGGGTGTTAAAGGACTACTAGGAGCATTCTATACTCAAGCTCAGAGGCCTCTACCCCCCAAGTAATCCCCCTGCTTACGGAAACTACTAAACTAACTCATAGAGACATCGACCATTCCATACAGAGCGTCATTCATAATTGAAAAGTATTCCTAATTACCAAAGAAGGGTTAATCTCACCCAAAACCAACCAGGAAAGAATACTAGAGTATTATTCTACAATTTGCAAGTTAACTACCACTAACCAGAGTTTCGGCTGGACCCGTTGTCAAGGGGTGCTTCCATGGTACTGCATCGGGTAGCAAAACGGTGTAGAGGGTATCTTGGCGATCTGGGGACGAACAGCAACTGCTTCTTGAGCGCTCAGCTGCTCCTATATTGGGCTGATATGAGGATGGCGCTTCCCTTTGGTGGCCTAGTTTAGCAATCCTCATGCTAGCCACCTGGTTCATGCCAAATGGCGCCTTCCTACTATGGATTGACTTAATCACATGTCCTTAGATAATTATCCTTTATAATCTGGTTAACATAGCTAATTAAATCCATTGTGGCCAACCCCCTAGGTTATCATACCCCAGGTGGCGTACCTATACCGAGTGACGTGTTCAATATTTATACGTACACCGTATAAATACTTGGAACGTCACATTCTCCGCTCCTTAGAATTTATGTCGCCCCTCAAAGATTGGGGTTAGTTGGAAATGTACAAAGAAATACATTATGACGGAAGATAATCCGTTATTTTTCGGAAAAGTAATACATATATTCAACTTTAAGGTTTGCAAAACATTTCAAGCACCGTGGTGCATTCAACATGATTATCATAGTCAAACAATTTAGGATCGAAATCCGTGGAACGATAAACAAGACATGAAGGCAAAGCAAAACTGAAGAGGTCGGGTCATCAGTAACCCTCTAACATGGGCAGGGCACGATCGTTTATCGGGCCCGCATTACCAAAGATGTTAGTACATATGAAGAAGTTGTGGTTGAAGGGACAACCCCCTCATAACAATTAAAAGAATTTACTGTCTATGGGGAAAGCTATCATGTCTATGGTTTGCAGTTCCTTAGGCTGTTATCAACTATATGCTCTGCAACAAGTTGTGGTCAAGTCACTATTGACAGTACCCACGTCCTAGAGAACACAGGGTGATCTCATCATCTGTTATTGTTATTATCTACTTATGCATCTTGCCCTCTAAGGCGCTACCGACAATCAAGCTTCTAAGCCACCGACCGATCTGGGTTGATAGCATCGTTGATGGTGCGGCCTTGAGATTCCCGCATAAAGTCCGGATAGTGCTTGTCAAGGTCTATCTTCATTACCCACGTAGCATCCTCAACTGGTAAGTGTTTCCATTTAACCAAGTATTGCAACATTTGAGTCCTTCTGGTTTGCTTGTAAGCTCGATCAAGAAGAGCTTCGCACTATTTCCAGCTTGCTCTTCGTCATTTCTAGGAGGGTTGGGGAATCCAAACCTCCTCCGGATCAGGGGTATGTTGTTTCGTAAGACTCACGTGAAAACCTTGTGAATCTTTGCCGGGTGGCAATTCCAAACGATATGCCCGCCTCCCACACGCCAAGAATTTTGAACGGTCCAGCCCATCTAGGTGCCAACTTCTTTGCAGTTTTAGATCTTAAGCTTGGCTTGTTTCACTTTAATCTTAAGCCAAACGAGTCAGCCCACCGAAAAATGCGGGGGTTCTGTGTTTGTCGGCTACACTTTTCTCCTCGGCTCGGCAAATAAATAATAAATAACCACCTAAACTTCTTCGACCAAATTTGCATCTCCAAGAGGAGTTGTTGAGAAACCTTGTTGTGCTGCTTTTTTCTTGACTATTTTGCATGATGTGCTTAAATTGATGAAATGTGTGCATAAATGGAGAACACTATGGGTGTAATGTGGAGAAAATGTAAAAATGTGAAAATATTGGGGATGAAGCATTTATGATGTATAGAAGTTGAACTTATGGACTTGAAGGTGTATAAAAAGTCCTTTTCAATGGTTAAAGCATGGGGTGAAGTGGCGCAATCCTAGGAGACATGTAAGTTATTGGAGATCTAATGGTGGAGATTGCTTAAAGATGAATGGAGGAGATTTGATGTGTAAGTTTAAGAGGAGGGGTACGCCTCCTCATTCTCTCTCTCACACTTTTGCTCTTTTGAGGAGATTATCCATTTTGTATAGAGGTTCCATGGAAGAAATAAATAATGAAGAGGAGGATGAACCTCCGTGATTATCTAGATTATGATTTGGTTGTGCAATTGAGGTGTTTTGATCTCTTGTTCCATTCTTCATCCGCAATTTGTGTTAATCTATTTGTTGGTAGAGGTGGCGCACTGATGCATATATTTTGCATTCTCGCCAAATTGGGGTTTGGTCCATTCCGTGGATTACATAAGTGGGGGCATTATGAGAATAGCAAGATTCTATCAAAGAAAGAATACAATTATATGGAGCAATTCTTCATTTGGAATAAAGAATATATGGTGATATGTCCGATATTATCTCAAAGCAAGAAAACCGCCATCTCTCAATTGACTTTTGAAGCAAAGAATCAAGAGGTATGATTTGAATGCTTTATTTATCCGGCCAAAGACAATAAGAATGGAAGCAATAAAAGTAAAACAAATTTACATATTCTTGTCGATTTGATTGAAGAAAGCCAACTAAAGCTAGCCTCCGTAGATTCCTCTTGATATTGGTTTACCTTTTTCTCGAAAAATCTACAGCTTTGCCTTGCCCGCCTTCACGATCTTCGTGCCATACCGCAAAGGGAAAACCATATCCCATCATTCCTTGCTTTATTCTTGCCGCATCGCTTTTGCCATCCGCCTCGACGCCCATACCTTCGGCGGTTTCTACCATATCGACCGCTTCTTCTCGTTAGATCCCCATACCCTAAATTGGCTATATCCAACCGCCTGGCCGAATGCCGCACCCGAGCCCCGCAAAAACCCAAGAGGAGGGATTGGCGATTTGCCCAAGCGTGACCATCGTGAGGGCATTCGATTCTCGCTAGCCATTGCCGATCCGCCATGATGAAAAAAAATCGTAGAAGAGGAGTCGAATGCCGCCACCGCGGATGCCATAGCCAAACCTTTGTTACAAGCTTCGCAGCCATACCTTACTCCGCCTTGCCATCTCTGCTCGATGGACCCGCGGAAGAAAGAAGCCCTAAACCGATCTGCTTCCGATACCCTAACCACCATCGCCAAGCATTTGAGTAGTAGCAGAAAAAGAAGAAGAAAAATAAAAAGAAAAAGAAGTAAAAGTCGCTTAATACAAAAAAGATAGTGAAAAATTTTTCAAAAGTAATTGGAATGGGATGGTAAGAGATGTAGTAGCAAATGCGAGGTTCGGCCGCTCAAATCCGCACCAAGTTCATATTTTTAGCAAAGTCCCAAGACCAAGTTAAAGTCCCAATATTGCACTTGACCATATTATTTATGCAAGCATATATATGTGCCCAAAACATATTCCCAAATATTACTTAAGAATTGAAGTTCCTTTGAAGAATCAACCATTGTTGTTTGGAATTTTAATATTTTTGAAGACCATCAATGTTCAGAGAAGACTATTTATCCAGAAACAAGCCTATTCAAGTCAAATGCCATATTAGGAAGATCAAGATTATGTGGTTAGTGTTTATGCTTTTGCAATTCGATTGGATCTAATTTCCAAGTTTTTTCAAGAATTCAAGCTATCAAATGAAGTTGTACAAGTTTTATTTTTATTTAAGTGATTATGGATGGCATGATGGATGTGCTGACCTAGAAAGGCAGCATCATCTCATGACCTATGTAAAATGTGATGAAAATTTATAAGTGTTATGAAAGGGATAGAGCGCCATACTGGGCAGTAGAGCGAGGGTGCCACTGACCTGGATGGGACTTGCCACCCTATAATTGATGAAGATGAAGTGATGTTAGAAGTTTTTAGTATTTTTTTTCCTTGGAAGACTTCTATAGATGTTTTTGAAGGCTTGAAGACATTTGGACATTGGATTTTTGTTAAGTTGTGATGCTATTAGAGGACCAAGTTGAAGACATGAAGATCAAAGAAAAGATTTTTGAAAAATTCATCGGGACGATGAATAATCTTGGGGGGGAATAATGTTGTGCGTTTTTTCTTGACTATTTTTGCATGATGTGCTTAAATTGATGAAATGTGTGCATAAATGGAGAACACTATGGGTGTAATGTGGAGAAAATGTAAAAAATGTGAAAATATTGGGGATGAAGCATTTATGATGTATAGAAGTTGAACTTATGGACTTGAAGGTGTATAAAAGTCCTTTTCAATGGTTAAAGCATGGGGGTGAAGTGGCTTAAATCCTAGGAGACATGTAAGTTATTGAGATCTAATGGTGGAGATTGCTTAAAGATGAATGGAGGAGATTTGATGTGTAAGTTTAAGAGGAGGGGTACGTCTCCTCATTCTCTCTCTCACACTCTTGCTCTTTTGAGGAGATTATCCATTTTGTATAGAGTGTTCCATGGAAGAAATAATAATGAAGAGGAGGATGAACCTCCGTGATTATCTAGATTATGATTTGGTTGTGCAATTGAGGTGTTTTGATCTCTTGTTCCATTCTTCATCTGCAATTTGTGTTAATCTATTTGTTTTGTAGAGGTGTGGCTAAACGATGCATATATTTTTTGCATTCTCGCTTCAGCTTGGGGTTTGGTCCATTCTCGTGGATTACAAACCTCTACTTTAGAGACTCGGTTATGCCATGTATCCGGGTAAGGCATTGATAACCATAATTTATCATAAAGGGAGACATCCCGAAGATTCCTCGCTTCATATCAAGTATAAGCAAACTCTCACCGTATAAATATAGTCACCCCATTGTGATTGCTTACTCCATACATAACTTCTTAGCATATCCTCTATAATGCGATTGGTCCGCCTCGCCTAGCCATCCGCTTTGAGGATGATATGTCGTGCTCATAGCAAGCTTGGTCTGAATGGTGGTAAAGAAATCTTCCGCACGCGCCACAAATTTGGGATCCCTATCCCACACAATTACTGTGGCATTCCGTAATCTGAAGATTTCCTTGGCAAATAGCGTGAGCAAGATCAAAGGTCGTATCCGCGGGTACAACATGGCAAGAAATGAGCCATTTTCGACAATTTGTCGACCACAACCATCAAAGCATCATATCCCTGAGAGTCCTTGAAGGCCCACAATAAAATCCATGGTTATCACTTCCCATTTGGCATTGGGCACATCCGCAGGTTGTAGCTCACCTAGGATTCTTAACGTGCTCGCTTTTAGTCTCGGCCGCACACCCGACACGCCTAATATATTTGGCAATGTCCTTCTTCATAGAAGGCCGAAATAACCGGAGCGAATCTTAAAGTAGGTTTTCATAAACCCCGCGTCCAAATATAGGGCTATTGTGTGTGTCATGAAGAATGAGTTTCCGCACTCAAGTCCGGGGCAGACACACAACTTATCCTTGTGGATATAATAAATTGCCCTCTTTTCTTATAAACACGAAAAGCCACGCCCGCATCCGTATGGTAGCTTCCTTAGCCAAACTCTCCCAAATGTCACGTAACTCCTGATCCGCGGGCCAAGGTCCGTTTCTATCCGCTTGTCAAACTCACCGGTAAGCGAGAAATGGCATTGCAATGGGTTCGGGTCACCAAGGGGTGGCGTGATAGCATCTGCAACCACGCTTGTGCTTGCCGCTTATACATAATCTCAAAATCATACTCCTCGAAAATTCCATCCATCTTCTCGACGGAGATTGAGGTTTGGCCGGGTGGATAAATAACGGAGACTTTGATGATCCGTATCCAATTGGAATCTTCTACCAAGAAGGTAGTGTCGCCATATCCGCAGAGCACGCATAACGGCTAACAATTCCCGATCATGGGTAGGATATCGCCGCTCTGGCTCATTCATCTTCTTTGAATCGTAGGCAATTACCCTCCCTCCTCGCATTAGGGACCCCACCGGTGGCAATTTTACCGCATCTGTTGCCACTAGCTTATCCTCGCTCGTGATCCGTAATGTGAGAACTGGTGCTGATGTTAGGGCATCCTTAAGCTGCTGGAAACTCTGCTGAACTTTCGCCTTCCAAAGGGTCCATCCAATCCTTCACCTTCTCCTGCTTTGTGAGATTTGTAAGAGGAGCTGCAATCTTCAAGAAATCCTTTTACAAATTTTCGATAGTAGCCTCGCTAATCCCAAGAAACTCCCACTTCTAAACACTCCTCGAATAGGCCATTCCCTTACGGCCTCTATCTTTAAGGGTCTGTAGAGCAATTCCTCCTTTGGAGTGGCTTAACTTGCACTTAGAGAACTTAGCATAGAGTTGATGACGCCTCAGCTTTTGTAGGGCCAATTTAAGATGTTTCTCATGTTCTTCAAGGGTCTTCATCAGAGACGAGAATGTCGCGAAGAAGATAACAACAAAATCATCCAAATATTGTCGGAAAACATCATTCATTAGTCGCATAAACGCTGTCAAGTATTAGTTAATCCAAAAGGCATAATCAGAAATTCATAATGCCCATACCTAGTGCTAAAAGCGGATTTATGGATGTCCTCCTCCTTGATCCTTATCCGATGGTATCCCGAGCGAAGATCAATCTTTGAGAAATACTTAGCCCCTTGTAACTCGATCCATTAGGTCATCTCGCCCGAGGCAAAGCATAGCGATTCTGATGGTATGCTTGTTCGCCTGCCGGTAATCAATACACATCCTCGAGGAGTCCCCTTCTTAACAAAGAGAATAGGGCACCAAAAGGCGATACACTAGGTCGGATGAAACCTAGGTTTAATAACTCTTGAAGTTGCTTCTTAAGTTCGCCACTCGAGGAGTCATACGGTACGACGAGCCTTGCTGGTAGGCTTGGTACCGGTTCTAAAGCTATTTCACATTCCACCCTCTAAAAGGAGGAAGCTTCAATCTCATCCGAAAAAGATCACCAAATTCAAGCGAGAAGATTAGCAATCCTCCGGGAGGGCGCCGACACTGCTTTTTGCTTAGCATCCGACTCGATGGAAGCAAGCATAACGATGCAAAGGAGCTTTTCCTTGTGTATAGCTTTATGTAACCGCCTCGATGGACATAGACCGCAGGATAGGGTTGAGAGGTTCACCTTTAAGAGTTACGCCGAGCCCATTAGCGCATTGAAGGTAACTTCTCTCTTCGCAGCCTATGTTTGCTTTCATGATGCCGTGAATTCCATACCAACAATGAGGTCATATTTGCCAATATCCATCAATTCAGCACCTAAAGCAACCGGTGCACCTGGGAGTTGCATGTTGAGATTGATGCGACGACCATGGGTATGCCCCTGACCTTATCATCGGGTTAGAGGACAGTGTCCTGACGGACCTCAATGTTTCTAGACGAAGACATGGGCCATCCTAGGAGAAGCAAAATTATGTGTACTTCCTGTATCCATAAGAATTACAAAAGGCTTCTTTGTCTATCCGCCTATGGTAGAAATAACAGCAGGCTGATTTTCAAAGATTGCCGGTTTCTATAGCTGCAAGGATATGAGACGCACCGTGAATGAAATCGGGAGCCTCCTCCTCGACGGGTTGTGTTGCTTCGAGGTCATCCCAATGAGGTCGGCCATGGCCAGTGGGCCTCAGCGGACATAAGGACAATCTTGCATGAAGTGTCCTGCCTCATACACCTGTGAGCATGCCTTATCGGGCGAGTCAGCTTTCACGCCTCTTTAGGAATAGACTGTAGAGGTTCCGCAACTTCCTTTACCGCATTGTTCTCGCTTTATCGCGCACTAAAGGTAACCTTCTTTTCCTCGACGCCATAAGAGTTCTCACGAGAGGGCCCCGCACTTGGAGAACGGGTTTGTAAGGTGTGGACGGCCGGTGCGCGAGTAAGGCGCAGGACGGGATACCGGTTCTTTGGCGTGTCCTCCTCGACTCAATGCTTTAGCCTCGCCGCAGAATCGATTTTTGGGTCTATGGCCTTAACCATCCGCTTGATTGATGGTGCCAATCCCTCAATATAGCCTTCCACCGCCTTTTCTCATTCATACTGTACATACAACCTCAAAGCATAAACTCATCCGTAAGCCTTCACGGACATACTCTTCGCCTCCAACCTCAGAAAGTCCGGATCTGTTGGCATTTAGCGCATCGGGCACATAATGCGAATTTGAAGGCCTTGGCAAACTTTCTCCTGGTTGACCGCTTCCCGCCCAAATGCTTGGCCCTCGCATAGCCCTTCCACCAAATACGGGCAGCTCCAAGGTTGGTGGTGGCAACCTTTCCTCAGATCCTTCTCTCGCCATTCCATAAGACTTCCCAAACTCCTTCATCTCATCCAACCGTGATTCGCATTTAAGCCGCCTCGATTTTCCATCGAATCGCCAATTTCCTATTCTTCCATATACTAGTTATAGTCAGTATCAACCGCCTCTTACTGCACTTTTGTCTCGGCGCTGCATGGTCACCGATATCGATGGACCGTAAGATACCAAGTGGTTGATCGTGGAGGAAGTGGCACTATCTTTAGAGGAACTTCTGTGACGCTTAGCATGAGGCCTCCTTAGTGTGTGCACGGACTAGCTCCTGTGGGAGATGGTCACAGTGTGTGGACTCGGTGGTAGCGGAGGTAACTCCGTCCATCTTCCCCGGTTTGTTGCGGTGGGTTGGCGGCAATACGTGGGCACCGCACTTAGCCTAGCTGCCTTTTCATTAACATCGGCCTCGTCAGAGTCACTTATCATGCTGGAGGGTGTTCCGCTTAGCTGCCAAGCGTTACGCACCGCCTATATCGAAAGCATTCATGGAAGCATAAGCGCACGCGTACAATAACATACAATTTTATTTAGATAACAATTGGCGACAAAGGACAAGAAAAGTACAAACAAACCGATGTTTCATTTCATTCAAGTTGAGTACAACAAACAAGTTGATTGGTACATGGGTCACATTTAGGAGGTATTATACGCTGGAAGTTTTAAAGTTCTACCGGCACACAACGAACAACAACAAAACACATAACTTGTGGAACCAAGCCTAGGGGTTCGCAAAAGGGTACAGGATCGAGTAGCTTTACACTCTCCCGCATGTTCTAACGAAGCTTGTAGCGTGCCCAGGCTTGGACAATCACCGGTTGGTATTCCCATGTTGGGCTAACAATAAGAAGATTGAAAAGCCTTTGCAAAGCATAGAAGAGTTGCCACCACAGGGTCATTGGCATCCTCGAAAAGCCTCGTGCCTCGCTCATATACCAATAGTCCTGTGTACCTACAGTGGTCAACTTCAGTCCTCAAAACCTCTGTCCCCTAAGGATGTTAACTATCTCCAACCCTTTGTCAGCATCATAGGGTTCTCCCCGTGGCGGGTTCCATCTCATAGCCTTCATCCCATTCGATATTCGCCCATACCTCGGCCATAGTCCCGCCTCAAGGGTCTGGGTCATCCCTCCTTATCATGTCTCAGAATCCTCTCCTCATATTCCCGTGAGGGTTTCTTCGCAAGACAATTGAAATGAATATAGGGGGTGGATAATTTTGTTATAGACCAACCTTCAATAACCAAAGAAACACATGATAGAAGGAATAATTTTCCAATTGTATTCATAAGATAGTAATTACAATCGATGGAAAGAAAGATATATCATATTATAAAGTGGCTAACCCAACCCAAAATCTCCACAAACATACGCAATACGAAATGCGTGAGTACAATTAATTTAAGAGCTAGGTCCTCCTCTTCATCCGTGAGGGCTAGGAGGTGGTGGAGGCTACGGTGTCGCAAAGAAAGTCACCCCGGTCTCATCATGGCGGCCGCAAAGAGATGCAACCTACGGTGGATAGGCAATGGCCAATGGGGTCAGCCAGAGAAGCTTCATGCTCATCCAGTGGTGCAATATCCCACCCAAGGCCGCCAGGGGCAAGATCCCGGGCCAGCATACGAGTACATAGGTAAACGATGATAGGGAGCTTCTTGTGGCCGGGCTAGGTAGAGAGAGCACGGAGGGCCCACCACGTAAGCTTCAGCCTCCTACCCTAAATCCCGGCTATAAAAAAGGACTTGCCCTTGTCGAAAAGGTCGACAAAAAAGAAACGGGTAAGGTGGTTGCCCGATACCTTCCCTCATGGGGTCTCCATGTGGCCACCTCCTTATCCAAATCCATGGAAACCTCCCTTTCCTTAAGTTCTTGCTGCTCCTCCTTCACATGAGCGTGGTTATGATATAAATCCTCTCCCTCACCATCTGAACCCGAGGGAACCTCAACCATATTAATGTTTGGGACGCGGAGGTCCCATAGTCCGCGAAGGCATCTCGGTGAGGGCCGAGGTTGGCTCTCGTGATCACTTAAGTCCCTCAAGACGTAGTAGAGTGTCATCCGCTCTATGGTCTCTTTGACGGAACTGAGCAGGCGCTGCACCTCCTCGGAAGCTCAATAGAATTGAAGTCGATGAAGTCATCCATGCAATACTCCACTGGCTCGTAAAGCACATGGTCTTTACGCCATGTCTAAATCCGCCACCATGTGATAAGTCCAGATAATATCATCCAAGAGAAGATATTCTTGCCCTTGGTGGTAAATAACTGGAAGGGCATCCAGCCCGACAAAAGCCTATAGCTTGCTCACACGGCGTGGTGGCAGCTCTTCTTCCGCCAATCAAGTCCAATCCAGGCCAAGTCGCCCATGCCTATGTGTTCGCTTCCCCTCCTCTAAAGACTCGGGCAATTTGCCTTTCTCTACGGTGCAGGTTTCATCCTCGAATTGGTCCATGAGGATGGCGGGCGAAGGCAACTTCAAGGTATTGCCGCCCACGATGTCGCACCACTCGCGGTGCTTGCCCTAACGACTTTCCTTCAGACATCATATGCATGAGTATCTCCCCGAGCATCTCTCGGACTACCTCCCGCCTCAGATACATGTTGGGGAGGATCCCCAAGAGGGATACACAGGGGAGCATCTCTCCCCCACAGAAATCCAAAAATCCGGCGTAATCTGGGTGCCTCTGCATGTTGGCAAGGAGATCTAGGCGCTGGCATAGCAAAGGCCGCAGTAGATCGAAAGGGACTTGCGGATCCCATTGCTCTCCGTCATGGTACCAGGCGATAAGGTCGGCGGCTGCCATGGCGCTAAAAAGGGGAGGGAGGACGAAGAACAAACGTAACAGTGAAAGGAAGTTTAAAAGTTCTTTTATTTGAGGCTGACGTCAAGATTCTTTTATATTAAATTACGAAATAGATAAAAAAAACAAGATAAAAAAGTTTTTCTATTAAATACAAGAAAATATTTACAATGCGGATCCAAGCATAATAGGCTAAGGATGCTCCCCCCGAATCCTACGGGCGAGGGCTAAATCCTTAGGCATTATGGTTACCCTCTTTGCGTGGATCGCGCAAAGATTGGCGTCACCAAAAAGTGCCACCAAATAGGCTTCAGCAGCCTCTTGGAGTGCCAAAATAGCAAAAGTCTGGAAACGGAGGTCTGGTCTTGAACTCCTCAGGCAATCTCCTGACCAACCTCCGGAAGGGAGCTTCCATATCGAAGTTGAGTTGACTTCTGAAACTTACGGATCTCCCGTAAGGCCACGGTACCGGGTTTATATCGGTGGGGCTTCCTCTGGGGAGGAGGGGTTGGAGGCGGCCCTCTTGGTGCAGGAACGGTCTTGGCCCCAACAGTCGGTCGGGACACATCCACCCGCTGCTGCCTTCGATTGGAGCTCGCATTCTTACCAAAAGCAATCCGGCGATTAGGAACTTATCCTTGTATTGACTGCAGTCTTCCGGGCTAAACCCTTCCTCCGGTGCTTAACGGTCACATGCTCCCGTGTGGGTTGGGCCCGACCCGCCTGCAGATCCCCTGGCCCCCGGCCAGGGTTCGATGCAGTCTTTGTCGACCTTCTTCTCCCTTGCGAGCCTCTCCTGTTCTTCCGGTACTCCGGGCTCTCCTCAATCTTCTTGAATCGGCGGGTGTTGGGCCCGGCCGGCGCAAGAAGTTGACATGAGATGGTATTGAATTTTTGGTTCATATCAATGCGGATGGTTGTCGGGTAATCGGTGATATCGAGATTGGGGCTTCCCACATGAAGCTCGAGCCTTCATCCCATTCGACGGGGAACCTCAATTTCCACGCCATCTATGACGCCAAAAGCCGCCCCCCTAAATAATGCAGACTCCCCACGCACGAGTAAATTTGCCTACTTTCCTCTCCCTCCGATGGTCATCTTCCGGCGAAGGCCCTAATGCAGTGTCGGCTTCTGCCTTGATATCCTCCTCCCCATGGCCCTCTTGCTCGAGGATAGAACTTAATCAAACATCACTAACCATGTCGGGTTGTTCGACAAGGGTGTAAGAAAGCCGACGAAGGTTCAGCCGGATCAGAATGGCTCCGAAGTGATAGATAGGATAGGGAATCCTATCGCTATTCTCAAAACGGTTCACCAACTCATCCAGAAGGATGTCGATGAAGGCCGGGTCGGTAGCCATGTGCCGGGCAATCAAGGCATAGATCTGCACTATGCTTAGGGTCTTTGGGTCGATGGTGCTCTTGGTATTGGCCATAGTGGTAGCACTAAGGTCGATGAAGTCAAGCGGTGAGGCGCGGGTGGGGAAAACTAAGCAAGGGAGGCGCTTAGGGTTCCCAAAACACAAGGGCTGATGAAGCAACGCCACGCCGGTTCGCGATGGCGGGCGAGCGGCTCAAGCGGTCGGCTGTGTCAAGACAAGGCAAAACAAATAACAAGAAGAAATTTGAACGGCCAGATAACTTTTTTTAAAAAAAGTTTTAAAATTTTTCCTATTAACTTTTAAATTTTTATTATTATAAAATGATTATATGGCGGAAATACGCGAGGCATACGGTCGGGCGCCGGCTGCATTATACGTGCTCCCCGCCGACTCAGGGTCGTCAAAAGCACGCCGGGCGCCGAAGTTGACTGGCGGCCAGCGTTGACTCCCGATCGACCGGTCGGCCCCGGCTGCGATTTTCGGCTCTTCTACCCCCGTCGTCAAGACGACAAAAAGCAAGCTTACCGAGTGGGTTTTCGGGCCTGCCCTTGACCATTTTTTCACCCTGACGACCGGGTCCTAGGGCAATTTGAGTATGCCCGATCCAATGGACGCACCTTCTCCGTCATTTGAGCTACTCACTGACATTTACAATTCTTCCAATTCTTGGGCCCTCCAGCCGCCCTATCCTTCTTGAAGCTACAATTTCCTAATTTAACCTAACACCGAACCAAACATCAAAGAGGACTAACAACACATTAACTTAGCCTCCTCCTAACTACCGGTATACGAAGTTAGTGTTTGGCTGGTCACTATGATTTCGAAAGCAACCGAAATCACGGCTCGATACCACTGCGGACGCCCTGCAATATATAATGCACCCCCGATCGTATACATACGGGGACTTTCCCCTCCCATGGCGACCATCGCCATCACGGCGCGGCCCCTCCATCTAACCCGGGCCGCCTCATGAGACGCCAGTGAAGGACACGGAGGGGTCATTCGCCCACGCCATGGGCGCTACGCCGCTGGAAGCATGAATACAAGGGTTAGCACACAAAAGATAAATCATATATAAGTGGCCACCACGCGAAGGGTGGCGATCCATCTAACTACTAACAACCCGTAATATGCATCTAACTAAGAAGACACCCAAAAGCCCGGGTTCTACCCCGGCTCGGACTCTAGTGGGGAGCTACCGACGGTGGGTCTCGTGGAGATCAGCCAGGCCGAATCTTGGCATGGCGCTGGGTATAGAACATCGGCTAGGGTTGTCCACTCCATCCGCCCCTCCCATTGCACACTTTGCGGATGGGTCGATTCACGCTATGGCCGCGCTTATAGCCCTTCCTGGAGACGCAGACCGTGGATCACCCTTGGAATCTACTCCGTGTTCATGACACCTGGTCCGATGAGGCAGGTCGGGGAGGCGCCCCTTCCAGGATCACAAGTGGTGTTGTGGGTGAGCTAGAGAATACGTGCGCGCATCGGCCGACCCCCGCATCCGCACCGACTTACTCACCCTAATTTTACTCAAAGTGCATGGTGCCCCATAATGGGTCACACCACTACACCTGTGGAGTGTCGGGACCCATACCCGCCCTCCACGTGGACTGCTATCGCCTAGCCCACTTGTAGGAGTCTCAGGGAGCCTTTTATGCTCGTGGCAAGACCCCACCCCCCTACTTCACCACTGCGTCCCTTATCCGGTGCTAAGCCGTGCCATAGCGTCTATGACCCTAAGGCTCTTGTGCACGTGCCGAAAAACTAGTAGGGTGTTAAAGGACTACTAGGGAGCATTCTATACTCAAGCTTCGAGGCCTCTACCCCCAATAATCCCCGCTTTTTGGTGAAACTACTAAACTAACTCATAGAGACATCGACCATTCCATACAGAGCGTCATTCATAATTGAAAAGTATTCCTAATTACCAAAGAAGGGTTAATCTCACCCAAAACCAACCAGGAAAGAATACTAGAGTATTATTCTACAATTTGCAAGTTAACTACCACTAACCAGAGTTTCGGCTGGACCCGTTGTCAAGGGGTGCTTCCATGGTACTGTACTGGGGTAGCAGCGACAGGTAGAGGGTATCTTGGCGATCTGGGGACGAACAGCAACTGCTTCTTGAGCGCTCAGCTGCTCCTGGCGCTTTGCTGGGTCGATATTGGGCTGATATGAGGATGGCGCTTCCCTTTGGTGGCCTAGTTTAGCAATCCTCATGCTAGCCACCTGGTTCATGCCAAATGGCGCCTTCCTACTATGGATTGACTTAATCACATGTCCTTAGATAATTATCCTTTATAATCTGGTTAACATAGCTAATTAAATCCATTGTGGCCAACCCCCTAGGTTATCATACCCCAGGTGGCGTACCTATACCGAGTGACGTGTTCAATATTTATACGTACACCGTATAAATACTTGGAACGTCACAGTGGAAGTTGAGGACATGCCGTGGTGGTATGACCCCATTCGTGACAGTGATAACACTGAGCTTTAGAAGGATCAAAAGGGGGGCGTGTGTTGGGTCCCCGTTGTTGCTCCTGTTGCTGATAGAGTTGATTGGGTTGAGCCTGCAGTGGTTGCGGCTGATATTGCGATTGTTGCTGAGGTGTTGTTTGCACTTGATAAACCAGCTTGTTGCGGAAAGGTGTAGGATGAGTGCGAGTGCACTCTTCCGTGGCATGATTGCACATGTTGCATCGTTTACAATGAGGCGGGCCATTGGTGGAATTGCACTCATTTGCCAAGTGGCCTTGATGTTTGCAGATATGGCACCGTGATCCGATCACGCCGGATTGGCGTGTTGAGGTTGGACAGCCATCACGTGGAACCATGGACCGTGGTATGAAAGGGAGCTCCCGAAGAGCCACGCCTACGGGAGGAAACATTGACGGAGTGATTGACAAGGTCGATAGCCCCGCTCCAAAGTCTTGGTACGCCAGGTATTGATCATGAGTCTGGATAGGCGGGGAAGTCCTTGGAGAAACCGCACCAAGATCCGGCTCGCGGTCGTACTCTTTGAGTTTGCTGAGCAGGATATGAAGTCGATCTGCAAAATCCCTGGCGGACTCCGTGGGCTCTTGTTGAAGGTCATTGAGTTGCTTGAGATGAAGTTAATCATCATCCGTGGTTCCATAGTGAGAAAGAAAAGCAGTTTTCATTTCTGACCAATCTTGTTTCCAGTGGCTTTTGTTGGACATAAGCCATTGGTGAGGAGAGCCACGCAGGGATAGGTTCTGTACGTATGAAACTATTTTTTCAGACGTATAAAGTGCAAAAATACGTATTTTTGGGAAAAATACGTATTTTTTGTATTTAATACTCATGCCGTGGGAAAAAAGTTTCGCGTAAAGTTTAAAACCTTTGTTTCGCTTTACACGCGAACTTTCTTTCGGCGTAAGTCCTGAATTTTAAACACTGGCGAATCCCCTCATGGAAAGGCGTTTGGTGCCTTAATGTTCGCCTGCGGCGAAAACTCTTTTCGCTAATTAAGATATAAAGGTTCGCTTACGCCAAACTTTTTTGTTCGCGAAGCATTCTTTTTTAAACTTACGCGAAGGGCTGTTTCCTGCGTGTAGCAGTAAGTTTTAAGCCACGAAGTTTCTATATATATTTGAGGCTAAACTATACGCCGAGTTATTTTTAACTACGAAGATGGGTTTCGCTAAGCCCAGCAATAAGCTTCATTTCGCTTTCTAGCCGAAACTATTTCAGTTCGCGTAAAGTGAAAATATAAAACTTCGCTTTACGAACTGTGACCGCGAAGTTTAAAGCGGTTATTTTGCTTACCGGAAGTTTTTCGCCTGAAATTTTTAGTCCGTATTTTTGACGAGATTAAACGTCAAATTTGTAAGTATCAAGCGAAAAAAATAATGCATTGGATAAAACGTATACGATTGAACCTATCCCGGAGCCCACGCAGTGGGGTGGAAAAAGATATGGAATTTCAAATTGAGGTTGTGCATGACCATTTAGGACAGCCAGAGCCTCAAATTCTTCCATGTGGGCCCGAAAGCACTTTGGTCTAATGGTTTGCCTTTCGTGTTGCCAAAGGTTGATAAGTCACCTTAAGGGTCCGAAAGGTAGAGGTGAAAGTGCTTGGCTGGACAGAACCGGATAGGGATTATATTGAGGTGGAGTTGGAGGTGGCATGGTGCCCGAAAAGACCCATGAAGGGGTGGACTGAGGGGAGGTACCGGAGGTGCTTTGATCATTGGTTTGAGGTCTGTAAGGTTGTAAAACAGAAGAGCGGTGGAAAATGTAGGGAAGGGAAATTCCCCGGGAGGAGCAAAAGAGACATGTGGATATCCCTATCCTTCTATGAGGAGATGATGGTTGTGAAGGCAGAGGCGATGGGCGGCGAATGATGGATGTAGGCATGTTCGGGGTATGAAAGTAAGGCTGAGAAGGTTGAGCCCCGATGGGGCTCCTGATAGTGATGAGGTGATCGAGGTCGGAGCAATGTTTGCACGCTTGGAGGCGGGAACCGACGGTGACATGACACGAGGGTGGGTGGCGCCGACTAAGCCCCTAGGACCGAATGTGGCCTCCCTCAATGTCATAAGCGCGATCCATACATGTCGCGAACAACTTCCCGTCGATGATGGCGCCCAAGCCAGACGCCGCCCTGAAAGAAGTTCTTCCGCGTGAAGTTTCGCAAACATGGCGCATGTAAGAAAGGAAAATCGAATCGCACCTAAATAGCCGCATGTTGTTTGGGGTCCGGGTTCGAAACTCCTCGCAAGATGCCCCGTGTGAGGACCCGTGGATCCAACAGAGAATCCGGGACTATGTCACGCGGGATTTGCAAGAAAACAAAGGAAAGGGAAAAGAAAACAAAAGAACAATGAGACAACAATGATAAGCTTCCTTGATATCAATGATGATGATACATGAGCTCTCACAACCGAGAGAAAACTGAAATGAGACAAGACTCAAACTCATCTAAAAACTTATGTGCTAGCTCTACTCATATATATAGTACAATGGCCTTTGGCCCAATATAGACACTCTGACTGATTTCGGTGCCGACTCCTGGAAGGAGGCCTGATTTGCAGGAATGCTGGCGGTGCCTCTTGAAAAGCCTGAAATCACGCTGACGCTGACGCGGGCGGTGACAGGCCGTCACTTGTCTGAGCGCCGCCTCTTGTTGATGCCAGGCGTGGTCTTTGTCTGCGTGGTCTGCTTGGTCTTCTGCTGAGCCTTTGACGACGGACCCACGCCTGATTGTGGATCCTTGGCCTTGACCTGGTCCGTCGCATGCATGAATAGTCCTGTACCAGGAGGCACAGGACTAACACACAGCACCCCGAGCTTGACCATCGCCAGATCTTGCTGATCCTCAGGATATGCATCCTTGATCCTTTGTATAAGATCACTTGTCAAAGTTGTTAAGGTATTTATACGCTTAACCCTTGATAATGCATCGGCAACTGGATTATTTTTGCCCGGCGTATGCTCAATGGAAAAATGAAACTCATGGAGGAAGTCTAGCCACCTAGCCTGTCTTGGACTAATTTTGGCTTGACTTTGCAAGAACCTTAATGGTTTATGGTCGGTATAGACGATAAACTTGAGCGGCTCTTGGCTCGTCCCACTACGCAAGTAGTGCCCCCACATCTTTAACGCATGCACAATGGCTAGCAACTCTTGCTCATAAGTTGCATAGTTCCTTTCCGCAGGACTTAGTTTCTGACTTTCATAAGCCACTACGTGACCCTGCTGCATTAATACTGCTCCCAGCGCTTGGCCACAAGCGTCAGTATAGATCTCAAATGCCTGATTCAAATCCGGCACTTTTAGCACAGGACTGCTCACCAGCAAGTCCTTAATGCGCCGAAACGCCTCTTGCTGCTCTCTCCCCCACACAAAATTAGTGAGAGGAGCAACAACTTTAGAAAATTTAGGTACGAATTTGCGGTAGTACATGGCTAACCCTAGAAAACTTCGTAACTCCGAAACGTTTTTTGGTGGGAGCCATTGCTGTACCACTTGTACCTTGGTGGGATCTGGGGAGACACCATCACTAGACAGAATATGTCCCAGATATGCCACTTGCGGCTTAAAGAAATCACATTTGGAAATCGTTGCATAGAGTTTGTGTTCCCGCAAAGTTTGAAGAACGTGTTCCAAATGAGCGAAATGCTCTTCAACAGTTTGCGAATAGACGAGAATATCATCTAAAAAGACTTCGACAAACTTGTCCAAATGCTCAGAAAACACTTGATTCATTAGTCGCATAAACGTTGCGGGCGCATTTGTAAGCCCAAACGGCATAACCAGAAACTCATAATGTCCTTGATGAGTTCTGAATGCAGTTTTAGGTTCGTCCCCTTCCCGAATCTTAATCTGATGATATCCACTGCGGAGGTCTAACCTTAGTCCATTGAGTTATTTTGGTAGAGGTTCGAGCCCCCGTATTTCATATTCTAAAACCTCAGGCAAAGCTATATAGAGGTTCGATATTCCCTCAAAACCTTTAGGCAACCTTGTATTTCATATTTCAAAATCATGGGCACCTCCAATCATAAATGACCATAAGCAAAACGAGAGGTACCCAGAGGCCCCAACATACATACATTCTGGGTCGTAGGATCGACGCATCCGACGATTGTGGTAGTCCAGGATGCACCTCGTTTAAAATATATAGCACAATAACAAGGGGTTCCAGGGGGATTTAATATGGCTGTAAAAATGACAATTCCTGAAGCCATAGACCATATATCCCTAAAACAATTGATTGAGTTGTTATAAAAAAAAACAAGGTGCTGCGCACGGAGGGTTGCCTTCCATGGCCGGAGGGTGAAGTGGCTTAAATCATACTTGAAAGTCATGTTTTTACAACTAATCAAAGTTACTATTTTAAGACATTGACGTTTTGTGAAGGTGATGGTACCTATTTGCATTGCTAACTCCTCCTTAGATGTTGAGCTCCTCTTGGACTAGGATCCAGCTGGACACATGGACTATGGGGAGTTCAGTGTAACCTATTGGCTTTCGTTTGGTTTCTAGATTATCGGCATTATGAGGCACTAGTAACGTGTGCCCGGCGTTGTCGGGCGTAAGTACATTTCTATGTAGGCGGGCATGAAATTTCAAACATGATCTCAACAACTTGTTAATTCTAAAAGCAAAATGGTACAACATACTCTAAATATTTCATCATCAATGTTGCATTCCATTACAATATTAATTGTTGCCACTAGCTTCGATAATGATTTATTGCCCTTGCCTAAGAGGTTAGGAAAAAAAAAATGTTGTTATTCTGTTGTGAATGCTACTGCACATAAATATTGATTGAAATAGTGTTTATCTTATTACCTGGTTTTCAGGGTTCAATGTCGCCACTAAATAACTTTTAATTTTGCTACTCTGAACATAATGCTGAATGCAGTGGGGCTAATGCCTGAATATTTTAAGATGTTCCTGGGTATTGCCGATTAGATGTTTTACATTGTCTTAACCTGGGTAGTGTCTGTCATCTACACACTAAAATTTGTTACAATCATCCACGGCCTCTTCAAATCAATGCTTCCACCTTTTTTTGCCTATAATGATCACAAAAAATAACTTAAATTCGAAAAAATATCATTCCGTAAAAACAAATAAGACTATCATGGAATAGACCTTACAGTGTAATTAGAAAGAGAACGCATCAGCCCTCTTCTCCAGAGTACGAGTTTTATAAAATCTTAACAAAAATCAGTTAAAAGATATGTCAATTTCCTAAGTAAAAATATAGACCTCAAATGACTGATTCAAAATTCAAAGTATCAACATACTTCACCAATCCTGGCAATGCCACACAGTCTCGATCAAAGTAACGAATAAGGGACTGAAAGGTATAAGCCATATTATAGGCCACACTATGAGAAAACAGGGCAAATGACAAAACCGAACAGAGCATCAGATACAAAAACAAGAAAAAAACAAAGGCAGATTATGCTAAAGAAATCTAAGATTGAGGCTGATCTTGCTTGATAGCATTGGTAAGCTCCTTTTTACATTTCTGAGTGAAGAAATGGCGACTAAGCCGCTTAACAACATGGTGCTCTGCAGGGCAGAGTTCGTCGAGGCCGGCCTTGAGTGCCAAAATGGCTGCATCGGAGATTGTTTCTTCCCCTTCGAGGACCGAGGGGCAATTTTCCTCTGAGGTTCCGACCTCTGCTGATCCGGCATCGCCATAGCTTTCTTTGCAAATCGCCATAGCCTCTTCGGAGCTTAAAGGAAGCGCCATAACCTACGTCTACCATCCATGCACTCTTCTCTCTTCCCATGCACACTGGCAGATAACGAGTCGGCACCGATTAGTCGGTTTTCAAAGTGGCTGCCCAACAACAGCGGCCACTGCCAGTTTACACCTGATAGCAAGTTTGGAGCAGTCATTGACATATTCTTGACATATACTAGCAAATACTTGGAATATGCTATAAACCCACACAAACCAAGGCTTGCCCCCCTAGGAGCAACCCAAAAATCCATTCGCACACGCTTAGTTGAACGTTTTGGTTAAAAATAACTCAACTAGCTTAACTAAATAGTTTCATGCACGTTAGTTAAGTTAGCCGAAATTATACGCGCATTTAACTAACCTTAAATCACATTGAGATCACTTTAACTTTTAGTGTTATTTTTCGTTTAGCTTAACTTTTAGTTAGTCTTACTAGACATGTAAAAATAGTTGGTCTTTTTTGTCAACTACAATTTTTAACTATATCCTAACTTACTAGTTTTGCAATTATAAATTTGATTAAAAACGTTTCAAGTTTTAACACTATACTAACTTAACTAGTAGTACGAATATAAGACTTGGCTTCTTTTACCTTGCGTGCAAATGGACCCTAACTTAACTAAATTCGTGCACATTCAAGTTATTTTTAACCAAGACTTAATGCAAAGGGTTTTTCATTCGTCACGTTAACTTAATCACGAGTGCAAATGTACCCTTAGCTAACTAAAATTACACTTCAAGGATTTTGCTTCTAAGATTTATCCTTGTCTTGCAAATACGCCTCTTGCAAATACACTTGGATGCTAATTTACTCTTTAAGCAGTACCTTCTTCAACATTCTTGTAGTTATCCCGTTAACATTCTCTGCAGTGTACAATGTGTCCATAGATTAATCTCAAATTTTTTTGACAAATGGTAGCATGTTATTGTGCATTTGTTCAAACTGTAACAAATCAGGAAACAGATTAGTTAAATCTATCTAATATTGCTCTAAAGTGCTGAAAATATCTGTTGCAGATACACAAAACTGAAAATGCATCACCAACACTTCAAATGGCAAGGTCTAGATGACGAGCTTTTCAATTTCTTGCTCGCCCACTCAAGCTGTTAGGTATTACTTCTTGTCTTTCTAGTTTGCTACAATACAAAACAAGCCCTACTACTGTATGGGACACCTAACAAGGCCAACTACTGTGACAAAGAAATGAGCCACCAAAGTGCGCTTTTGCTTGTATTAAACAGTGCCCTTCTTAAATTTTAGAAGCTTTCCAATTTATTAGAACTCAGCAGTCAAAATCCATTGCGTTGTTTAAAACATAAGAGTTCATACTTGCTAGCCTCTTCAAAATTGAACTCCTCAAAAACCATTCATATTGATAAAGCTTGTCATGGGACTAGACTAAATGGCTTGGAAGTACTCTTTGCTAAGCTTGGGGTCTGGCTTCATTGACTTGTCCCCGAGCTTGCATCCTGCTAGGCACACCTCATCGGGGTTGTCTTGCACATATTGCACAGCCTAAAAAGAAGAAAACAATGAGCATGCTCATTTAAGTAATCTTATATCAAAAACAAGGAATTACCTGAAGGGTTCTCAATGTTTCATCAACACTACGGCCAATTGCTAGATTGTTAATTGTGGCATGTTGGATCACACCTTCCTTGTCAATTATAAAGAGTCCCCTCAAAGCAATACCCTGCAGAATGTTGGGAGATCAGACTTGCAAGGCAGAGGGTTATTGTGAAAAATGTTCCTCTTTATTTTCCCACCACTCACCTGGTCAGGGATCAACACATTATAGAACTTAGCAATGGATTTTGAAATGTCCGATACAATTGATAAGCCGATCACCAAGACCACCAGATTTCCTGTCTGCTTGTACCCATGCAAGATGAGAAAACCGCGACAAAGACATAGTGAGATACGCCTTTTAATAAGTAACCATCCCAGGCAGATAAAGTGGATCCTCATTTCCTTAACACAATCGCCTCACAGAGATTCTTAGCACCTCTGTTTCAACTTTTCAAACTCCTTGTAGCGGTCAAATGCGAATTTCATCAATATAAGGAAAGACAAAATGAAGAGCCTTCGAATTTTGTTTTGCACAAAGACCACACAAAAGATATAAAAGCAAACAGAGAAACAAAAACCGAGACTCTCATCAAGCGGTCGCCATATATATTCTGTATTGATGTTGGAACCCTAAGCAAGTTTTGGAAGAGAAGCTGAACCTGTGGGACAAACAAATGTGATGTCCAGAGGATAGAAAAATAGAACCACGTATTTTTTTCCCAAATAATCTGAGAGCTTGACCTGCAAGAAGAATTAAAGCAATGAGGAAAGATCTTCATGAGAACACAATGTGTTGCAATATAGACATCAAATTCAATCAAATGAACCTTGATGAATTCCTGATCAAAAACGGCTTCTGCCTCAAAATCTGGTGCTTTGTTGCCTATCAAAAGGCTTCTCGACCGCGCATGACAAACGAGACAAGTAGGTCGAATCGGTATTTTACTTAAAATCATAAAGAATAAATAAGGAGAGTGAGCTACAAGCTTCTAAAAGAGCACTGTAAGTAATTTGGTTAGGCGCAATGCCAGCCTGTTTTGCTTCAGTTAAAGCTTGAATAGACTGCCTCAACTGATTTCCTTTGCCTAAAGAAGAGATAATTAAATTGCCAGCTTATAGAAATGCTTGAGATATGAATACAGTTATTTTATACATTCTCATTGACTTACAAAGAGCCGTGATCAGGGCATTTAAGGTAGAGACAATGGGTTGCATGTTCATCGCCTGCATGTCATTATAGAGATCCCAAGCTTTTTCCCAGTCTCCTCTCTATGCAAATCAACAGACAAGAACCATCAGTACTGGTTGTCCTCTCAGCATGTCTAATAAAATACTTGTTCTACAGATCCATATAGAATAAATAGATTATACATACATTGCGCAGGCTTCCATTAGTGCACTATAAGTAATGGGGCTAGTTGCCATTTGAATCTTTTCCATTTCTTCTAAAATGGAAAAGCGATTGTTAATTTGCCCAAATAGTGCTGAAGAACATCGATCAATGCGCTAAAAATACCTGTCAGTATAGTAATGTGAGATCCTTCAATATGTTCAGCAGATAGAGTGGGTTTGCAAACTAACAAGGCTTTATGTAGTGAGAAGGAAGAAATGCTACTGCGAGTATGGTTCAATTGCAAAATCATGCTGATGAAGTGAGAGAGTTTGCATCGATTTTCGGACATGGATCACATCTTTGTATTCTTCTTAAACATAAATCTGCATCATAGTAGAGATAAGATTCTTGTAATTGTTGTTAAACCTCTGTTTTACCGATACCAATATACTTGGAAAAATGCCAACCATCTTATATTATAATGTCTTTGTGTAAGTGTTGGACCCAGCCCTAATTTGGGCGGCCCAGATTTGATGAAATCAATGGAGGAGATGATGCCACGTCATATTCTTTAGAATAACATGGTTTTTTTAGCAGGGTTGCCTAACCCCCCCTGCACACTTTCCTGCGTTCTGAGCTATGCCATGTGGCTTGCCACGTCAGCTGTTTTCTTTTTTAGCCGTCCGATTCTTTATTTTCTGATTGTAGGGTCAGGAAAATTAGAAAAGGAAGTATTTGCCTGCCGGAGTATTCGACCTCTCCGTTATTTCGATCTCGTCCTGTCGGATTTCACTGCCATTCTAATCTCCACCTTCTCTGGTCTCTTCTATTTTGCCATGGCCAAGCCAAGCCAAGCTTTTCGAGATCTACCAAGCTTTCGTGGTGGCCATAGCCAAGGCTTTAAGGCCAAAATAGGAGTATTATGATCCCGATCGTTCAATGCTTGAACTTGTATTTGCACCTGCGGAAGAATGGATAGGTAAAAGTGATTCGAGATAATCCATGCGACTATGGAGGAGCTTGCCAAGTTTTTCCCGCATCTAAATAGCAAGTGATGGAAGCAAAGCAAAATTTTGAAATATCATGTAATGCCAAAACCACAAGGTATCTTTTTGCGGATTTGTGGTAAAGACGTTTGAGATTGTGTTTGAACCATGGGCATCTTTAATGCTTCCAGGCATATCCCATTTTCTTAATTTGTGTGATGTTTTTGTAGATTCTGCACGCTGACCTACAATGAGGTCAGAGTGAGGTTGGAATTTTGTCTAATTCCCCGTCTTTGCATGTGGACCCTTTAACCCGACCAGCTTGAGTGCCATCGCCCTTTGCACTTCTCTTAGTTTTTTTGGACAAACTCATCCTATGCAAGATTTGATAAGGCAAGGAAAGCATGGGGATTAGTAACTAATAGGAGCGAGGGACTTGACAAGGCAAGCTCTTTCTTGATTCAAGACTCAGAGGATGCGATAAGCTAAAGCTTATTCTCAATTATATTGTAAGTTCTTTCTTTATGCTTATTTAACTTAAGTGCTTTTTATTAATTTGAAGCATTAAGCTTTCATTCAGAATATGTCATACCTCGGACTTTGAGTGTCGAATCATGCCGAACTCGATCAATATCTTAATCACAGATAAACATGTACCTAAGAGCAAAGAAGCTTTTGATGGCCAAGATAAGGATAGCGATCAAGAGAATAAGATTGAGAACATGTAAAAGGTGTGCCTTGTTCCGCATGGCTATCACCTTCCATTTGAGCTAGATTCATTTCAAAAGGAGGTAAGTAATGTATTGAAGGGGAATAAGTTCCATCTCGCTTCTTTTTATGCATACTTTACCTAAAGTCAATGGGGATATCAATAATCAAGCTAAGTTAACATTCTAATCATGTTAGAATAAGTTAATTAAGTAGTGTATACAGTAATGCAAACCTTAGAGCCGCCCCGATCGCCATCCGTGGATAAATAATTCGTGTAACTCCAAAGATTTTATCGCTCGATAAGCCGCCGCCAGCCTAAGTGAGGACTAAGAGTCATGCTGGATGACTTAATGTGATATGTCGTTGATGAGATAGGAGAAACATGTGTCAGAATAAATATGCATGGAGCCTTGCGCTTGGTCTTGAATCAGATTTTGTGGTTTACATGCTCGATTATATACAAGGAACTGCGTAATTTAGGTTCACAAGTTTTGATATGGGAAAGAACTGGACTGGAAAGTAAAAGGAATACTTGTAAATGAATAGATCCAGATATTTCGACTGGCGTTTGTGCATTGGACATTGTCCTATTTGCATGCAATCTATCACCTGGAATAGAGTTGATCTGATTTGTGACACCATACTTTTGCAGGGAAAACCGTTGTTGCAGAATATGCTTTTGCTTTAGCTGCAAAGGTATTGTGTATGATAAGATTAGATAGATGCCATTCTTTGAATGCCCAAAGTTCTATGACAATTTGTGTAGACTACTTCATTGATTCTTGGTGTGTTTTAGAGACCACAGAAAACCAATATTAGTACTGGTACCATTTAAACCATTATTGTATGGACCATTATTACTATTGTGTAGGTGTTTCAAAAGCTTTATAAAGTAAAAAAATTGTCATTGTCATGAGTTGAAATAGTTTAAGAGCAAGCTATATCATCAATTTCATAAGCATAACAATGGAATCCAATAGAGGTGATGGTTTTCATTTGTCTATTGCCCCATTCTATCAGAAGTGCAATCGTGTTGAACTATCCATTCGTGTTCTTAATCCTATAAAAGCAGGGCTAATGGAATGCTTTAACTACTATGAAAGCAGCTAATTATCTAAAGCCATGTGTCCATAACTACTATGTCTGCTAACTAATACAAGCATTTACCTTTCCAGTCTGGCGTATTGTTCTTTTTATGTGATGGAAAAGCTTTCTTGATCCCGCACTATGAATGGTTTTTGTTTTATCATCTTCCCCCGTGATCTTGATGGCTTACCCCGCTCTAATATTAACGTGAATATGGATCGGCCTCGTAAATATGTTCGAAAAGCCATTGATCTGTACAAAGACAATGCTCAGAGTGTGACCAGGTTGTAAGATCTTGAAGCATTTGCAGCAGTTATCTAGCTCGTTGCAGCAACTACAACAGTGAACAACTTGGGCAGTTAGGTGTTTCTTTGGATTACTCACGTAGCGGTGTGAATGCATTCGTAGCAATCGCTAAATGTGTGGGATTTCATTGGAGGCATAGCATGTGGAATGCTTTCGAGATTGCCCTAAAGAAGCATGGAGTTCCAAGGCCATTTTTTTAGCAGGAGTGGGAATTTCAGCACTAGGGAATGCTTTGATTGCGTTGAATGTTAAGGGCGCATTGTTCATAAGTTCCATATTAGTGGGAACTTACATTGGAGGCCAATGGGCAATGGTATAGACTATTATTGCCGAGTTGTTTGGGCTGGAAAATTATGGGACTTTGCGTAACTTTGTTCAAAAAGCAAGGGCGGGGGGGAATTATGTGTGTCTGCGGCGTGTCGGAGCTCTATATGACAAGGAAGCGCGGCGCCAGAAGAGTATTGTATGTCATGGACTGATTTGTTACCACACTACTTACCTCATCTTCGTGGCAGCTTTGCATGTTTGGAACTCTATCTCGCCAGTGTCGTCGCCTCAGAGAACCCTCACATTTTACGAAAGCCTTGCCACCAAACAACGTTGAGCAATCTTCACTTGTCTTCACCTTGTTTTGTTAAATTATGTTTGTCATTAATTCGCATAAAATATATGTAGGCATAAGAGGTCATTGTGTGCAAAGAATGGCTATACGTAAAATAGCCTATGCAAATCATGCCCATTTACTTTCATATCAAAATGATTCAAAAAATTTCAATCGAGATATTATGTGACGCTCTCATGAAAATGCTCCAAACATTTTTCACAGCTTACATCATTTCTTTTCCCAAAATACACGAGACTGTCCTAACTAAACATGATTATTCTCTTACTTTTTTATTCAATAAGTTGCTTGGTCATCCAAGCTAAAGAATCCATGTATCAAGTCCGATCAAGAGGGAAGCTAAAAGATATAAAGCGGATGCATATATGGTTGCCATAAAGTTGTTTTACCATTTATGATTCTGCTTTGACAAAAAGACATCTTAAATACCCTCAAATTCCTAAACTGTTCTTAAAGTCTGGTGCACATGCATGGGTAAACAGTCCTGCCTTTGACATGTTTGTCAATGTTATATGTAGATAGACTATTCTGTCCAGCATAGTGGAAGAGCTCCTTGGATTTCCTTCGGAAATGATCTCATGTACTTAGTGTTCTAGCTTATAATAGGAATTATAGCTCCTTTTCCTAGCAATTGATCAGGCGTCCTAATTCATTGAGGAATAAACCACAAAGAAGAAACCCCTGTGGAAGATCTCTTGGCCCCATAGAGAACAAATTATAACTGACCATATTCATCTAAAACACTATATCAACATATTATATAATCGTTACAAATTGAAGCTTTGTCTATGATAATGACAAAATTGACTAAAACCTATATTCGCAACATGGGATGGAAATTTCATCGCATTTACTAAACACAAACAAACTTGCACCAAAATCTTGTCAAAATCTTGGCAAACATAGGTCAAAGTCTTGGCAACTTTAGGTCAAAGTTTTCGCAAACATGTATGCTACTTGTGGCAAAAGTTGTTCTAGGCCATAAGCCATGCAAAAGTCCACCTCATCATTCAAGTGACGGTACAATGCCACACCTGTTCAAAATTGAGCTTCTATACATAAGTAGAGTTGGTTTTTGTAGTCATCAACCAAATCCTAACCTTCATCTCATTCAAAATTGAGCTTCTATACATAAGTAGAGTTGGTTTTTGTAGTCATCAACCAAATCCTAACCTTCATCTCAACCCTGCAATTCCGCTAGTTTTTGCTAGGGTTAGCGAGGCATTATCCATGGCAGGCGAAGGGAGCGAGGCTACTCCGGCACCTCCCAGACGAATCCCTAAGCTGGCTCTCATGGCTCAGCAGAATCGGCCTGCTGGGCCCTCAACTGGGCAAGCAACGGATCTTGCTCCAATTGATTCTTTAAGGGGCGGGCAGATTTCTTCACAGCAGCCCGGGTGGAGAGAGGAATCGAACAACCCCAATTAGCCCTTTGGGCTCTGTGCAATGGTGTGCCTCTATCCCAGCTGTGGATGACACGACGGTGGTATCTGCCATGGAGGTAAGCCATACGCTGGCTCTGGACATAACATTGTGTGGTAGCTTTCTATCCAGAATAATCTTTGTAAGCATTTTGCAGACGGATGAGCAGAGATAGCGACTTATAGGTAAGTTCTGCTTTCTCCTTTCAAACAAATACACTTAAAGCTGCAAGGAAACTAAAGCTTTTAAAAGCCTGCACAAATTCATATCCAGAATTAAGGAGGGTTGTCTTTGCTAGCTCTCTAAAGTGATTCAAATAGTATCTTGCAGGATTTGTCACAAGAGTAGTTCCAAAATTAGAAATTAAGTTCAAGTTTGCATTTAAGCACACCTATTTTAACCATTTTTGTCGCTTTTAACCTTTCCTTCCTCTTTTTACCGTGAGACCTCGCAAATGTTTTTGGTAGTGACTTATTGCTTTTCAAAGAATGACAAGCATGTACCGTGAGTTTACACTTGGTGGAGATAGAACAAACGGTAAAGATTCATAATTATCTCTTCCAAAATTCCTTGAAAGCATTCTTATCCGCAAAGAATCGCAGAGGTAACATTACCGCAGGTGACACCTCTAATGTGGTCGGATGCATGGCAAGTGTACCCGAACTTGCAATTTGTTATCATCGTAATGGCATGGTTCAAGGGTATGAACCGCTAAAAAGATGATATTTTCATGTTAAAGGGGTTGGAGAAAGATGGGATAGCCTTTTTCCAGCCACATGTGGTGCAAAGAAAATGGGTTTCTCTGCGGTTGCATTTTCTTCTCAAAAAAATTGCAAAGAAGATCCAGGAACCTATTGGGTATTTGATGTGCTACTTTTTATATAAATGCTTAGAAGACATAGCAGGCCAAATATTTCTTACGAGTAAAGATGGAGGATCAAAGATTCGAAGGTAAATGTGTAGATCGCTTCTTCTCATCGACCTTTGGCACCCAAGAGTTAGCAAAATCATAGATTTGTAGAATCTTATGATGTAGTTCCCTGGTGGTTAAATTTATCCCATTTTTAATTATCTTTGTCCACAAGCTAAGGCTTCCTAATGCTTGAGCTTTAGCAATCATAACACCAAAACATACTTGAAGAGTAACATGAATCCACCTCTACAACAACTCATGTATTAGAGGGCTTCTCATGTTGCGTATTATTGATATATTGTCCACATTTGCGTGGCCAAACTTTTGAAGAAGAGTGCAAATGTATGCAAAGAATAATGTAGCAACAATAGTGGCAACAATTGTACTTTTGTTGTGCCGATGTCAAATTATGCTTGAGTTGCTAACAGATGCAAGAAGAAATAGCCAAAGATTTGAAGATACCGGAACAACATAAATCTGAGAGCATAGTCAATTTTCTTTTTAATAAATCCTCGGATTTCACATCCACGACCTTTGGGCATTTCACAACCCCGACTTGAAAACATCATGAAAATTCAAACTTGAGAACAAGAAACACCATTTTTCCACTGCACCCCATTCTGCTGTAGCCTTATTCTTTGCAAGGAAGCTAAAAACCCCATTCTTCTTTCCTAAAATCATGTGCAATCTAAGAAGGAAAAGTAGTTTTGATGACAGGATAAACATTAGCAAGGGAATGTTTTCACATCATGCTCACCATTGTTTTGCAAATATATATTTCAAAAGATTCTGTTGAGATCATGTACCACTATTGATCAAAAGTATAACAACTAACTGCTAAGGATTCAAACAAAGAAAGAAAGAAAACGTAAACACATTATGACTCCAAGAAACGGGTTTCATTTGTGAAGTAAGAATTCATTGCAAAGTATAAAACTATAATTTGTGAAGTATCATGGCAGAGTATAATATTATACTCTCCTATGTCATTTACAGGTTCCCACCCTATGCCCAGCAACGCTGGGCACCGTTACTAGTACCTATTATGTTCTCACACATAGTCAGATTTGGGAGCACATTATCCTTCGTTTCTGCAAGGTAAAGCTCAATCCCAGCTTCATAGTCATTTTCCTTTAAATGAATCTTACTTTTCACAAGCTTCTAAAAGAGCACTGTAAGTAATTTGGTTAGGCGCAATGCCAGCCTGTTTTGCTTCAGTTAAAGCTTGAATAGACTGCCGCAACTGATTTCCTTTGCCTAAAGAAGAGATAATTAAATTGCTAGCTTACAGAAATGCTTGAGACATGAATACCGTTATTTTTTACATTCTCATTGACTTACAAAGAGCCGTGATCAGGGCATTTAAGGTAGAGACAGTGGGTTGCATGTTCATCGCCTGCATATCATTATAGAGATCCCAAGCTTTTTCCCAGTCTCCTGTCCATGCAAATCAACAGACAAGAACCATCAGTACTGGTTGAAGCGCCGATCCCTGCCTTGCCAGTTGCTAGAGCAATACATACCATTCATTTCTATCATAGCTCACCATCTTTCCGATTCATCCCCAAACCTCACAAATCCATATCCTTTCGACGATCCCCGCCGATCGATTGAAGCCGATCCCCGCCTTTGCCGCTACCCCAGCTTGGCTTCAAGAAATGAGACGCCGATTTCTTTAGCAAATCACCGCCAGCTTTACAAAAGAAATAAGAGGTTTTTAGTAGTTACCAAGATATCCTAGGGATATTCAAGAATATACCTAGGATATGCCAAAACCCATTATAAACAAGGGTTTGCCCCTAGGGACAACCCAAAATATAAGTTCAAGATAAAAAATAATCATATTAGCTCAATGGGTATACCGTTAAAGTAGTCTTATTAGGACATTGAATTATTGTTGTAGAGGTTCGAGCCCCCTCATTCCATATTTTTAAAAACTTAGGCAAAGTCGTGATAGAGGTTCGATATTCCCCTTCTAAACTTTGTATTTCATATTTCAAAATTATAGGCTTCCAATCATAAAATGACCATAAAGTTTAAACGAGAGGTACCCAAAAGCTTCAACATACATTCTAGGTCAGAGGGTCGACGGATCTGACGATTGTGGTAGTCCAGATGCACCTCGTTTAGAATATGTAGCACAGTAACAACTAATAAACCAACTAATAATACATGACCACAGTAACAACTAATAAACCAACTAATAATACATGACCAGCTAACTAATAAAGTTTGAAAAAAAATAAATTGGTCTTTTTATATTAAGGGAATCTTGAGGGGTTGATGTATTGATCCGAAAATTTATATGATGCCAAAACGATATCTGGCTCTACCCATCGATATGCGTAATATATAAATGTTCATACGAGGTCAGGCCGATAAATTTCTTGCATAAATATGCACGTTCCAAAATTATATCATGTAGTTTTATATTCCAAATACAACGAAAATTAGGCATCATGTAGTTATATATCTAAATAAAATGGAAATTAGGCGGAGGCATTCTGGAGACCCCAACAAAATGAGAACAATTTTTATTCTTCTACAATATGGATGTTACGTGCCAACAACATGGGAAAGGATAGAGGCAGAGGCATTCTAGAGTCCAAAGGGACCCACAAATATGAAAATACTTTTTCTTCTACAATATGGATGTTACGTGCAACAACATGGGAAAGGATTTTCTGCTAGGATATGAATGGTGTCAATTCAAATTCCATTCGATTGGTATCCATATTTTGAGCTAGCATCTCATCTCATATGATTGAATATTTGTTAGAAGTACATTTAAGTATGTAAGATAAATATACAAATAGTATATTCCTTTGATAGATATGTTTGTCAAAAATCTATATAAAAAATGCAAAGATACATTTTTATGGTTCCAACATTTGTAGAATGGAAGAAGATATGGCAGAGAATATATCATAAATATATTACTTGAGGAAAAATATTTGTTTTTCCATATGTGGGTAAGAAACATATCTACCATATACTCATATATCATATTATATACAACAAAATATAGGATGCCAGTCAAGGTAATAGTGATAATTCAAATGCGAAGGAGTGCTATAGTATTAATGTTTTTAGTTTTTTGGGTTGCCCCTAGGGGGGCAAACCCTTGTTTATGTGGGTTTATGGCATATCCTAGGTATATGCTGGAATATACCTAGGATATTCTCGCGGATCGCCCCAAACCGACCGCTTCCCCGTGAATTGGCGGTCTGGTGCATTCTAAATCACAGACGTTCTAACCGGGTAACTTTCTACTATATCCCGTCTATTGCAAGCTAGCCCTGTTTCATAATCGAGGAGGTGACAGAATGGAGAGTGTTGGATAAGTCCAGAGCAAGAGATTTGTCAGGCTGGAGGGAAGGGATTCTAAAGATGACAATTGTTCATCCAAATTTAAGGGCTCATGCTTGGAAGGGAAATTCTCCTCTCGCCGAACTTTGAGCCGGCACCCATAACAAAGAACTTGCAAGAACCAATGCATGATTTGATATTCATTCTTGAGGAAGGAAACCACATAAGGGATGCCAAATTTTTTGTGGTAGAGCATTACAAATCTATTTTCCTGCAAATTAAGAATGTTCAAATGAGGGTCTGGTTCTTCATGGAATGGGGCCTGTTGAGCATCTTATGAAAGTCTTAAGGGTCAAGCCAGGTGATAGTCTTGCAGGGTTTAGTGATTGCAAGTTTGTTCTCAGTGATAGCATTCTAAAGTTTAGAGGACTCTAAAAGCTGAAGATACGCAAAGGGTTGAAGTGAAAGTACGTTAACATCTCAGGCTGCTGGGTGAAAGCATGCTAGGGTGTACCATCTAAAGTACTTTTTAGGGAGTGCGAAACTACCCAGAAAAGTACCCAGTAGTAGGTACTGGGAACTTGCATAAATGCCGCAATAAACAATAGGTTTGAGAGTTAATTCATTTATTTTAGTCTCTAATAGTATTGTTGTCCTCTAGTACTATATATTGACATGTTATTGACCTTCAATTCAATTTTTTTTTATTGATTTTAATGGAAAGAAAAACCAGAAAGTACCAATTTTAAAAGTACCCAGTGTAGGTACTTTTGAGGGTTCCAAAAGTGGTACACCGTAGCATGCTTTTACCCTGCTTTGCAAAATTATGGATGGTCCTGGACTCAGAAAATACTGTGTAAACGATCAAACTGATATTCGTGACTTGAGATACTAAATGCCTAGCTTATTGCAGTTTGCAATTGATCCTGCAACGTTGGTTCTTTTTGCTTTGGAGGGATGCAATTTTCCAGAACAGAATGACACTCAAAGTAAGTAGTGGCGGCAAAGTAGGACAAGGTGCATTGCGGGATGATTGTTGTGCATGCATCTTCTGCTGCAGGCATTAGCATAAGTTCTTGATGATTCTATCTCCCCACCAGTCATCCATTGAATTAAAAGCGTCGGCCAAGCAGATCGCAGACAAGTGGAAATCCAATGTGGATATGTCTGCAGATGGTGCAGATGGCATTCATCTTTAAATGCGCAGGCCTTCCTTCAACTCTTGACTACTTTTGATCTTGGTTCTGACTGGAATGAAGATGAATTGTGCAACCTGGTCTTAGCCAGTGCACGAGGCAAGCGAACACCTGCACTCTGCAGGGAGCTTCACTTGCCTAGTCACACAAACGTGCTTTTCTGAGCGCATGCTGTTATGTGGCCATTGTAGCTCTCTATGCCTGCCCTTATATGGCAACTTCTTTTGCCATTTAAGTTATCCGATTTTGCTGCACCTCTGCACTAGATTTCATGGCCAGCAGCAGCCCTTGATCTTCCACTATCTTATTTGTTTAACTGATAACTACGGGCATTTAACTTGAATTATTGTCTTTTTTGGATTGAGCTTTTGTGCCAGCACTCGTTTTGTCTCTAACTCCTTCATCCTATTATTGCACAGCTGCAAAAGAAGGAAAGATGTTGAGGCATTGTCTTCTGCCAAGGTTTTTGATGTTTTGCAACAAGCACAGCCTATTGCTTTACTAAAAGCATGCCTCAAAGTTTTCAGAAAGACTGCCCAGGCCATGTAGAAATCTGGAAATATTTCAGTTGCAGTGCAGGTATAAACCTAGAACCATGCAGATTCTAATGAGTAGATTCAAGTTAAGTAATGATCCTAATATGTAGTTTAATGTTAAGTAATGACAAATTTGATTGATAGTTTTATCAAGATGAGGACGTAGCAAAGGAGCCAGGCCATGTAGAATCTAGAAATGTTTCAGCTTGGTAAAGCAAAGCAGCATAAACCTAGAACCATGCAGATCTTAATGACTAGATTAAAGTTAAGTAATGATCCTAATGCATAGTTTAAGATTAAGTAATGGCAAATCTGATTGATATTTTATTCCTAGGGCTTATGGGCTTATGGGCTTATGGCAAATGAGACTACCCGATGGCGTAAGTATCTAAGTCCAATCATAGATATTACAAATCTATAGATTATAGGATTATTATATTAGATCGGAATTGTGACGTCGATTAGGAGAAATGTTTTTGATCTTCGAGATATGAGTATCACAGAAGGTCTTGGTATGATCATGGGGAAACAAAGTAAAGAAATAGATTGAAACAAGGGGTATCATTGTGATCCAATGATAGAGGCAGAGGCAGAGGCGTAAAAGAAAAATTGTTAGTTCATGGAATTACAGGGAAATATATAGGAAAGATGGACGAGACTCCGGCTTCCGGCGAATTCAAAATATAGAGCCTTTAGAACGATCTGCAGTTAATTTAAATTAATCTAAATTAACTTAAATTAAGGGGGGAGGACGGTATACAATACAATTCAATTTAATTTAATTTAACTTAATTTAAGCTAATTCAGTTCCAGCTCATCGAACCTAATTATATTTAATTCAATTCAACTTAAAATCCTAGCGATTAAGGGGCTAGAAAGTAATATTAAGTAATTTTAAAATGTTACATAAATGTGTGAATCATAAAAGGATGGGGTAACGGGCAAATTGGGGCTTAATCGCCAGAATAGGTGAATCATAATTTATAATGTAGGGGATTCACAACCAAAATTGGTCCTGAGTAATCATTACAAGCCTTACCTAGGAGGAGGGGAAGTAATGAGGAAATAATTATGGTCAGAGATAGGAAGGAATGGTACCAATGTCGAGCAAATGTGATAGCGCATGTGTGGCGGATACACGATACCTGAAAGAAGTAGGACAGATAAGACAAGACCAAAGAATTAAGACCGGCGGGCGAATAAAGACGCTGGAATTCGCAGATTTCAGAACCCTAAAAGGATATAATAAGAAGAAGGTGAAGAGTGAAGCTCACCGAAGCCCCGAAGTTCTCACAGCCTTCGTGAATTCCCCGAAATACCTTAGTGCAACGCTGCACTCCAGCCGCATACCAACAGATCTCTCGCCACAATGGATAAAGGGAAAAGGATCGCGAGAGGAAGATGGGGATAGGAAATCGCCAGGGAAACGTCCCAGATCGAGTGCCGCGGTAATCTTACCGCGGCCTTACAAATCCGCATCTTGAAGAGTTGAATCCCCGTGTATCTCGTGATCCATATTGCATATGCTTGCATAAGGGTTTAGGGTCATGCATAAGCTGTGGACGTGTGCATTGCTTGTTCCGCGACCGCATTCACCATGCGCAGTCGATGAAGGATGCCGGATACAACCTTGGTCTTTTAGGAGTGCTCGGGTTCTCGCTTGATAAGAATGACACAAAGGTGGCACCAAGATTTAGATAGAGTGATGCAATGTTTCAACAAAGCTTCAAATGCATGCAGCGATACAAAAATCTGCCAGATATTAGCATAATCTCTTGGTCGGTGACTATGGCAAAATCTGCATCTACTGCTGCGAGAAGAACCCGGTTGATTTCTTATGCCAGGCTTACTGCCATAGAAACCTGGAAAAGGTTCAGACCATTGGGGAGCCATCAACGGGAAAGGAGCAAAAGAAGTAGATCCAAGCGAAAAAGCATGGAGGGAAAGGCGGAATGAAGGGAAAAGTGGATGAGGTCCGAGGTGGTTAGGGCATAACCTTAGGTTGTTTTTGGTTCTTTTTTTTCTTTTTTGTTTTGTCTCCCATCACCGCTTGTTTTGTTTCTCAGATTCCTCTTGAATCAACCCTCTCCTTAGAGTATGATTCAGATGCGATCCCTGTCAATTATTAAAGAAGGACAAATGTAACAGCCAGTGGCTGAGTATAACTGCTTAGATGAAGGAAAATACCAGGCTCCAGGCTTGGCTAAGTATATCCCAATTATATGTACACGATTGTAGTATCTCAGTTTTGAGAACTTATTCGGAATAGTAAATCGAAAATTATGATTATCAAATGTGAAGTAGCTTCATTGTATAACCTGAATTGCCTGCGTATGATAAATTGATTATAGTCTAAAACATTATGCTCCATGACAATGGTTGGGGAATTGGCGATGTCTTTTGTACACTATTTGAAATACACCGTAATCCAACAATCATGTGGCAAAATTAGAAGAATGGACCATGTCGCAAAAAGATCGAATCGTAACAAAAAGGGTGGCTTAACATGTTGAAGCCAAGAGAAATATAGGATGGAAGGTGACGTGATATGTTTAAGGACAAGGATACTATGCCATGTCAGATGCCTCAGAAAGGTAAAGCGGAACAAAGAAGGTACAAGACAAAGAACAAAAAGAACATCGTGAGTAAAAGGCGACGACGGGTTACGGGACGAGAGGCTAAGCCTCCGCCAGACACCGTGATAGCGAGGGCTAGACCCACCAACCGGTAACCCGACCACTAAAAACTCTTAGCAACATTTGGAGAACAAAGATATGACTTTAGCGGGTATGAAGAATACCTCATTTGTCGGTTTTTACCGACACAGAGTAAAAGGTGGACGGGGCAAGTTACGGGACAGAGAGGCTAAGCCTCCACCGTACACCAGGATAGCAAGGGCTAGACCCACCAACTGGTAACCCGGACCACTAAAAACTCGTTAACATCTGGAGAGCAACATATGGCTTATAGCGGGGTATGAAGAATACCTCATGTAAATCGAAATTACACGACACGCCTGGACAAGGGGGGCAGATTATGGACTGAGGGGTTTAACCCCGCCATAGACCAGGATAACGCGGGCACGGCCCCCAAATGGTTTCAGATCACCAAAATGATGCATGTACGTAAATACGTAAATGCACTAATTACGTAATTACGGAGATACGTATACGTATACCTGAAAGGACGGAATATCGCACGAAAATACATAATCAATACGTAAGCAACTACCAAACTAATCGCCCCCGAAAAGGATCAACCCCGCAAACGCATAAGAATATTGAATAACAATAAAAAGAGATCATGAATAATTACGGACATTTTGAAATTCAAATTAAAATGGTAATTTTAAATAAAAATACTGTTTAGAAGAAGGAGATATATAGTCCTAAGGAGGCACCACGACTACCTTACAGGAGAGAGTCTAGTACGAGCGCACTGCCCAAAAGTCACCACAGAGCTTTTTTGCAAACAAGAGCTATGGCCGACAGTATCATCAACAACAAAGACAGAGGAGAGCGATGCAGCAAGAGCCAAGAAGCCAACAGACCTTAGGGATTTCTAGCACGATGGACAAGCAAAGTAGAATCAAAGATCCCAAACTTGATGCACTCAACGCTACCGCGTAAACGCGGCAACAAGAATAAACCAGCCATCACTAGCATGGACGTGAGAGTAGGAGGGGTGGAGAAGACGAACGAGGAAATGCAGCGCAGAATGAACGAGATCAAAGAGGAGAAAGCAAAGATCCTACAAAGGTTGGTTGAATTAGAGAAATCAAATGTTGAGCCGGATACATGGGAATCATTTGATAGGATAAAGCCACATTTAATGGAATATGAGGAGCAAAGTAAAATTAAGCATGATGTTAGGGCTAATTGGGATAGCGGAGAGACCTAATGAGGATATATATCGAAGTTATCGCAGTATAGTTAGAGACAAAGGTTCAAGGAACACAGAGCCGCCATCGCCAAGGCTATACAAATAAAGCCGAGGAGGGGGAGATCGAGGCATATAAACCCGATAATCGAGAGACATGGCAACCAAAGAAAGAATCCTCGCTGATGGGATCCGTGATTGAGGAATGGAATCAAAGTACCGTGAGTCCTTAACGGTGATGCAGCGACAAGGGCTACACATGGAATTAGCCAAAGCCAGGGAGCTGAACCAAGCAGGGACACAGGCGGGGGTCAAGAATGGCAAGGTCTACCTCCACAAGAGAGTAAGAGAACAAGCGACCCAACCGCAAGAACAGACAATGGGGATGCAGGGGATAGCAAAATCAACGGAAGCAGAAAAGGAAAACATACATCCCCTGAAGGCAATACAACAGGGGCAGGAGAACAGATTGCAGGGGGGAGCACTGAGGGCGATCCGTTAGAAGGGAACCAGAACAGAGTAACAGGAAGAAATGGAAGCGGGGGAAGCGAAGACCGAACAACACAAGCAGGGTTCGGGGGGCCAACCCCGACAATGAAGACCAGAGGAAGACCAAGAAGAACAGGCAATGGTGCAGAAAACATGGAGACCCCGAAGGAGCAACCTCGGGGGAAAAGACGCTGACACTATGGTACTGGAACTGTACCGGGTACCCGTGGGATGATGGAGAAAGACTAGAAGGTGCCCACGGCTGCAACATAATATGCTTGGCAGAGACTTGGGAGCATAACGTCAAAAGGCTGCCAGAGGAAGAAGGATACCAAATTGCAACGGCCGGAAAGACAAAGATTTCAAGATAGGAGGGAAGTGCAGTCCGCATGTTATGTAAAGAATAGTATAGTTAATCAAAGGCATGTATGTTACACTCTCGATATCAATAAAAGATATATGGTCTTGAATATCCAATTGAAAAACAAACAAGAAGTATTTCTCGATAATTACATATTATCCGCCAAACAAAGGATAAGCTAGAATTGTCGGACTTAGGGAAAATATAATGAAATGGAAAGAACATGGACCAATGATACTAGTAGGAGACTTAAATGCCGTAACCAGACAGAACAGGCACAAAGCACAAAAATAGAGGAGAAGGATGGTCGATAACGATAATGCAAGAGCACGTGAATGGCGAGAGATATACAGAGGGATAAGGCGTAGGTCAATGCTAGAGGTGAATTATCACGGAAGTCTCGCACCGCAATGTGAATGATCATAGCTAATGGAGTAAAGAAATGGAGGGGATCGTGGGGTTTTACAAGCCGTAATGCACATGGTAAGAGCATAGTAGATTATGTAATCTTGAAATCCACCAAGCAAAGAGGGAAGAATAGAAGGACTAATGCTACGTGAATGGCCGACCGAAAAGGGAAAGTCATAGACCCACTGTTAACAATCGTAATAATTGGGACACCACAGATTGATAGCACAGGGAGAAAGGAGGATAAGAAAGACAGAATGAGGATCCAATTCCAGGAGAAATACGCAGATACATTCATACACACAGTCAGGGAGGAAATGGGAAAATGGGATTGGGGGAAACACAATGCGAATGACAATGGAAACACCCTCAATGACATCATGGTAAGAGTAACAACAGAGGTGTTTGGGAAAAGGATTAAAACCAGAAAGAACAGGGCATTCAGAACATCAGTATGGTATGATGACGAGTGTAGAGAGCAAAAAAGGAAAACAAAAGGACACAGAGGAAAGGAGACATACCGTATGAAAAAGGCAAAGATACATAAGATTACTAAAGAAAAAATCCAGATAATAACCCCGCTACAAAGACTAATGGTATATGGGAAGATTGTTGAAGAAACAGCCCCGAAGATTTTGGAGGGGACTCAAACAGAAGGGAGGGGACAACAATATGAAAGCGAGGAATGAACAAGATGGTATTGGAACAGTGGGATGGGAGAATTACTTGGATAAATTGTATAAGACAGGGGCACCCCCAGTACCAATACCAATAATGCAGGATTTGGACAAACCATGCTTCAACATGTCAGAAGTAATGGTAGTCCTAAACAGGATGGCTAACCATAAAGCACCGGATCTATATGGCCTGACCGTGGAATTGCTGAAGTGTGCTGAGATAGAAATCGGTAAACAGGTCACAGACATTTTCAACGGCATCATACATACAGGGCTTCCAGATAGATGGACATACAATAGAGTCATACCCCTACATAAGGCATGAAGCAGACAGGATCCAGGGAACTATAGGATGACTCCTTGAGCTTTTCAACAGATGCTCTTGCTGCAAGGATAGAGCTCGCATTTGCAAGTTATGCTAAACTTCTCTGCTGCCTTACGGAATCTTGCCTATGTATGTCTGGTGTAGTCTTTGTTGTTATACATTGCCAATTTGAGCATGCACCTTTGTTTAAGCTGTAACATGGAAAGTTTTTTGAAGTCAACCAGAGGCAACATCCAAGCAAGAAGAGGTAACTTCCTTTGTTTTGCAGGAAAAGTGCATTTAATAATGGAAAAGAACATGCACAAAGGACTGATTTTGTAAGAAAGAATCCTCCCTTAATTAGGAAGAGATGAGTACTTTTTTAAGTTGATCATGTTCCTTTTTCATACGTGTCTCGCTAACAATATATGCATGGGGAAGCCAAGATATCACAAAGAAGGTCACCAAGGCTTTTTTTAACCGCCTTGCTATATGCAAACCATTTTGTGCTAACTAAGTGTTTTTAATATTTTCTTTAGGTTGTAGCAAGCCTTTATAGAGCGTAATGATACCTACGAGAAGCACACCCGATTGATGCACTTTTAGGGATGTCAAGTAACCTGTTGGAGTGCCAAGAACTTGATGTTGCATGTTCCTATGCCAATTATTTTGGCCCTCATTCCTCTTGGAAACGTCACCAAGAGTTGGGAAAATGAGCGAGCATTTATGTTTTACATAAAGATCGTGTTAATCAACATTATTATTGCTTGATAGAATCCAAGTTTCTTGATATTGCAGCCTTTTTCATTGCATTAACGAAAACCCAATCCTACGATTGCATAGAAGAGTAATGAAGAGGCATAGGAGGAGGCAGCATTGTCGATTTTCAACCACCTCCAAATGCCTTTACAACTTGCATCCATAGACCCAACAATTAACTTAGCAACACAATCTTCCGCATAAAGCTACAGGCATGTAAAGATCTCGTTGTAAATTTGTACTTTTTGCCATTTCTGTTGTCGCTAATTTGTCATGTTCTTAATGTGCAGGTACAGAGGTAAGACACGCAGCTTGCACAAACCAAATAAACAAGAAGAAAGAGACTAACAAGAAGAAAGAGCAGGAAGTCAATTGTCTCTTCAAATACATTTCTGCCATTCTTATATGATTTACGTTGCATAACAGTAATTCCCATGTCGACATATATACACTACGTTGGAGAAAAATCTTGTTTTTTTACAGCAAGTTGGATGTTCACTCGTATTGCTGCTAAATATGTCCCCAACTTCATATATATGAAGGTAACATGCGTCTTTTATATTTCAAGTACGTTGCAAATTCTGCAACTTTTCAACAACTTTTCCAGAAGTACCTTGGTGATGGGGTAGAGTTGGTACATGAGCTGTTCTGAGTAGGTGTATGACATTGGAAAGAAGGGTTTGTCACATAAGAATTTTCTTGCTTAAAGCACTTTGAGTGTTTTCAAGCTAATATCCTTTGCGATTTCTAGCAGTTGTATAAGTTGTAGGTTATTTCTTCAATAAAGCATTTCTGTTGCAAGAGTTGTACTTTTGTAGCAGTTGTGTAAGTTGTAGGTTATTTCTCCAATAAAGCATTTTTGTTGCAAGAGTTGTGTTTGGGGTCCGGGCTCGGGATCGCCTGAGGGACAGATCTCTGTGAGATCCGTGAAGTCCGGCAGGGCAAATCCTGAGACACTCTTGTCACGCGGGATTTTTGTTAACAGAGGAAAGAACAAGAAAAACTCAGATAAAACAGCAATTGCAATACACAATGAAACACACAAGACACTTGTGGAGAACACGGCAATCCATTGATCAAAACAAGTGCACAATGAAGGCTCAAAAGAGCGCACAACAAAGCACCAAAAGATGTCCGCTCAGAGGACACACACAAAAGAACACTCAAACCCTTTTTTGAAGGAGCAAAAATGCTACAATATATAGGAACACCTGAGTGGCCTACGGCCCTGAATCTGATCCTCATCATGACAACGCTGCGGCTCCACTACTTGGGCACTCGAACAGAATCGAGCCGTCCGCTACCGCAAGCAATCAGACAAGTAGTGGCCCGCCCGGGTCCTACCTTTGGGTCTTCGCTTGAGGAGCTTTGACCCGGCCAGTGGCCTTTGTGGACCCCCTCTTCTTGGACACCGTGGGCCGCTGGGGCCTCGCCTCATGCAGCAAGTATAGACTGCAGGTTCCGCCAGCACAGGCTAACACTCCCTACCAAACTACACTTATTGGCTAGAAAAGGGGGGCATGAATTCGGGTGGGAATCCTCGCCCTCTTTCCGATCTTGAACATAGAGATGAGGGAGGCTCACCATCGTATTCACCGAAAGTGTTGTTCGCCTCTTTTCCAGATTTGCTTGAGTCCCGATGCCAAACATTCGGGCCGCTCCTATGAGAAAGCCTTCGAAATCATGTTCTCCAAATATGGCGGGATCTCGATGGAAGATTTGTGATCTCCATGTATAAGACAAGGTCCAACCCGAACTTTCCAAAGATTTGCATTGGGGTTGCAAAATGGATCCGCACTTGGCGCTTCTCGCATACCCGAGTATGGTCATGAGTGCCGCATGCACTCGCTTTGTCGAAATACGATGGATCAGCTGAAGTTTTGGCCTTGGCAAGGAAGGTTACAAGACCGAAATTGCATTCGGGCGCCTTCCACCTAACACGCATTGGGCATGTATATCCAGCTTGTTGGTGTTGTCCAAAGTTTCATCCTCACGCCATTTGCGTCATGATGAAGCGGGTCCCAACGCTTTGTCCGCCGCAATTGCCGCGGTGTCCAATCCGCATGTTCTTTGACTTCAGAGTCCGTAATTTTGTCTCCATGCCGGGAATTGACCTTGATCGAGGTGGGCATCCAAAGCTTGCTAGTGTACTCCTTGTTTGGGGGTTGGTGCCGGCCATCCCGCACCGTTTTTGGAATTCCAATAATATCTTCTCGTAGTCGTTTGGTAACCGCCTCCCATGCACCGGAATGTACATGTGTCGTCACAGTACGTGGTCCCACTCATCGTGGAGGACGCTCGCTTCAGCCCGCAGTGCATCCGTGGCAAGGAAGCATAATGTTGTAAGAACAACCGCAAGGTCAAGTTCTTGTTCGAGTTGTATAGTGTCCGGCGAGCGCGCCAAGTTCAGCTAGCCATAGCTCCACTTCTTTCTCTCAGAAGAGGCATGTATTCGAGGTAACAGCTTGCAGAAATTTTGTGTCTTGGAGGTACTTGTTCTTCTTGGTCAAAAGAACCCGCCACTGTATCTCCTTTAAAGTTCTCGCCATGCTTATCCGTGATGAGCCCGAAAGTAACATGTGCCGTAGAAGTCGCGGCATGACATAAGCCGGGGGCTATGGTGCCGGAGAGAAATGGTCGAGATCCGCAACCCGTAGGATATCAAAATTGACGAGAGCACAAAGTGTGCCTCGCTCATGGACGTATTATGAAGGGCCATTGTCGCTCGATATCGCCTACGCCCGGGACTTGTGGTATCACCCTTGTTTCTCACCCGTAATAAAAGAAAAGTGTTTTTCCTTGCTTGCACATAGTCATGGTAACCGGCCGGGGCTTCGATAGTCCAGGGGAATAGTAGAAGCAAGCCGATAGGTTTGTTCCCGCTTTTCTTCGCATCATCCGGCCGCCCGGCCGCCTATCGGAAAGCGTATCTTGTAACCGCGAATGATATCTTGTTGCTCTGAGAGACCGGTCCGCAGCCTCGCGGACTTTATGCGGTGAGGTGTCTGGACTTGCCTGAGAAGTTGGGAATCGAGGAGCTTGAAGCTCCGAGTGGCTTGCAAGTCCGCTTTTGAGTGCAGCTATTTCAAGAGCATCCGCAGCAGCAGTGTTGCCGTGAGCTGGTCTAACTTGCCTTGGAGAGATGCGATGTGAGCATCCTTATTCTCGCAAGGTGGTTTCAAAGTCGCGGACCTTGGACTCAAGTATCAAGTTGGTCACGGCGTGCCGTTTCTCGGCCGAGTAGCATTATTCGCGACGCACCGCATTGTTGTAGCGCGGTCTCAAGATCGTACTTGGTGTCGCTTTTGTTTGAGGGACTCCTTGAGTTCCTTGACAATTTGCCGATTGATGAAGGGTTTCTCGATGGATCATGAATTGATTGTGCAAGGCTTCTTCTCTCGCCTCACAAATCGGCCAAATCGGGCAGGATGACTTCGCTTGAGTTGGTCCACGGACTCGCGGTCGCGGCCCCGGGTGGTCGCTATGAAGTTCCCGTGATGATCACGGAGGGCATCAAGGCAGCCGAGGACAGCTTCATCGTAGGTATCCACCGCGGTGAGGAGGTGGATGGGATGGCTTTGATCCGCCACCCTTGTTTATAGATCCTTGGTCATTGCCGTGGAGTGTCCTTGTGAGTACTGCGTGAGATCAATGGGAGTTTTGTTGTGTCGCCGCCGTTGTTTTTGCCGGTGCCGCTGAGTCCGGAAGTGGAATTGTTGCACAAGGTTAACCGGGTGGTTGTTCCGTGGTTGGTTATCAACGTAAGGAATAGGTTTTAGAGAATTGGAATTTACAGAGGTGGAGACGGTGGTTGTGAAATATTTCGCCCGAGTTGGTCGACGGTGATTGACGGTGCCGAAGGAGGAGAGTTTGGTTGAAGACCTTTCAAAGCATCAATAAGGTCGATGTTGGCTTGGTGGAGAAGGGGCATGATGGCGCCATGGGGGTCCGATGATTAATGAAAGCCCGAAGTGGGCTCCCATGGGGCACCCGAGGAAGAGTTAGGATTTTTCCGAAATCGCCAAGTTCCCGCTGAAATCTCCTCGATACAGAGTTGAGTCCAATTGATTGTTTCGGTGTGTGGTGAGGATATAGTACGATGGTAGAAAACATCGTTAATAGAGGTATTCTTCATGGAGTAACCCAAAAATTTCCTCCAAAGAAACTTGGTAAAGGCATCATGTTGCTTTGGAAAGGTGGACAACTTGGTTTGTGCAAAGATTATAAGGAATAGAGCGTAATTTGAAATATCATATTTACCAATGTCAAGGTAAGACAAGGCATTGGGCTGATTGGGTAGAGAAAAGGCAGAGGCTATGGTTTGAGGGTTTAGGAGTATAGGGTTTCCATCGACTTGGGAGGCATATCCATCTTCTCGCCTTCACCAAAGTTAGCCACAAATTGTCGTAATTTGTTCTTGTTGGGAGCCGGAGTTCCCCGCTGCGTAAAATGAAACAATCCGAACTCACCAGAGGTTATAGGTGATGCCGATGTGGGAGCCGGTGCGTGATGAAGAAACGAACTTGATATTTTCAATTGGCGCCGATCCATTGGTGCAAATGCTTGAGTGTTGAGTTCTTGGAGGTAGAAGCCATCTTGAAGGTCGAGGTCGCGGAGTAACGGCCTCGGAAGGACGGAGTGGAGTATGAGTGAAAAGTGAGGAGTGGAAGTGACTTTTTTTTTTTTTTTTTTTTTTTTGAGTCGGGAGACACGCGTCGAAAAGATCGCGGACGATTGAGAATCTCAAGAGACACCTTCGCACCAAGATGCGGAGAGTTCCCGGGGGAGAATAAAACTTTAATGGCGGACGGTATTAACCGGGCCGGGCGCTTGTCGAATATTAAAAAGAGGAGTCGAAAAGTTTGCGTACAAAAATATCGCTGGGGAATGATTACTAATATCCGGGAGGTGACCTTTCGTGAACAAACCGCTAGGGTTGGTATTCGCCTATAAATTGGAAGTTGGGTTCGCCGAGAAGAACCAAAATTGCGGAAGATGGAGAACTCGATAATGTCCCGGTGAGCTTCCGCTGACCGGATTACATGCAAGATGGACGACGCCGACCGCGGGCGCTCGGGGAATCGCCGGATCCCTATGGATCCTTGGTTGGAGGCACCGGCCGCCAACCCCGAGATAAACTCGACGCCGGGAGGTGATCGCTCACCGAGTGGTCGCACTGTGGGCTTCCGCGATCCTCCGAAAGTGGAGTGCCCCCGTGAGTAAAGGGCGAGTAGCAAAGATGATAGGGTTTTCCCAATTTTGTTTAGTTTAGGACTTTTCGGGTGAAAAATCCCACAAATAATTGTAGCCTTCGGGCAATTTTGTACATAATAGAAAAGTGTTTCTCATAAATTTGTACAAGTGGTATCTTGTTGTAAATTTTGTTCTTGAGCTAAGGATGCCGCAGTTAGGGGTTTGAAATTTCTTGAGTCGAAATCCATTGACTAATGTAGGAAATGGAGTGCCATTCAATTCTTGTAATTGTAAAACTCCGTGATGTGGTATCTCGAAATTTTGTATGGTCCCAAACCATCCGAGCTTGAGTTTGCCAGATGTTGTTGATATCTCGAAATCGTGAAGAAGAACTAAGTCGCCAATTTGAAAAGTTTTGTTTTTGATGTGTTTGTCATGCCATTGTTTTTGTAGTTGTTTGCCTTGTTGAAGTCTAAGAAAAGCATCTCTTCAAGTTCATCCAGCTTGTTCCAGCTTGATAAACTCGCTTTTGCAAAGTCGCCGATGGATTATGTTCTGTTGTTAACCTGAAATTTGAGTGAGGGTAAAATGAACTCAAAAGGCATAAGAGCCTCTTGGCCATACACAAAGTCGAAAAGGTGTTTGACCGCTTGCTACTTTGTATGTTGTATTGTAAGCCCATAAAACCAGAGGTAACTTATCTTGCCAATCTTTTCTTGTAGGATCACAAATCTTTTTCGAATGTGGATAAGCACCTTGTTTGTGCTTTCAGCCCAAGCCATTACCACGGGATAGTAAGGCGCAGGTTTTTTCTCGTGATGAATGTGCGATAGTTAGTGAGTTCAGCAATAGTGTGATTGATGAAATGAACTCCACGATCACTAACTAATTCTAAGGGACATCCAAATCGCAAGATGATGATGTTCTTGTAGAGAACCTTAGCTGCATTTAGCGTACCGTGTTGTCGTAGAGCACACGCCCAGCCCATTTGGTTGCATAGTCCGTGAAGACTAGAATGTAGCGCGCCCTAGTGTTGATTGCGTGTGGGTCCATGGGACCAACAAAATCCATACCCCATTTGGCAAAGGGGAGAGGCGCGGCTATTGGCGTGAGCGGCAGAGCGCCACGGGCCGTGGGTCTACCAAGCCTCGACAAACATCACACGCGGCGTGTGTATTTGTGAGCATCTTTGAAAAGCGGGGCCAGTAATACCCAAAGAAGGAGGAGTTTCCTGCCGTGTTGTTCCTCCTGAATGACCACCGCCAAGTCCTTCGTGGGCTTGTTTGACTAGATCGTGGACTTCGTGAGGAAGAACACATCGCCGAGCACATTGTCTTTGCCACATTTATAGAGATGGCCAGCAACCATCGTGATAATCTCGTACTTCGAAGGAATTGTTGTTTATGCGAAGTTGTCTTTTCCGAGAGAGCGTGGGGTCACTTGACCGAGTGCTCCGAGGAGAAAGCGCTGATAGTCGTGGGTACCAATGAGGCGGGCGCTGACCGTGAACAGCTTGAGCATCCTGAAGGGCATCGCAACTCCTTCCGAGGGATCATCCGTGGTATGCGTGAAAGATAGTCGGGACCGTGTGAGCGTCCCCGGCTTGTGAATAATTTCAAAAGGGGCAAACTCTTGCAATATCAATATCCATCGAAAGCAATTCGCCCGTGGGGTTTGGCTTATTGATTAAATATAGAAGAGCTTGATGATCCACATAAAAAGCCAATTTGACTACCAAGAAGATAGTGTCGAAAGCGCTGTACACAAAAGATAAGGCCAAGGGCTTCCCTTCCGCGGGTCGAATAGTTGCGCCAGGATTGAGTTTTCTCACACGATCCGATGGGCTTGTCCCGATTTGGTGCATACTCTTGAGCTAGAACAGCTCCAATCGCAAAGCCCCAAAACATCAACATGGACATGAAATGGTTTGTCCCATTGAGGTGGTACTAGCACGGGGCTTCGTGAGCTTGACTTTGAGTTCTTTAAAAGCTTGATTTGCATCGATGTCCAAGTCCATGTGTATGGATTTCCAGTCGGTTTGTGAATTGGATCGGCGGCAATGCCAATTCGAATAAAGGTGGCATAGAAGTTGACTTTGCCAAGAAAGGAACGCGGTGTCCTTGATATTCGCAGTGGATATGCTCGATGACACAAATGATTTTGGTTGGGTCCGTTGTAATGCCGTGGTCGACTCACGACATGTCCTAGAAGTACACCCCGAGGTGACACGTAGGTGCACTTTTCCGGATTGAGGCTAATTCCAGATTCATCACGCTGAAAAAACTAGTTCAAGTTTTACCAAATGGTCCATAACGTGGGTGTAAGTGGAGAAGTCATCCCGAAAGACTTGCGTAAAAGGATGAACTTGCATGTACTCTTGAAAAACAAAGAAGCATAATGCGTTGAAATGTGGATGGTGAGTTTGACAATCCAAAAGGAACGACTTTGTAAGCAAAGGTACCCCATGGAGTAGTGAAGGTAGTCTTTAGTTGATCTTCTTCTCGAATGGATATTTGATTATAACCGAGAAGCCGCCCATGAAGGAGTACATCTCGTGGCCTCGCTACATCTTCCAACACTTGATCCGCGGAAGGGAGAGGGAAATGATCCCGGTCCGTGGGCTTGATTGAGTTTTCTATAATCCACACAAACGCCGAATTTTTCCATTATGTTTGAGGGCAATAACAATAGGACTTACCCATTCAATGTTTGACCTCGTGAGATAAGTCCAAATATTCAAAAGCTTTGTCAATTTCGGCTTTAACCTTTTCACGGTAGTTTGGGTTAAGCCGGCATCGCCGCTTGCTAGATGGGTCTAGCATCCGGGCTTGGTGGGAATCGAGAGTTGTCCCAATTCTTTCTTGATACCTCGGAGGTCTTTGTAGCTCCAAGCAAAGATGTGCTTGAAACGCTTGAATAGCACAATGGCTTGCTCCCGAATGCCGGGCGTGAGGTCACAAGTCAATCGGATTGGTTGATTTGTTCCAATATCAATTATGTCTACCGCAGGAGTTTGAATGTGTGGAATGACTTGATCATCCCGAACAAAGGTGGGCTGGCTCACGAGTAGGACAGATGTTCATGTTGACCAATTTTGAAAAATAGTGGCGTGCCACTAGGAGTTGGTGTGGTGTCTTCTTGAACAGAGGAGGAGCTGGGGTACCGCCTCCTCATGTGGAACCAATGTGACGCTGTTACAAGGTGTCAAATAGGGGTCAACCAAATAAGCTGCCCTTTTTATCAATATCCATGTCTTCCCATGGTTGATTGTATTCTCGGGTAAGCCGTGAGTGGCAAACCCTTGGCTTGTAACCGATAGGTGTTGCAAACTTGTTCGAGTCACCGCCCCGATTCAAATGCGATCTACGTAAAATGATCTGGCCCGTGGTCGATCCATCGCGGGCGGAGCTTGCCATCCGTGATAACAAGTTGATCTGCGGGCCCAAGAGGTGAATGCTTTTAGCTTGTCTCAAAAAGGGTCGCCCTACTAACATTTCATAATCTCCCGGATCTTCTCCTCGCTTCCAAACACCGAATTCCATGGTAAATTGTAGATCTCCAATATTGACCGGTATTGGTTGTGTAACTCCTTGTGGTCGCGTGATATGGCCATTCGCGAAGCTTGATGTCATAAGGGGCGATGGAGCTCCCTTATGCCCAATTGTCGCCCCGAGATTATCCGTAATAAGATTGACCGCTACCGCCACCGCCGATCCAACATGGTGAACAGTTTTGGCCCACGTGGTGCATGCACCGTGGGTGTTGATGTGGCGCTAATCGCATTACAACGTGTAATACATGTTTTGTAAAATGTGCTCGTAGTGCCGGACATAGTTGTAGGATAGTCGTAAGGTCGAGAGGAATTTTGATTTTAGCAAGTTCTTTGCTGAAGTTCGTGAGGGATTGCGTGTAGTTGTGGTGGATCCGGTGGGTTGTTGTTGCTCAGCAATAGATGTCGCTACCTTGTTGAGGAGGTCGACTTCAAAGAAAGAATGTTGAGTGGTGGTGTTGCGTATGTCGTGGCATTCGTGGTCGTGGCTCCCGATCGTGGTGGTAGCATTGACAGATTTGAGTGCCTTACCTTCCGCACGCTCGATGAGTTGAAGCAGACTTTTGGCGGTTTAGGTTGAACATGAGGAAGTAGTTGATCCGCATTGGGTGCAAAATGAACAGATTTGGTTGATGGCTCACCGGGTACGTAATCGGGCTGCAAAAAACTTGGTGCACCTGGTGCTTATGGCGTGGGGAATGTGGGAGAACCTCAATCCAATTGGAGGATTCAAGGCTGGTGGTGATTGCATGGTAAATTTCTTCTTGGAGTTGATCATCCAATTGTTTTTGAGTTGTTTGTCGTTGGCGTGGTTGTTGTTGTGGTGGCCGTGGTGGCCGCTTGGCCGGGCGCGGGCCTTGCCTTCCCTTGGCTTCCCATACTTGAAAAGGTGTAAGACGACCGCCGTGGTTTGATTGGTGCCGTGAATTTGTATTTGAACTTGAGGAAGTTGAGGACACCGCAGACCGATGACCCCATTGGTCACAGTTGAAACATTGGGACTTGCTTGGATCAAAAGTGGAACGAGGAGGTCCACGCTGTGGTTGCCGCTTGTTGCTGGGGTTGTTGTTGTTGTCGTAATGTGGCCTCGCGGTTCCGTGGTTGAGTTTGGCGTGGGTACCTTCCCGCACTTGGTGAACAAGACGCTGTCGATACGGATTTGGTCGTGGATTTGTACATTCTTCGCTGGTGTGGTTCTCGCATGTTGCAGCCGTTTGCAAATGGATCATGCTATCCACGAGTTACACTCATTCGCCAGATGTCCCGAAAGTAATCGCAAATAGTACACCAAATGTTATTTCTGGGGAACCGCCGGAGGCAAATGAGGTGCGCTGTGGGTGTAGCCGAGGGAAATGGGAGTATCGTGGGTTGATCACCGCGTGAGGAAACATGAACAGAGTGATTGACTAATTCAATGGCTTTTGTAATGTCTTGGGGCGCAAATACCTCACCATAAATCGGATGTGAGAGGGTAAGCCTTGAAGAAACCACACTAGAATTTGGCTTTGGGTTGGAAATTCCTTCAACTTGTTGACTAAGATCCGCAAATGGCCTCGCAAAGTCTCAAGCAGATTCTCCCCGGGTTCTCGCTTTTGAGTGTGTTGAGGTCGCTCGCAGCAGCTTGTTGATCATCCGCAAGGGTGCCGTGAATGGGAAAGAAAAGAGGTCTTCATGTGTATCCAATCTTGTTTCCAAAGTGGCTTTTGTTTGCCATCAGCCATTCGTGGGTGCTCCACGCAGGGTCGTCGAAAAGATGTGGAATTTTAGTTTTGGATCGGAGTGACCATTGAGATCCGCAAGTGACTCAAATTCATCCATGTGAGCCCCGAGCACTCGTCTATGTGTTTACCTTTATCATTTCCAAAGAGTGGATATTGGAGTTTTAAAGCATGTGTAGGAGTCGGGCATGAATGGGTGTTTGCATTTGGGAAAAGAAAAGACAGAAGGTGTTTGTTGTCGATAGGTACCGAAACCGCATAGGTTGTGTGAGATTAGTAAAAAAGAGGTAATCGGGCAGCTTGTAGTGGGAACAAAGGTTGTGACAGCATGAACAAATAGTGGGGAAATGCTTAAGGAAACGTACGGTAGGGGAATTGACAAAGGTGGAAGCGGTGGTACCAAGTTCCCAAAGAAAGATTACCAATAGAGAAAACATTTTGCGATGTTCCGCAGAAAATTGCGGTGGTTCCGCCGATCTTTGAGTTGGGGATTCCGTGGAGTAAATTCAAAGGGCTGTGGTTGCAGCCTCTGATGATGTGGCAAACAAACTGAATAATGGCCACCTTCCACGTGGGAGGTCGGTCCGAAAGTTGTCGTGGTGTAGGTGGAAATCGATTGCGCCTCGCATACCTGAGAAGAGACAATCAACCGAGAGTGTATGTGGACATATTCGCGGGAGGCGCCGCTACAGTTCATGGCGACGGCGCCTTTGACTCCATCCGTGTTGAATATCGCCGGAGTAAAGAAGGGATTGAACATGGTATCAATACAGCTTCAGTGAGCCCCAAAACAGCGCCGTTGTTTGGGGTCCGGCTCTGGATCGCTTCGAGGGACAGATCTCCGTGAGATCCGTGAAGTCCGCAGGCAAATCCCGAGACACTCTTGTCACGCCGATTTTTGTTAACAGAGAAAGAACAAGAAAAACTCGATAAAACAAAGAATTGCAATACACAATGAAACACACAAGACACTTGTGGAGAACACGGCAATCCATTGATCAAAACAAGTGCACAATGAAGGCTCAAAAGAGCTAACAACAAAGCACCAAAGATGTCTGCTCAGAGGTGACACAAAAGAACACTCAAACCCTTTTTTGAAGGAGCAAAAATGCTACAATATATATAGGAACACCTGAGTGGCCTACGGGCCCTGAATCGATCCTCATCATGACAACGCTGCGTGCTCCACTACTTGGGCACTTTCGAACAGGAATCTGAAGCCGTCCGGGCCGCGGTATATGAGACAAGTAGTGGCCCGCCGTGGGTCCTACCTTTTGGTCTTCGCTTTGGAGGAGCTTTGACCACCGGGCGCCTGTGGGACCCCTCTTCTTGGACACCGCGGGCTGGGGCCTCAGCCCTCATGCAAAGAAGTATAGACCTGTAGGTGTCCCGCCAGCAATGGGCTAACAAGTTGTACTTCACCATCATCGCTGATGGAGAAAAGGACACAAGATTTCCTTTTATTTGGTGGTATAAAGAAACCATATGCTCCTGTATAGGTGCTTCTCTCTATCTTTGTTTCTTATGTATTTGTTTGTCCCAAATACAGGTGTTTTTGTATTCACATAATTTGTTGTTGTATCGTTGACATCATTCCAAAGTATGTAGGTAGACTTAAAAAATGGCCATGGCCTCTGTCGCTATTACATGACATCTTGTAGAAAGTATCATCCTGAGCCTCAACAATCAGAGGCTTGTTATGGCCTCTCACTCAGAGCTTTGCACATATAACAGGGATAATGGTACGTCTATCATTCAGTTGTAGATAAATTTGTTCTATTTATTCATATAATATATCACCTATATTGCTTAAACCTTCATAATACCATCATCATATCTTACTCCTATTTTGCAGGTTGTTGATGATTTTGTTCCAAGATTGGGGATGTCTTAAAACCAAATCCTTAAACAACATATTATGATTGTGCTAAATATTGAGGGCTTTTTGATTTAGACTTCTTGGGAGTTTGCCTTAGACACTGCAGTCATAATCTTAAATGAGATTGGAGAAAATTTAATAATCTAATAGCTAGGAATTTGACATACTTTGCTTTTAGGACGATGATGAAGTTGAAGAACTTATTTTTGCTTTTAGGACGATGATGAAGTTGAAGAACTTATTTTTGCTTTTAGGACGATGATGAAGTTGAAGAACTTATTGCTGCTTGTGTTTCCGGAATAAGCCTTATTTACTCGGGTGTATGAGAAAAAAACAGATCCTTCTTCTGCAATTTCCTCCGTCTTTGCAAGGCTATTGAAAGACCCATGGGCACATTCACAGGCATCCCCTTGCTTGCAATTTCTCTTCCTAAAATCTGGACAAGTTGTACTAAAGTAGTAAAAATGGCTAGGATTGCTATGGCGTGTAGTTTGGCAATGACATCTAGCAAATCCCTAAGCCGAGGGGGGGCATTTTGCTCAATCGATAAACAACTCGTAAAAATGTCTGGATATTAGGTTAGGGTTTGGGCACTATTTTGCAGCTAACGTCAGTTGTGCTTTCCTTATCTCTGCAAAACAACATGTATTTGCTGCCAGGTCTTCTTACTTCTGTAAAGAAATCCAAAATCTGTCGAGTATTACTTTCTTGGTGGTCTATCTATGATTCTCTGCGATTTTCTAAGATTCATTCAGATTCCTCAAGATATTGACGAATATTCCTTAGATTTTATAAAGATTTCCTTAAGAATCCCCGAGATTCCTTGCAAAACTCACCTAGTGCGGTAGAACTTAAGCTTATCTTTATTCCTTCTTAAAGAATCTTTGTGAATCTTGAATATTATAAAGGAATCCTAATAGAACCTCCTAGAACATCAAAGAATATAAGGGGTGCATGTCATATGATATTATCCAATGATCAATTCTTGCAGGTATCATGTCGAACTATACACTATACGGTTGCTAGGTCATCATTTACAATTGGGTCAAGACATCATTCTTTTGTCCTTGAAAGTGGCTCATACGTTCAATGCGAAAACAAAACATTATTTAGGCTTATGGTCTATCCATCGGTCAAAGGCTCATGGTACAATGGGTCATAAAATGTAGTTGATTTAATACCTAAAATATTCGAATGACATTTTATGTTAACTGTCCGTGTGACTATTTTTTTGTGTGACTAAGACTTGCATGTCAAAATATGTCAATATTATTAGGGTCACTAAGAGTTCAAGATGATGTAATTAAAAAAAAAATGTTCCACTATATTGATGCCTTACTCATTATTCTTCGACATGCAAAGAAAAAACACATTGCACCAAATTGTTGCCTGGTCATTATTGTTTATGAGTGCATTTAATCTCTATTCTATTCGCTCCTCCAAAAATACCTTCCTTCCTTCCTTCCTTCCTTCCTTCCTTCCTTCCTCCAAAAATTCAAAATTCAAAATTTTATTGTGAAATGCCTACAAACGTCCAATTGTTCCAATCATGAAAGCGTAGAAACAAAGGTTCTCTTGCAAATGCATAAAGGGAAATGGTCTGTCTTGGCCTTAAAGCAAACGACATTTCTGAATAGGAATTGTGGTATCATGGACAATGATGCTTGCTATTTTAGCCAATGAGCTATTTCAAGCGGATAAGATGTTTCAAACATTGCTAGAATGAAGTGCAAACTTCTGGATTATATGGGTTTCTCGTTATGTTCATGAAGGGAACTTGGATACTTGATGTTTTGTTTTTTGTTTTTGTATGTAGTCAGGCTATGCGTCAATGTTTCATTCCTCTACAAAACCTGCTCCTCTGCTGTTTGAAGCTCTCTGTGACAAAAAAACTGATCAGAGGTCTTCAAGGAGTTCTCTCATTTCTATGCTGACAATACATGTATTTCCATTCTCTCCTCTATTAGACTTGTCCTTGTGCTTCTACCATCCTTGTTCCATGCCGAACACCAAAACTTTCTTCAGGCCAATCCTCATAAAGTCATGGTATCAAGTATTCTATTGTTTTGAAGTAGCAATTTTGATTGATTGTCAAAACATGACTTTGCAGTATGATTTAAACCACTTCACCCTCCGGCCATGGAGGGCAACCCTCCATGCGCAGCACCTTGTTTTGTATAGTATATGACATGGAAAAGGAATTTAGTTAACAATAGAAGGAGAAGGGGAAGTTCAAGACCAAAAGTTATAAAAAATGAAATAAAATAAAAAAAATTCTTATAAGCCCTGACATATATAGATTTTGTTAGTTTGACTCGAGGAATTATAGTATACCATCAATCCAAGTCATATGATCGGGATTCTTAAGCATGCATTTCATTCATTATACATATCTATCCCAATTGACCACTTTATCCTTGGGAATATGGTGATCAGATGTGGTAATTATTACAAGAAGTTAGCTTTGATACTGTTAAATGGTCCAAAACTTGCCTCTATATTTCCAAATAATCCTACATTCTGCTAGTTCTCCATACCATACTAGATCCTTTGTATCACCAATTTCTATTGTTCAGTCCCCGAAGACTCTAAATGTTGCATCTTTTCCCCTTCAATTGTTTCTTCATCTTCAAGCACAAACTTTATTCCATTTCGGCCTCTAAGTGCGATGGCACCTTCCATTCCTTCGCAACAGCAAAAGGAGCCTTCTGTGGTGCATGTTAAGCCCTTTGCTAGCACATCATCACTATCTTGTCTACTCGTTGTCAGTATTGTGAGTGTTGGCAACGATTTTGCCTTCTTTGTTACTAAGGACACAATAAATAGCACAGAGAACCAAAAGGTACCTCGGGTTCTTCTTCCCCTTGTAGAGTTACCCCTGGCCTTAAAACTGTGATTACTACCTAGGATATAATGCGTGTAGGTGTCTGCGTTTTCTCTATCATAGTCCTAGGGATCTGTGCACTACTCTCGGTCAACAAAAATAATGATCAGAGCCATGTGAGCGTTGGGATTGCTCCTTATTCTGTCCTTTAGGTTCCTTAAATGGTTTGCATAAATCTTACGAACCCAAAGTGGCCTCTCTCCAGCTTCTTTCTTGGGGGGCAACTTCATGCATGTAATTGGCAAATATATAACCCCCTGCACAAATTTTTCTTTATTTATTTCCTCCATTCTTTTGGAGGTCTTGTCCACCTTCTTTTCCTTTCCCATAGGCCAATTAGAGTGCATCTGTAGATGGATTCATAAGTATGTGCATTTTTTACATATATGTGCATTTTTTGGGCATAGATCTACATTCCCTAACTGGATACCTGGGTACATCTAGGTAATTCAAGGTACATCTAGGCACATCTAGGTAATTCTAGGCAATTCTAGGTAATTCTAGGTACCTTAAATGTACAGAAGGTACATTGAGGTACATTACATGTACATTTGCTGTACATGAAATGTACATGTTGAAGCTGAATGTACCAGAATGTACCTGATATTTCTCATTGTTTAAGTTCTGTTTTCATGTTCTTTTATGTCTATTGAAATTTAGATCATTTGTTTGTTTGCAGATGAGGCTGTTCCTATCCCAGAAGCACCTTTCATGGCTGGTGTTCTTGAGCCATCTGCATCGACTCTCTTTACAGATTTTATTGACCATAAGCAGACTGAATCTGTAGACCCAAAACCTTCCAGCTCCAGATCACCAATGACAGTGCCGGTAATAGAACCATTTGCAACAGTGCCTCTTCGAACATGGCAAAGTGAAGTTGAGGAAATAGAGAGGATGGCAGTTGAGAAAGCTAAAGCAGTTGTAGGTGCAGAGCCTTTACTGACTGCTCCAACAGAAACACTTTCATCACCAAGTGCTAAATTACTAATTGGAAAAGTTCCTAAGAAAGATTCAGCTTCTGTCTCAGCATCATCTGCAGATGCAAGTTCTGTACCTATTTTAGAATGTCCATCTTATGACCACATCAGACAGAAATTTGGTATTTCTTGTAAGAACTTGCAAGAATTACTAGGCATTGGTCCGCGAGTACTCAGTGCATATGTAAAGCAGGTATACAAGGAAAGGACAGAAGTAATCAAGCTCTACGAACACATGGAGAATTTACAAAAACAGGGTGCTTTTAATTTTGACGATTGAAGCGTCAATGTTAAACTTTTGTATCTGTTTTGCCATATAGACCTTGTTGGGTCTCAAATGGCGTGATTAATAAAGTAAAGTAAAGTAAAGTAAAGTACAGAAGCTACAATGGACACAGATCCAGATTTTAACCCAAGAGAGTGCAGGGAAGAGATTGTTGAGTTGGTTGTTGAGTCCACTCCAAAGAGGAGGCAAAGGAATGCTGGTGATGTAACTCCAAGAGGCAAAAAACAGGCAAAATCTCCAGCAACAAAAAAATGTCCCCCGAAAAGAAAATCTCCAGGCAAAAAAGTGCCACCACCACCAAGAAAGAGGTATGTGCAAGATGAGCTAATTTTGTTAAACATCTCAGATTTATGATAATTAACCACATTTTTTTTTGTACATAGGACACGATCACAGGCCGTGAAGGAAAATGATCCTGCTGAGTCGGAACCGGAAGATGAAGAGGAGGACCTACAAGCAGATATTGATGTGATAACAAAGAAGGTGCAGCAGTCCACAGAAGATGCTGAAGCAGGTGATGAAAAAACAAGGTGAGTAATATACAATTGATTACAATAGATATATTCTTTTGCTAATGCTGTTGTTTCCTTGTACAATTTAGTGGACCGACTGAAAAGGTTGGTTCCATTCACTCCTTATAGGGACTGTCCTCTTAAGCCTGCACCCTCTGTCTTTCAAATTGATGTTGACGAGTTCTGCTGGAAGCTGAACTTGACCTCTAAGATGGTAGATGTCTATGGGAGGTAGGCTAGCATTTAAACATATTTATGTTATTTCATTCCCTAAGTCATTCATCTTATGTATTAATATGTATTCTGGATTTGTGTGCAGGTACCTTTGTAGTTGTCTTTCATCTGATTGGAAACACAAGTTTTTTATGTTCCGACCAGACAGCTTCCAGAATTTTGTGAATTCCCTCAAGAATTTGGGAGGGGCGGATGTACAGAACACTCACATAAAGGAAGGGCTGGATGGCATTTTGATTGCAAGATGCCAATACATATTTGTTCCAATTCTGCAAGGTCCAAATGTGGCATTGGCAATACTTGTGCTTGCTGGTCCATCGAAAAGCACTCTTCCATCTATAGCTAGCCCAAGTATACAGATCCTCTCTCCTGTCAAAGGCTATGTACCCGATGCTAAAGTGGTCCAGAAGTAAGTATGAGTTTCTGTTTTGTTTTTTATGATTTGGTTATTCTCATGTTGCAATTCCTTATGCTTTGTTTATTCTCACATTGCAATTTTGCAGGTTTCATAAGCTTGTGATCAATACCATGATGCTGGGAACCAACAGCTTAAGCTATGGCAGGAAGAACTTTGATATTGCTGTCTTTTGTGTCGAAATTAATTTTACCAAGAAATGTGCTTGCTTCTTTGGCAAGTAGAGAGCTAGGTGAATACAAAAGTCACAAGGTACAAGCATGATGTGAGCCCATTATATCTGGTGTGCAAAGCCAGCAGCAGAACATTGAAACATTGCCTGGTAGAATGTGCGAAGTTGCCACTAGTACGAAACTGGTGGAGGAAAGATTTGGCAATACATTGTGCATCAATTAGTTCTTTCTTGGCATCTACCAAGTCTTAAGCACATCCTCATGGACTTAATGGATCATTTGAAAAAAAAGGAGAGCAATTGTCATTTCTGAGAATACAAGCATTCAATTGGTGAATGCTCTTGTCAAGTGTTTAAGACATATGACATACATGAGCATTCATCAAACTTTAATGGCTAAAGGTCCACAACATAATGTATATTTGTATGTTGCGTATGTAGCTATCCCTCTTCAAACTTGTGCAAGGGGGTGTCTATTTGTAGTAGACATATATATCTTTGGAATTAGGGAATGAGACTAGTCTTGATTCTCGCATCCAAAGACTTTTAATCTATGAATTCATTGGCAATGTTCATGATGTAGTCTCCAAGAATTCGCCATGCCTTGTTAAAGAACTCGTCTGTAAATTCATCTAGTTCAGAAGTCTTCTCATTGATTTGGATAACTCTAATTTTTCTAAGCCATTCGTGAATTTTGAGCTCTTACATGTTAAACTATCCACATCATTTGAAATATAGTTATTTTTGTTTTTTGAGGGTAAGAATTTTTAGACTAATATAAAAAAGGTTTACACGACCTTCTTGTGGGCTCCACAATAGGCCAGATAGGAAGTATACAACGCTCTTGGTCACCAGATAGAAAGAATTGTAGCAGTAAATGCACATAGCCATCAAACTGAAAAGCTACCCAAAAAAAAAGTCCACGTACTATGGTCAAGGATCTCAACATCTTCTTCATCCTTGCAAAATGATATGCTCCTCAGCCTTTTAGTTCTTCCAGTACTAGAGGGCGTGGCCTTCTTCCCAGCTATTGTAGGTACTATGGGAAGGTAATAGCACTTGTAGAGTGCAATCAAAATTATTCCTCAAGATCCTGAAGAACGCGCCGAAGGAATACCTAGAAGAATAAGATAGGCAAGTCGCTCTGGATTGTATGAGAACGCCTGAAGGTCTGCCTTCTTCTCCTACTAGCAGTACTATAGAGGCTGACTTGCTTTTCCAGAGGTACATTCCACTACCAAGAAGCCCAACACGGAAGATTTTAAGCAGAATAGAACTGTACTAGGGTGAAAGCATGCTAGGGTGTACCATATAAATTACTTTTTAGGGAGTGCAAAACTACCCAGAAAAGTACCCAGTACTGGGTACTAAGAACTTGCACAAATGTCTCAATAAACAATAAGTTTGAGAGTTGATTGATTCATTTTAGTTTCTAATGGTATGGTTATTCTTTGATACTATAGATGACATGTTATTGACCTTCAATTCAATATTTTTTTATTGATTTTAGTGGAAAGAAAACTATGAAAGTACCAGATTTAAAAGTACCTAGTGTAGGTACTTTTGAGGGTTCCAAAAGTGGTACACCGTAGCATGCTTTCACCCACTAGGCAAGATTGCCAACTGTCTTCCCACTAGCAAGGTACTACAGGCAAATCACCAAGAGCTCCCTCCAATACTAGAGAAACCCGCTACTCCACTTGAGCTGCCTCAACCTCTTCTCTACAATAAAGGTACTATAGACTAGGCTACTCTTTCCAAGTAGAGCTTCAAGGCAAAGAAACATATATTTAACAGTTTTGAATACTACAGGAGAAAGCCAATTGCAATTCCCATGGAAATTTTCCAGGAAGCCTCAAGCAAGATGCTGCAGCCCCGCAGATCTATGGCAGCCCCGTCATGACAAATAGGAGCTGCATTGGGCAAAATACCTGTTTCAAAAATATCTGCCTCCTGAAGCACATCCCCGAAAGATTTGAAGACATTAACATTAAAACAATATATGCGTTGCAGCTACAAGAGACATAGGTCTCCCGTCCTGTATATCTTGCTTTACCAATCTGACCTGTACGGATCACCATGTCATTCTCTCTAGCTGGGATAGAGAAGGGGAAAAAACCCATAGGCGATACCAAGCAAGCAACACGTAAGACCAAAAAAATGCCATTCTATGTCCCCTCCTGTCATGGTAATGCGGCAGTGAGTGCAGACACAACCGCAGTGAGTGCAGCCTTCAGGTTACAATGAGGGCAACAGACCAATCAGGAGGCAACATAACCATAACTGCAATGAGTGCAGCACTGGTTCACAGCTGAAGAAATGATAAATGGCCTTTCCAGATCTGAAAGAAAACAAGCTGACTACTAGCCTAGCTCTGCCCAAACATGAAAACACAAATGGCAAATGATTAAAGGAGTCCCCTACCAGATCAAGTGCTGATGCTACAAGAGGGAGTTGGAAATAGCGGCCATATCCCATCCTATCCTCTGCTGCAACTGTCACATTAGAAATGGAGGCAGAGAACTTTACCTTCTGCCATGGCTTCCGGAAGAGGGCAGAAGCAGCAAGGCTGCTCTTCCAGCAATCGCACCTGCATAAGATAGAGAGCAGTGGTCGGGCGGCTGCCGCCGTCGCCCTAGTTAGGGCGCATCTTTTTTCACTTCTGCATCTATGACTTTTCGAAATATAGATAGATAGATAGTTATCACCTACCTTGACTTAAAAAATGTGGTCCTGTCTTTGGCCTTTATAAAGAAGTACTTTGAGCTACATCTTTCATTCTCCTTCATCTCTTTTATCTTGGCTTTGAGCTTCCAACCCCTTGCGATTCTCTATTCTCCTATTTCAACCCCTTTTGATATTGTCTTGATGATCAATAGGGATTTGAGAAGAGAGGTCTTTAAGTTGGTCAAATTCAGGATGTTCTTATAATGGATGCATTTTTCCCATCAACCAGTATATATTGTCTTTAGACACATTTACTGACCAATTCATCCATTATACTGCCAAATCTTTGGATTATGCCTTCAAGGTTATTCATGAAGTCCACGTGATCCAAAAGACTGGTGTTCATCTTGAAGCATGAGTTTCTCTTACTGTTATTATTGGCTGCAGAAATTACAACTTGACGAGGAAAATAATAAAAAATGGTGCATCTATGGACGATAAAAAAACATTCATTCATTCATCCATCCATCTTGTGAATGCAGTTCCATAAACTTTTAGTTAAGGAAAACCTATCATGAAGACAATATATCAAATCTATCATATGGATAGAAAGAATAGAATAGAATAGATTTTATAACATTCAAAAGACCAATTGGCTATGGGACCCATACAATGGGCTAGTATAACCATTACTATTAGGATAAAAAAAAGACTAGCAGTAAGGCAGGTTTGGGTGGAGAGGTGTAGCGACAATTGCTTGCTAATGAAAAGTTATTCTAGTGGTGGGGAAGAACTTGGCTTACAAATTGACCATGCACCAACTATTAGCTAGAATGTTTTTTAAATGATGAACTATAAAACAAGAAACCCTCATCTTCTGGATATGGCGATGAGGCCCTACTTCCAACTCTTGCAACAATGCTCCAAATTTGTCCCCTGCAATAGACCCAGCGCATCACATCTTCCAAATTCGGCCAAAAATACCTTTTACTTTTGGCCTCCTGCATCAGACCTATGAAATTTAACCTAGGAAGAAAAACCTAACCTATCCCGTAAAGATTCCCTAACCCCTTCTTAATACGTCTTTTTCTAAGATACACCCCATAAACCACTGAAAACTTATGTTATAAACATACTAACATGAGACTGAAAATTTTGGTGGCCGCATTTTGTGCCAAGTATAGGTGAGAGAAAAATAAAAAGGAGCTTTTATGGATAGCTTTTGCAGGAGGCATAGGCAGTTCTAAGAGTGATTGTGATGTAATGTGTCGTGGACAGTGCGAACGGATGGAAATAGAGAATAGAAAAAGAATTGGAGGGGTGGTTAAACATGGTAATATGTAAATGCTAGAAAACATTCGTGTCCTATAAGTTTGCATAGGAAATGGAAGGCTAGAGTATAACATAGACCATATCCATCACTTAAAAAGCTTGTTACAATCTTTATGTGGTGAAGGTAGTAATCATGGATGCCCATAGAAGGAGATAGTGTTCTATTGTTGATAACGAATATTATTGCGATAGCAACTTACATTCAAATTGATGTTGATGAGTGCATTCTACGATGTTGATAGGCCATGAGACAAGGAAGTCGTTGCATATTAAGAGTTAGTTTTACACAATGGAGTTTTTAAATATCTTACAATGTAATAATGGTAGATGAGTACTGTGGAGATCATCACCACAATATGGCACACCCATGTCAATTTTTGATAGCTATTTTTTGATACAATGCGTTGCTCCTCTACATTATGTAGCCTAATGCTACATTTTTTTCTTCCAATTGAAAAAGAAACTTCTAAATCACTAGGGTTTGTATTTTTCTAGTAGTTGATTTTCGTGTGTGGGTTGGCATGGAAGATATGCAAATTACGTAGAGACATCTGGTTAGATCGCATAGCCTTTGTCACATTTTTTGCTTCAGGAACCCGATACTTGCAAGGTTTTGCAAAAATTAATATCCATTGTTGTTTGCTTAAATAATGTGCTAGATTCCTTGCCCTTTACACTTTTGTCATTGACCTCCTTTATCACAAGTTTCATTTTTTTCTTTAGATGGTTTAATTCCCTCTTGATGTCAAGGTCCATGGAAGGTAATAATTTTAGTACCCTCCAAGGAATGTGACTCTAAACCAAATAACTTTTGAAATATTTTCTTAACTTCCTAATATTGTTTTTGAAGTTCCTTGTTTAGACGTTCCAACAGCAGTGCAAACTCGAAGCATCCTAAGCACAATGCCAACATGAGCACATAATGAGTGATTTATTTTTTATTTTATTTATTTATTTATTTTTTTGATGAAGGTGGACTTTATTATTCAAAAGAATATAAAGAGTACATGGGGGACTCAAAACCTAGTGGAGAAGATGTCCACTAGATTAACATTACCGACCATATACATAACACAGAAAAGCAGAGAATACAAATCACCAAAAGTACAACTGGCTATGAGTAAGTCTGAATCTGAAGATATCGCTCCCAAATGATACTACTGATTTTTGAACTTCAAAGAGTAAATAATTACCCTCGATTGTTGTTTTTAAGCTCTTTTCTGGCTGTTCCACATCTTGAAGAAGCCCTTGTATATCGATAGTCCAAGCCTATAGTCTCTGTGCAATCAATCTCAGCATCTTCAAATTTGAAATTGGTGCACACAAATAATGGTGAAGAGTGGCTTATGATATAAGAGTTGCTTCCTTTCAATGAGGTATTAAGCCTCAAGTAAATAGAAAGTTTCAACAACCTTCAACAACCTTCTTCTAATGTTTGTGACGATTATACTGGTATTATATCCATATGTACAAAGATGAGCATCACACGGATGCAAAATGGTAGCTGCATGAGGTAGGATTTGAACTTGCAACTCTCTATTTGCAAGCTATATACCTTTGCCAATTGAGCTACATATTTTTTCTAAAACCATCTATATACGTAACGAGAACATGTGTGACACTTAGCGCGATCTCATTCGTTGCAGTGGCGAGATCTCGACTATTGGTCTAGATATATATAGAGGAGCCTCATTCTTGTCAAACCATTTGGGTTCATCAAAAGCCAGTCTTAAGCCTTCTAGCTCAAAGCCTTGTATTCTGCTCTGATCTATCGAGTATTTCCAGCGTTCAAAATACTCTTTGTATCTTTCTTGCACATTTTCCTTTGTTCTCATCTAGGTCCATGACAATTTGAATGAGAATCCCTTACCATTTCTTGCCTGCTCTAATCCTAAGTATTTCTTTATCAATGTTGGTTGTTTTTATCTCTATGGAGGAGGTTTTATCCTTGTTGCATTAAGTCCAACAACTTGTTTGAGTATATACTAGCAGTTACAGTTGGACAATAAAGAGCTCAGGGAAATGGGTAGCTTCTCATGAGTCAGTCTCTAGATCTGTATTAAGACCATCAGAGCCTAAGATTAGCTTGCTTCAGAAGTTTGACAATACTTGATCCAAGTTTTGTGGTCTTTTCGACTTGTGATTCAGCTCCATCCTCATAGATATTTCACATAGGTTAGGAACAAGTTGGACTAATTGGTTTCATCCTCATGGGACCAGCATTAAGTTGGTTTGCTCCTTTGTTGGATAAAGGAGCTCTAGAGTTGCAAGATTTTACTTCTTTCATTGTGGGGCTCAAAACATGCTTTGGGGACACAGATCGTCAGCGCACATCAGTCACAAACCTCAACAATCTCAGGCAAGGCTCTCATCTAGCTTCAGTTTATGCATTTGAATTTGTCATATTGGAATTGATACTACCTGGGATGATATTGCTACTGTACTTGTTTTTAAAGAGGACTTTGCGAGGATGTGAGGATGTCAAGGATATTGTTATCTATAGAGGACCTCAAGACTCTAGAAGAAGACATTGAATTTACAGTTCGATGTGATAATCATCCCTTTGAGTGCAGATAGAAAATATGCCATTAGACTTTTTTTTTCCAAAAGCACCTCTGCTCTGTCGACTCCTCTAAATTAAATAATCCAGTGCCCATGCAGATCAATCATGCAGTTCGAGGACCCATGTCCGCTGTCGAGAAACAACGTCAGAGGGAGGTTAATCTTTGCCTCTACTGTAGAAGAGCTGGTCATATTTCTTATGGATGTCCTGTTAAGTCCCCACATCTATCAGCAAACTCCAGGGGCTGGTTCGAGTAGTTGGAGTCTCTTTCAGACTCCTTCCTAATGTAATAAAGGATTTCTTCCATCAAATAAAGTCAATAAGGAATTTCTTATCTGAATACATTGGAGTCGGAGATTAGGAGGTTGGAAGCATCGACGCAACTGAATAGTAGTGAAAATGCTTGTTTCTTCTTTTAAGCACGTCATCCCCCCGTCATCCCTAGTAGTGAAAATGCTTGCTTTTTCTTTTAAGCATGCTTAAGAAAATAGTAGGAAAAATCCCAGTTCAATATTTGTGACTCAGATCCATCCATTGACTATTCTCGCACAGGTGAAGTTTGCTCCGATGCTTCCAGCCAAATATGGTGACATTTTTTACCTTTCTGACAAGTTCAAGTCTAATAAGCTTCCAAAGCATCATCCGTATGATTGTCCTTTTGACTGCAGCCCGAGACGATGCCACCATATAGTCCTATATATGGCCTATCTCCAGCTAAGTTGGAGGTGTCGCAGGATTAAATTGAGAAGAATATAGCTACTGGCTTTATTCGACATTGCCAGTCCCTTGTTGAAGCACTGATATTCTTTGTCAAAAAAAAGGATGACTCTCTGTGCCTGGTTGTTGATATTGTGGCCACAATAAAATCACAGCACCAAATTGATATCTGCTTCCTCTGATCACAAAGACTAATTTTCATATGCTACAATCTTATTCGAATCCATGAGAGTGATGAGTGGAAGATTCGTAGTCATATGGTCACTTCAAATATGCAGTCATTCCATTTGGACTCATCAATGCTCCAACAATATTTCAACATATGGCCAACGATGTCTTCCGAGAGTTGTTGGACATTTTTGTTATCATCTATTTAGATGATATTCTTATTCATTTTGAGACTGTTGAAGAAGATCAGAGGCATCTTTGACATGTTCTTGAGAAGCTTGGTGAGCATGGGTATGCCAAACTTGAGAATTGTCAGTTCGATCAAGATACTGTAGAGTTTTCTTGGTTACTGCATCATTCGTCACGGAGTCTCTTTCGTAAAGGCCGGCACTATTTTGGAGTGGCAGATATCTTCTTCCATTCTAGATGTTCAGTATTTTCTTAGATTTGCTAACTTCTATCAGCGTTCTGTTCAGAATTATTTGAAGATTGCCATTCCTTTGACACGCCTCATGGCAAAGGATATGCCATTTGAATGGAGCATGAATGCAGAAATTGCTTTCATTATCCTGAATTATGCTCTTACCACAACACCAGTTCTTGCCCACACAGATCCTTCGCGTCCATATGTTGTCGAAGTAGTGTTTCTGATTTTGCTCTTGGCAGCATTTTGTTCTTGCTCACAAAAGGGGAATGACCATGAACTGCATCCAATCACTTATCACTCTCAAAAGTTCCAGGCTGCAGAAATCAACTGTTTGATTTATGACAAGGATCTATTAAGGCAATAGTTGATTCTTTCAAGGCATGGAGATGTTTCATGGAAGGATCCCCTTATAAGGTTGCAGTCTCTACTGATCATCAAAATCTGAAATATTTTCAGTCTACTCGAATGTTCAACTATCACCAGGCCTAGTGGCATACTGATCAAGTACTCTTCCACATTACTTTCGTGATCAAGTATCGTTCCAAACCTCTCCAAGAGAAGCTTGATGCCTTGTTTCGACTTTCCTACCCTGAGCCTAAGCCGGGTGATTATATATTTGATTAGCAATCACTTTATTTGAAAGACCTCATGATACATCTTTGTTGGAGTCTGTTCGGGCATCTTTATCGTCGGATCTATTGGCTCAAGATGTATTTTTACATCTTGATTCAACATCATCTTCTTGGCAAATGTAGTTGGAGTATGATCGTTTTGAGACTTGAGATGGACTTTGTTCTGCAGTGGGCTTTTGTATGTTCTAGATGGTGCTTTGTCTACGAGGGAACAACTGATCTCCTTCTTCATGAAGTAGTTAAAACTTCGTATTGTTGGACACTATTGTAAGTGATCGTGGACCTCATTTCGTCACAAACATTTGGAAGCGACTTTTGGAGCTATCACATGTTGACTGCTCGTTGACTTCTGGTCATCATCCAGAAAGTAATGGGAAAGCAGAGTGCATTAATCAAACTCTAGTGCAATATTTGAGGTGCTTTATTGATTACTAGCAGGATGATTGGGTCAATTGACCTCTGTTAACTGAGTTTGCATTAATAACTCAGTACATGCTTCTAATGGTCAGATTCCGTTCTTTCTAAACCCTGATCAGCATTGTTGTTGGTCTCTTAGTGCCGCTACATATGATTCTATCAATCCTAATGTTGCATCTGGGCTCGAGAAACTCCATGCTCTTCAATTAGATCTTCAGTACCATCGTCTCCAAGCATAAAACCACTATCGGTATTATGTTGATTTACATCGTCAGGAAGCTCTTATATTTTATGTTGGTGACCTTGTCTGACGTCTGCGTGGGAACCTCCCTATCTCATATCCCTGCAACAAGCCTGACTATCGTCTCTTTGGTCCTTACCATGATCACGACTCAGATCAGCAATATGACATTCCGGCTCGAGCTCCCTCAAGCTGTTCATCTCCATCAAGTATTCTATGTTTCACTATTGGAGCCACACATCTAATTCCTTCCCAGACCGAGTTCCTCTGCCGCTTCCATCAGTGGAATTTGACGATCATGAGGAGTTCAAAGTTCGGAGTTGAACTCTAAGTTTCTTTGTTGATAATTGTATTACCTTATTGATTGGAAAGGAAGGATATTCTCCAAGTGATACAACCTGACAGCTGCCGAGAATCTGACTAATGCTCCTGCTAAAATTATAGAGTTATACTTGCAACCCTCTAGTTGCAAACCATATACCTTAGAAAGAAAATCTCATGTGGTATCAATGCAATGAAGCACCACTTTTGCGACACATTGCTATGTTTAAAATTCTCCCTCAATTTTTTTTATTATTATTATTTTTTTAATAGGGTAAGACTTACTTTCTTATTAATAATGATATAAAGTACAAAGAGTCCCCACAATGGACAGATAGAAAGAATTATAGCCATTGTTATAGATCCCTATGCATCAATACTATTTGTACTTTAAAGACTCATATTTCCACATTAGCAGGATGGTAGGAAAACAATATATACCCAATCATTCAGATTGTTTTCTCTACCTGTGAGGATAGGTCCTTAGAACTTATCTAGTGGCATTTAAAGTAACTATAAAACCCTTCAATATTGCCAATTCTGTCTAGTCCCTTATGGAGCTCACCCCATCTTCCTATGGTGGGACAAAACCATTAAAACCACTTCCATGTTAAAGTAATTCTTTAGCTTGTCAATAGAGATGCTTTGTCCTCCCTCCCCCCCCCCCCCCCCCCCAAAAAAAAGAGCCACATCACAGTGATGTACCAAAATAATCTAAAGGATCACACTGGCTAAAGAAGCAGCAATGGAGCATGTGTCTGAGATCAGTATAATACTAGGCCACCCAAGTTGGTGTATAACTAATCCTAGGACAGAACATACCTAATACTAGAACTCAGTAATCTTAGGACAAAAAAGGATATGTGAAAAATATTCACTCGCCCGGCATCCAAGTGGGCACTAGTCTTTAGTAAAGATATCTCTAAGAACCATCTGTGCATGACTTGGCATTATACATACTTGAGGTTCTAGATAAACGTCAGCAATTACTGAGCTCTCAGTAGTCATTATCTCCGCTTGTCTAGTATCATCATTACTGCAAAGGTTTTTCCCTTGAAAACCTTTCGAGGCAGGGGTTTTTTAATCCTAGTAGTAATGATTGTACTAGCCCATTGTATGGGTCCCATGACCTATTGGTCTCCGTGGATGTTAAAAAAACTATTCTATTCTATTCTATTCTTTGGTGTTGAGACCACCTTGAAGAGCTATCCATCTAAAGAATTGTATACTCCTAGAGCATAATATTTTCCATAAATTTGCTAAGAAAAGCTTAGCCACTGTCTCATCCACATGTGGCCTAGCTTCTGCTTTAAGAGGGGAGTCATCACAGAAAGCTCGATAGATCCGAGCTACACTATATGTCTCGTTGCCTGCACAGGACCATTTATCCCTAGGACCATCATCTTCAACTTTAAAGTGGCTCCTAACTCCAGTGATGAGAAGAATTTTTTATGCATGGAATGAGGTAAAGAGGCTGGGAGAATAAATATATTTTGGAACACTGGTGTGTGGGAAAAAGATGGTCTCCCTTTGGCATTAGTCCATCCTCGCATATGTAAGAAATGGAGAGGTCATGGGATTTTGAACTTACGACATCTATGGGAGAATGGTACATGGGTCTCATGGTCTAAATTTAGACATATAATGCAAAGGGCAGGAAGGATATTAAACAAATTCTCACATTAGAGGAGGGGATTGCGTAAAGAACCCACTAAAAGTGTAAAATTTGATGATGCATGGGGGAAGGAAATCGGGACCTCCTTTGGCAGTGGACAAGGGGAGCCTCAATACCGGCAGTAGTTGGGAGCGAGACCACTATCCCCGGGGGAGGGGAGAGAGACCAATCCCCCAACAATATGGAAAATGGGAAGCTGTTGATTCAGCTTTTCTTATCGATTACCGCAGTTTTCACTAGATGGGTGGAATCATAGCCCCCAATTCCATTTCGGAGTGTAGGGACTGCCAGATGGCAGCACCAAATTCATTCCGACGATCCATCTTCCATGTTGTGATTGATGTTCATGGTTTCTAGCTTTTTGGTTTTGGAGGTCCCTTTTCTTTTAAGAGGGGAAAAAAAAAATTGACTCAGCAATATTGAACAATGTTCAGTACTAGAAATAACAAACTGTGCGATACAATGTTTTGGAATACGTACCACCTCTACAAGAAGTTCAGCTTGTCATAAGACTTAAATGAATGACAAGAAGTATAAATGATAGTATCTGGCAATGGAGATTGTCACAATTTAATGTGGAGTACGTAATGCACCTTTGACAATGCCATGCATTCCCTATAGTAAAAAAACATAATGAGAATTTTTAGAACATGATATCATCATATAAGTAAGATATTAAAATACCTCGACACTCTTGTAAGATATCAAAATTTGTTTGGACACCCTTGTAATTTACAACTTCACAATACAAGGCTAAAGTTGTAATGATTTGGATACGTTTCTTTTAAAACTTTAGCCAAATTTGTATATTTTTTAGATACCTAGAGGTAGATGGCATATATAAAATCAAAGACTAGGAATAGTTTATATAACTTTACCCAAGCCATTTTACATTCTATGATTTAAGGACCCATTTTATGCTGAAGATAGATAGATAATCTCATGATCATGAATTGAACAAGTGCTAGGTAAAAATGTCGGTTGAATATTTGGAAATCCAAACTTAAAGTATATCCTTGCAAGGAGGTGTACCTAGTCCTTGAGCTAGGTAAGATGGGCATGTTATAGCTATCGACTTTCTTAATGATATGGTGTTGTTTGTGTTGCCAAGTATTGTTGTTGCATGTTGCCTTCTCATCTCCTATGATTGGCTAGTCCACTAAATTCTAGTACATTTTATTAGTATATAGTCCAAAACGTATGTGAATGGTATATCCCTTGACAGACATATTTGCCAATTGCAAAGATAGTATCATGGAAAAAAGTCTTGCACATGAGGATTTTAAGGAAAAAAATATTTCGTAGTCCAAATAATGTAGGTAAGAAACAGACCCATGCACAGACTTCTATATCGTCATCATCATCATAATAATAAGATTAATAGTAATATAATATAGTATTAATACAAATATTATTAGATGCATAGATTATAGGATATTAGGCAAGGTAATGGCGCTAGCAGATATGCTTAGTTATAGATTATGCAAAGTAGTGATGCAATTATAATGGTTTTGAAATTGGTGAGATAGATAATAGATACATAAATAAAATTTTTTACGGTTCTTGGAGACCACCAAGGGCCATCGACGACACAATGAACAAAGGCATTAAGCCCAAACTCAACGACGGGACTAGGGTCCATTTGAGAGAAATGCATATGCACGAAGAGATAATTTTTAGCGATTATGTTTGAATAGAATGAGTGAATGAATAGAGGAGGAAGTTAAAAAAAATGCATATGTTTTAAAATGTATGATGTCCTCATTTAGAAACGTTACAATGTTGACTTTAGAAGGTTTGCAAATAAAAAAGGAAGAAAATTAAGCATTATGTTGGATGTAAGTTTGGGCACGGGGTGATTGAGAGTTGAGATCGGGGTCCAGAGGTGTAAGTAAGAGTTCGAATAGAAGTTCTCCACAGTATACAAGCTTTGCAGGTGCAGAGGTGGCAGAAGGGATGGAGGGGAGATGGGTTGGTGTTGGGGAGGGCCAGGGGAGGGAAGCATGAGAAAGGAAATGTGGGAGAATGCAACTTGGTGCAAGCAGACAGATCCAGAGAAGCCCAGAGGCACTAGTGTATAAACAAGAGAGTGCCAAATGGTATAGACAGATACAGACAAGCCCAGAGGCACTAGTGTATAAACAAGAGAGTGCCAAAGGGTATGCGATCAAGGAGAACCACACAGAGAAGATCCGACGAGGTTATGTGATAGGTTAGAAAGCAGGCAAGTTTGGGGGCAATTTGTGTACAACTCAAAGAGTGAATTTACGGACAGACAGACAGACAGACAGACAGATAGATAGATAGATAAATACAATATTAACGTCCACGAAGACAGGAAAGAGAATCCCAAAAAAAAAACCCACATGGGAATGGAGAGGTAAGTGTTCACGTTTAATTCAAGTGATTATACAATCAGATGTGCGAATACTGTAGCAATAAGGGCAACAATTAAATACAAAGAAGTATAAGAACTGTACTAACTAAGGGCCGCCCCATTTACACCCGCACGTAATATTCTAAGCAGCCACGTAGCTCACGACGTGCTTGTACCACTGTAGCAAATAAGGCTTTGAAAGTGTGAAACAGAAAAGCAGCAAAATGTTCCGGTGGCTATGGAGGTGGAGTTAGGTCAAATATAAAAAAAAATCGGGTGAGGTTTTGCTGTGGGATGGTCCATTTCTAAGCTAAGATTCGCCCGGAAGGATTTGAAATTTCTGGGTCTTTGATTAGTGCGGCACTGCCACAAACGAGCCGGATTTAACAAACGCTTTCTGTGTCTTGGTGGATGCTTCTGATTGCTGAGCTACTGCTGATGCTTGCTTTGCTCTAGCCCGGTCTCTGTGTCTCGACGCGGATTGTGCAAGCGATTTTGCTCGGATTCATCATTTGGGTGCATCCTGGGTCCCAGATTTTCTTTTGTAGTGCAAAAGAAGAGTCCCCGCCCCTTTTTTTCCATCGCTTTTTCTTCAATCTAAACCCAAGAACGCCAAGAACACCCTCCTGCGCAGTTCCGGCAGTCATTCCGGCCCTTCCCAGCAATCTTTCTGCTCAGAAAAGAATTCCCCATCTCGCCAATCTCTGTTTTTCCCTTATGGGTCGATCGCCCTGTTGCCCGAAAATTGGATTGAACAAAGGCCCCTGGACCCCCGAAGAGGATTTGCTTCTTGCCAAGCACATCGAAGCAAATGGTGAAGGTTGCTGGCGGTCTCTGCCCAAATCTGCAGGTAGAAAACGTTCTGTGTTGAAGATTTTGATCAGAATTGTTCGTTTCTTGCAAAAATTTAATCGATTATCAATGTTCTTAATGCAGGGCTTCTTCGATGTGGAAAGAGCTGCCGTCTTAGATGGGTAAATTATCTACGTCCTAATGTGAAGCGAGGAAATATTTCCGACGATGAAGAAGATCTTATTATCATGCTGCATAAATTGCTGGGCAACAGGTATATATAACACCATCTTCTGTTCTGATCAGCAGAATTTTGCTCTTTAAATCGTAAATACAGCTTCAAATTGCAGAATCTGAGCTCCGTTTTTGTGCAATATTTTTGCAGATGGTCTTTAATTGCAGCCAGAATCCCAGGCCGGACTGATAACGAGATAAAAAATTACTGGAACACGCATTTGAGCAAGAAATTAGAGAGCCGGGGCATAGATCCGAAGACCCACAAGCCAATTCCTGAGGATCAAATCCGGGTGAAAAAAACGAAAAGAAGATCTTCCTCAAAGCAGGCTGCTCTGGCACAAACCTCAGAAAAAGTGCACGAAACAAACAGTAACAAGCATATGGGTAACAGCGAAATTTGTGATGATTTTGACACGCAGAGCACAGGATCGTCCTTTTCATCTGCCCAAGCAAAAGAAACCCTTTCTAAATCTGATTCTGATTGTTGGGTTCTTGATAAAATGCCGGAAAATAACACCATTGCTAGGAACAAATATAGCTCTGCTTCATCTTGTAGCTTAAGTTCCGACTCTGATTCCCCTGTTTCTAGCTCTATCAGCTGTGTCCAGACCCATCAGAAGCATAATTTTGTTCCGGCGGGGAATTTTGATTGCCCAGATCGTCCACAAATTTATTCGGTCGATAGCCCAGATCATGTCGAAGACATTCCTGACGATTCAGAAGTCCTTATTCTTGATGATTCAGATGGTTCAGAAGTTCTTATTCTTGATGATGCAGAGATGCTTATTCCTGAGGATACAGAAATGCTTACTGTGGATAATGCAGCTTTGAACGGCCTTTCTGATCAGATCAAAAGCAAAAGCGCTGCGGATTTGGATATTCAAGACAGGGCCGAGACAGATCCTTCTAGCTCACTAGATTTTCTGGAAGACTTGTACCAGAAGCATGACGAAAATTATCTCGAGCTCTCATCTCTTTTGTCAGAAACCATTTCAATAGATCAGGAAACAGAAATTTCTGATCAATTGTGGGGTCTGTTAGATCAAAAAATTCCAGATCAATCTGACCCTTGGGATAAACTGGATCAGGAGAATTGGGTCCTATCCGATCTTCCAATTCTTGAGGATTCCGGCCCTTTCTATCCTAATGCGGAGGATTACTCCTCTGTGGGGGAATTCCTTCTATGTTGAAATAAAAAATTTTCTTATATTACATACTGTGAATTGTACGTTTGAGCTGCGATTTTTGCACGGATCCTGGAAATTCCCCAGAACCCTTGTACCTAAGCTAGTAAATCTGAAAATTCACACTACGGTTTTGAGATAGCAGGAAAATTTCCTGATAAAAATAATGATTTCTCTGGTTACTTCCGGCAGGAATTGAGAGGTCCGTGGTAGGCTGAGCTAGATCCAGCAGGAAATTTGACTTTATGCTTAAAAATTTCCCGACCCAAACAGTATAAATCATCAACGTTTGAAGTTTCTATCAGAGGCAGAAATTATTTCTCCATGAATTTGCATATGGGGAAGTGGGCCTTGGAGTCAGAAAGATTTATGGAAAATATAAGGGTTTAAGGCTGCTATTTAATGCCGGTTGAAGAACCTGCACTGGGCAACGCTTGTCAGAGCATGGTCTTCTCCAGCCAGCATTAAAACTTACAATTCTGTCGCTTCCGCATGTTACTTATGGATTCTTATAACAAAACAATGCTTCCGATCCGCTCCATCTGTGGATTTTGATGTCTGAACCACAGAAAAAAAAGTAAACGGCTGCAATTTGTCGATTTTATATCTTTGATTTTGACGATCGAATCTGTTATGGTCGATTCCAAGCGAATTCATATCAGAATTGAATTGCCGGTTTTAAAATTTAAAAGCATTTTGGATTGGAGGATTCAATCCTCGAATTGTATTGGGCATTCAATTCAAAATCTGCTTCTGAATAAGCAGAAGAATGGGCATTCAATTCAAAATCTGCTTCTGAATAAGCAGAAGAAGAACCGTGTGTTTACCTCACCCGGTATCAGCCTCGCGGGTTGATACAGGTACCGTTATCGGCCTCGGGTGGTAATCTCGGGGGCCGTTATCCGCCCAGATCTGCTGAAATAATCTGAAGAAATGTTCTTTGTTTGATCTTTTCCTTTGCTTTTTTTTCTTACCTCACCATTTCTTTGTTTGAACTGAACAAGTCTCCCTTCTTGACTATGAATATCCTCATCATTCCACGTCTTTATGTTTGCTCCATCATTTGGCAACATCATTTGGCCCCAGAGTTCTTCATAACTATGGGTCCAAATGATCCACCCGCACATCCCCAAGATTGCGTGCATGGCTGTGAATTGAACAAGTCAATCGGCGTTCCCTCAAGTTGAATCTCAACTCAGTCCACAAATAAAGGGACATAGATCCGCAACATTACGTGCATGCTTCTCAAGAGAACAAGTCAATAGGCGATCCCTAAGGTTGAATCTCAATTGTCCACAAACAAAAGGACATTTAAGTACACAATCCTATGTAACTTATTTCCCTTCCCCAATTCAATGCCTTAGGCTATCTCCAACGTGCTGAACATGGCAAGTCCATAGGCGCACCCTCTGCTGATCTAACATGAATCCCAACCCACTTTAAAACAAAAGGACGAGAGGCACTTCGAGCTTCCTTTCTCGCCAATTCGACACCCCAAACTATCTGTAAGATTGTTAATAGGACTAAATACATGGCTTTTAATAGAGCTGGTCATTAGGCAGGCCTTACGGTGAAGTTAACATTGAATCTCAACCCAGTCCACGAACAATAGGACGTATAACCTACAGGTTGTTAATAGGACTATCTATAAGGTTGTTAATAGAGCAGGTCATGAGGCATGCCCTACGTGAACTTAGCATTGAATCTCAACCCAATCCACGGACAATTGGACATATAAGCTACAGTAGAATATTTGACAACACACAAAAGTAATCTCCTAGCACCATCTACCTTGGCTGAGATTCTAGGAAATTCTTAAATATTCACCCCCATCAGGTACTTCCTTATGATAATTCCTTTCTAAGTAAGAATGCTGATATCGTCATATTTGTGCATCCATGTATATACTTATGATGATTTCTTTCTCAAGTATGAACGATGATGCCATCATATTCCAAGTATGAGCACCCCATTATAAAATTCCTCCAAAATCATAAACACGTAATCATAATCATAATTACTTTTAAATTCTATCGAAATTGTATGACATATAATATTGTATCCACCGCTTGTGACAGGTCAACTATCTAAACAACTTAATTTCAACTATAAGTGTTTATTATTATGTTTAATAATGATTGCTTGGGTCCATTTTATGCACAAAATAATGCACAAAACGAATCTTGGCAACACATTGATAATATACCTAACAAACATAAGGGCTCGTAGTGAAATCCAACATTTTAGTCATTAAACCATCAAAAGAATTGATTAACTATTGTCAAATCAACATTTGACAATATACCTAACAAACATAAGGGCTCATAGTGAAATCCAACATTTTAGTCATTAAATCATCAAAAGAATTGATTAACTATTGTCAAATCAACATTTAACTCAGGTATCAGCTCATGCGGTTTACGTATCCGAATATACACTAAAAGTTATTGTCCTTTGAATATACACTAAAATCTATTGTCCTTTGGAGATGCAGTTTTGGATGCCTATCAATGTGCATAATATCATCATTATTACAATGCCTTTACATCAAGCTTATGGTAAATGGTAATGCATAGAATTAGTGACTCACAATTTCTATATTGGTGTATGACATCACTGCTAGTTGATGTCAATACATTGTTTGGGTATTGATGGCTAATATAGCCACCTACTTACAAATTCTGACATCTTAGAGGAGCAAGTACAACACTTTTGCCTGGACTGAAATTCCATTGCTAACCAACGTGTCTATGTTGCATATAATTGTAATATTTTAGAATAGAAAATATTAGCCATCATGTAATACATTGTATCTAGAAAATTCCGAGCACCAGTGGGCATTAAATGTATTATATGTGCCAGATGGCGTATTAGAAGAGAGGCATATAGATAGATTGCTCGATGTTATTTTGTGTGTGATGTTGTCGGGCTACCAGTAGTTATATATATCGACTTTTAATGGTGCATTGTTCCTTTCCAAATTGTCCCTTTTTAAAAAACAATTTGTTAGGAGGAGGGTGGGTTTTCCCCGGAGCACATTTATTGTCAGTTTTGTCATTCGATACATTTGCATAACTTTTATTATGCACGGGGCGTCAGCTGACAAGTTCAATAGGGTTGGATTTATTTAGGTTTGAGGTGAAGTAGGATCTTGGCTATTCGAAAAAAAAAAAAAAATCTTTAGACCTAGCAGTTGAATATGATCATGGCCACATACTCCAACGTTAGAAGCATAGTTAATAATTAGATAAAAAATGATTAATACACCTGAGGTCACGGGTTCAAACATGGCAAACATCGGTCTAGTAATGGGGACCTTAAAAATCCATTGCACTGAGGTCACAGGTTCAAATATGACCAATCGGTCATGTGGTAGAGATCTTAAGCCTGCCATATATACTAAATAATCACATGCAAAGCAGCTCCTAGCATATCGCGCCTAGGTAGTGAATTGGCTTCCGTGTGATATATAGAATGTGATGTAGAATGTATTCATGATGTGGTGATGAATAAAAACGGTTCTTCAATAGAAGAAAAAAAACAATTAGTAATTACATTCACTAAACTTGGAGATAATAACTACTAGAAACGTGTGCCCGGCGATGCCGAGCATAATTGCCTTTTGTTTTTATAGCTAGCCAGGCATTAACTGCCTTTCGTGTGTTATGCTAGTGTGTGAATTGCGTTTTGTGTGTATTTGATATCCTTTTGTGTGCATTTTGTTTCTTATGGCTAGTGCCTTATGTGTGTTATATTATGGATAGCCTTTTGTCTTCTGATGTTATTGTGCAATAATTAGCTCATGTAGTTGTTGACTATTTTTCTGTCCTTTCTTGTGGTAATGGATGATTTTGAAACAATGGATGAATCGAACCTTGTGCCTTTCATCGTAGAATCCTGCATTCAGCATAGCATTCAATAAAAAAGATTACAGAAAACTTTGTGATTTGTTGTTGTCGTCCATAGGAAGATTCTAAGCAGTAACATGGTCACTTGTGCTAGAAAGAAAGAAGAAATAGTGTTGCCCTATTTTGTATTTCCATGGCTCCCATCCATAAAAGTTGATCTTCCTATTAAAAAAGGTAATGTTGGTGCTCTTGTGTTAGGGTAAACGACAAAAGAAGAAGAGCAAGCTAGTTAACTATATTGCGTCAGGAATTCTATAAAGCACAGGTTGCAATCGTGCCCCGCAATGAAGTATCATAAAGGCTCTTCAAGAACTTCTAGACTAATGAGGCTTCTAGAACTAAGTCCACATGTCATATGTTTTCCAAAAGCAATGTTGCACACGTAAGACACTAAATAATCTCCCTATTATCTTGGGGATAATTGAAGGTAATAGGTAACTTCAGAGAGAAGTTGCATTTGCATAGGCGTGATGGGCAAAAAATATGGACATGAAAGAAGGGGAAAAAAAGGTTAATGGATGCCCAATTTTTTACGCGTAAGTTGAAGTAGAAACCTTATTGCTAGTATTTATAAGATGTCATTCACATCCTGAAAGATCTGACTTGACACTTCGTGGCATTTGAAGAAGATATACAGAGTTCTTGATTCAGATTGGCTTAATTATGCCCATTCTGTGATCTGAATATGGTGACTTGAGGCACATATCCTTTTTATCTACCCAATTATACCATAAGAGGAACCCAAAACCTCAATCTAATGAGGATGACTCTATTGCAGGAAAATAGAAATCTAATTGGAGAGGTATCTGTTGAACTGCTAAATATGATAATTAACTTCACATAATCATCATGCCACTTATACTATGCCAAGAGAACCTCGAATCTCCACGATTTAGAAGCTAACAGAAGGAAAATAGCATGAAATAGACGTACAAATTTTAACAATGTATGCATATAAACTTTTAGATGCTTCAACCTAAAAAAGAAAAATCATTATTTACAAAGAAATATCAAATGCAATTTTTGTGCTCAAATTCTATGGCATGTAACTAACAACTTAATAATCAGCTTACACGTCCTTACAGAGTTGTCCGCAAGAGAAGATTTTTTTATAAGCAGAAGCTATGAATCCAATACAGTATTTGGATGTTGACATTCCAGACGTGGGACAATTTATAAGTGTCATCTCCAAGCTGGAGATTGAGATTGGCTTAGTTGTACCCATTCTATGACCTGAATATGGTGACCTGAGGCACATATGATTTTTACCTCCAAATTATACCATAAGAGAAACCCAAAACCTTAAACTAATAAGGTTAACTCTGTTGCATGAAAATAGTCTAATTAGAGAAGTATCCACTAAATTGCTCAACATGCCAGTCCTTGAATCCCTATGAGTAGGATGTTTGTTGTCTTCTAACATATTGCATGGCATATACAGATCATCTGTCTCGAATGAACTCAAGGCACTATTAAACCTTTCAACTTCAGAGGGAAACCAAGCTGAAGTGAATCTACATCTGCGATTCGACCAGGAAATAACACAGCCCTTAACCACAGGAAAATGCCATCCCATGACATGGTGCTGACATTTAAATAACCCTGTTTGTAAGCCATTACAGTTTTTCCAAGAATGCATGCAGCCAAAATGCATCAGGCCAGTGGACTCGTAACTTCACATGTGCATCAACATGCAGATGACACAAATACCATATTTATGTGAATGTTCTCAACTTCTTTTACACTGTCCAATTTCATGCACTTTCATTGCTGGAATTTAACACTACATGATTCACAAACCTCTCGAACCAGCTTATAGAAAACAATGAAATTGCAAACGACTCAAGTATGAACCAAGAACAGTTCCGCAAAATTACGGAGTATATGCAATTGTACAATTTTTTCTAGCTAAGGCTGACAACTGAAACCAGACAATATATCTCGAACAACATAAGTCCGCATGCACTGGAGTTTTAAGCCTATCAGAGACTTGTGTGCGCATTTCAAAAACCATTTTCTTCATTGACTTCATATAATCATCAGGCCCATCCTGCAAAATTTTCAGCAATTGCCTGTGCTAGGACATGATTACAATATATTAAAAGTTCATACCAAGAGCAGATAATAATACTGCATCATCAAATTTCTTATTTGGAACTGCAATATCATTAGTTTTGACCCCATTCTTGTCTGCTAATGTTTTCCTTGGGTGCATTAAAGAACTAAATGCTTGGGACTGTGATAATGTTGCAAAATCATTATGTAGTTTCTCCTAGAGATTTGTATCTTTCCTTCTTTTCTTTAATTTACAATAAATAATATGTCAATCAACCAAAACTGTAAGTAGCCTTGAACTGAAAAGGATAAGATATACGATGGTTACAAGCTGCTAAGGAGGACACTAATATATTGTTAATAAACTGAATTTACAATCATATGCTACAAATTTACGTGCTCTCAACATTTACATTGCTTAATGTTGCATTAAAAATGGGTGGAAATGGTTGGCAAACTCGACCATAAAGGCGAGATACTCGGTTGGGATCAAAAAACCTAGGAGGATAGAAGCAATCATTACAACAGAATGTGAACAAAATGCTGCTAATCAACCTACATGGTATGGGCAAAAGAAGCTCCTTAGGAAAAATAATGGCGTCCAGTAGAAGAAATGAAACCCATGCCATAATTGTATAATCTTAAACAATTTAAAGAGGCCTAATTTAAAGCGTTGAACTGTATCAAAGATGAGACAGACATGCATTTCCAAATTGCAAGCATATGGCTTCTCTAGTCTGAAGCCACAATGCACATAGAAGGAAATATAGGGTTGCATGGAGAAAGAAAGGCATGTTTAAAAACATCTAAAAACACTATCCTTAAATCTATATCTGTTGGCTATTTGCTGAGCATCTTTTGCTCTCAGTCAACACAATCCAGACCTATACAACAGCATAAAAATAACAAAATACACATGCAAATGCCGACAGATAAAGACATGGAAGCCAAAATGCACATGCAAATGCCGACAGACGAAGCCATGGGAGCTTAGAAGATGAAAGGATAACATTAGAACAAATAAAATGGATCTTACCAGAGAAGTGTTCATATAACTGCTTGATGTTGCATTAAAAATGGCTGGACCCCATTAGCTGCACCAGAAGCAAAGATGTAAGGCTATGGCAGATCTCCTGTGGCTATATGAAATCCCTGCAAATACCATTCTGCGTTCAAAATAACATGAGGCATATAATTTAGACCAATAAATCAAAACCTTATAGGCTTACTTGTAAATTCCGCCAAGCTTGTTGAATGTATGATAGCACAGTGGGCCTTCCAAAACCATCATCCCTGCCAGGGTCTAGCATAAACCTTCCTGCTTTACTATTTCAAAACACACGTTTACTTTTCCCTTTCTTCATGACTATCTGGACTTTTGTATCAGAGATCTGGATCATAAGCAGAAAAAAATCTTACTCACATTGCCCCCATCCAATGAGATACTGCTGCACCCAGAATCCTTTTGACCTAGAACACTGCTTTCCAGAGAAAAAGTATTGTACTTGTGCAGTAACTATGCTCAAGGGATGATCAAAGGAGACCTCCTTCAACGACAAAACCATACCTTCGAGCTTTTTCTGGAAGCTAGGGGAAAGGAAAGCACAGGAGAGAAAAATCTGAAGATTGCCCTGCTTTGATAATGCCTTTGACGTGCGAATGGAGCAAGAAGAGAAATCCCAAGCCCATGGCAACTGTAAAAATATGGCTGAACAGTAACTTCGAAAAATATTGTAATAGCGCCTCAATATGCTAGACTTTTTGCCTTTTTATAATGCTTCATATGCCATAACCACAACCTTCATCCGGTTTGATTCAAATAGTCCCGTAAGCACTTGCAAAGACGAAATTCAAATAGCCTCTCAAGGGGAGTTGCAAGCCAGAAGGGAACATTGCATGCAAGAAGAAAGACAATGAACTCCAAACCGTCTAAATCCTGAAAGAAAAAAGAAGATTAGTTTAAGAATCCGACCAGAATGGCGACATCTTGCATCATACCTTGGAAGATCAGCTCCAGAAAGAGGACAATGAACTCCAAATCGTCTTAATCCTGAAAGAAAAAGGAAGATTCATTAGTTTAAGAATCCGACCCAGCCCAACCGATCAATGCCAAAGAAGATCCGACCCAGCCTATCTGATCAATGCAAAGATCCGACTCACCTTTCCAAAGCTTCTAAAGCTGAGGCGCCAAAATCAGACGGAGGGAATTTCGTAGCAGAGGAATAGGAATTTCGTAGAGTGGAGGGGGGAATTTCGCCTAAGATTTCTCATTCAAAAGATGGCGTCCGAGTTCAAACCGAGAGCATTCAATTCTGCCAACCAAAATCCCGCAGGGGGGACGCAAAGCGGAAGGGAACGCCGCATGCGGCGTAAGATGCGGCGTTCCCTTTGGCACGGAACCCAACGCCATCTCAAATTAAAAAAGAAGATAATTTGGAAAAGTGAGAGTCAGGGCCTAAGTATCCAATGGTTGGGGATATAATAGATATTTAGGGGTTTTTTTTCTTGCCAAAATGTTATGTTATATTTGTAAAAATTGGTATTCTAAATTGAGGGTTTAAAGCATGCCAAAATACTTGGCAATCTACTTTTAAGCAATGATTTTGCAAATTAGGGATGGTAAATGCTTCGTTTTTTGTTAACATTGTAACAGTTATGTTTTATTTTTGGAAGGTTTGGTGTTCTTTTTTGGGAAAATTTAAAGATCTCCAAATTGGGCTATTATGAACCAAAATTTTGGTACCAAAAATTTCCATTCATATTTCAATTTCAGCATCTTAGCAAAAAGTATTACGCAGTGCATCCAAATGCTGCTATATATTCATTGGGGTAAAAGTTAATAGATCCACATCATCTGCGTATATCAGCTGTAAAATATGGTGAACTAGGCAAGCCCCCCCCCCAAAGAAATTTCTTGAATCTGTTTTTCAGAATGTCCTTGCACTTTTCAAGAATAGATAGATAGATAGATAGATAGATAGATAGATACATTATTGTCCCTTGTACCCTGAGGCCCGTGGACTTATGTAGCATGGGCGAGCTCCCTTACGGGTGCTACTAGCACATCATGCTGATTTACAATGTAGCCTTTTCTGAAGGCTTGACTTTTCTCTATTAATACCGGCACCCGGCTTTGGATCGGCTTCATGTGGCGTTACGCGCGTCGTTATCAATCAGCTTTGAGTGAACGTTTTCGAGTGTTTATGTTTGCGCCTCTCCGGCGTTCATAACAAAACCCTTTTTCTTTGTGTACTTCTGGGGTGCACGGCCGTCATTTCCCATATTAAGGCCGCGGATCCCTCCTTGTTTACGACTTTGTCATCATGATGTGTGCGCTGACCCCACCTTATATCTCTCAGACTTATTCCCGATGCTTTCATATACCGGCGGTCATTCAACATATGATTCTCATCTTCCACTTCCCTTTGTCACGCATTCTCGCATATTCGATCCTCTCTCTCTATCCCTAAAAGCCACTGTCCTTTTCAATCCTCAGCTCGTGACTTCCCATTCTGAATCTTGCTAGAGTGTCTTTCCTGGCTTTTCCTATTATGTCATCCTGGTATATCTGTTGCCCTATCTGTTGTCCCGGGTTGAAAACTGTCATAAGCCACATTGTCTTGGGGCCCGTGTGGTTATGCAGCCATGTGTGCGTGGCTTTGTCGGCCCACTCGTCTTTCCATTCCCCTTCAGTGATGAGGTCGCTCAAGTTCATCCCCAATTTCCTCGTCCACATTGCTACATCCCTGAACCACCCGTTGCCTTCGATTATGTGGGCTTTCGTTGATTCTCTGATCGCAATGCTTGCTAGCTTGCTTGGTTTCCCACCTGCATTGTTCCTTATAAGATATCTGATGGTCCTTTCCCATGCCCTTACTTCCATCAGTTTTTGCCCTGTCTCATATACTATAGTTGTTTGTGGTGTATTCGTTCTCAGCTTAAATTCCTGCTTATGCCATTGTCTGTAAATTCCTTCTTGTTTTTCCCACTTTTTCTCTGTCAGACCTGGCCCCCAGGCTTCTGCCCCATATAGCTGTGTAGTTGCAACTACTGCACTGAACAAGTAGCATTTAATTTCCCAGTTTATTATCCTGCTTTTGTTGCAAAAAAATTTCATATTGTAGTAGCTTCCGATGGCTGCTTGGAATCTTGTGTTTGCCCCTTTAGCCCATTTCCCTGTGCCGTGCGCGTCATATCCCAGATACCTGTATTCTGTTGATTCTTCTAGTTCTGTTCCCAAGTATCTGAACGGTTTATGTCTACCTTTTTGCCCGAAAAAGACTATTTTGGTTTTTCCGAGATTAACTGTCAACCCTGTCTTTTCACAGAAATTTTCTAACAGTTTAAGTAACCTGTGCATCCCTTTGTTCTTTGTAGCCATCATGCTCAAGTCATCTGCATATAGCATGATGGGTACTTTGGTGTTCCCTAGGGTAGGGGCGTCTGTGTCCCCTTGCTGTTCTGCTATAAAATCCTGCAGGGCATCTATGTATATCCCAAATAATGTGGGAGATAGTGGGCACCCCTGTTTGACCCCCGTGTCACAATCTATCGCTTTCCCTTCTTCTTCCATTTTCGCATAAACATTATAGTATAGTCTCGCAATTGCCCCCACCATATCCTTTGGTGCCTGCATATCTATAAGCCTCTGTATTAGCTTTTCCCTTGGGACTGTGTCAAACGCTTTCCTAAAATCCACAAAACAGCATATTATTTTCTTCCCCTGGTTTCTATTCTGTATAAATATCTAGATACTTGGTAGAAATTTAGCTAGATATCGTCATGAGAAAATTGGTGGCGATTCTCTGTAAATCGGTACCGGCCAATGAATCTATAAGTAGGAATGACTGTTCTGAGATTATTTATGTATTGCAGAAGTGGAATCATCTATAGATAAATGTCTGGGCTGTCGGTTAACATGGTTCTCAAACACGTTGCTACAGTATTTTAAGTGATATCTTAAGTATTTTTTTGGAGAATTTTTTTCGGTAGTATGAGTCCCATTTTCAGTCCGAGTTCCAAAATTCGAGATTTGACCCACTTTAATTAAATGCAACTTTAATGTTTAGTTTTGCATTATATTTATTGAATGTGGCGCAGGATATCCTTACCCTGGTCTCAGCGATTCCATGGGTGTTTTTCTAGATTCTAAGTATCCTTCTTACTACATAGTAACTTTGCAAACATCCTGACCCTTATAGGGATTTTCAGGGTTTTATTGGGCATGATTCTCTCGCCCATTTCTTCATGAAACTGGATGCGATCTCTTCTTTGCTTTAATGGTTTCTCTAACAACCCATATTGGTCATACATAGCTGTACTACTTAATCCTGATTCCTTTTAATGGTTCAAGATCCAACATAGCATTAATTTTTGCACCTTCAACCACATGCCTAGTACAATAGTGATCTCTAAAAGCTGCTAAACGAGTAGTAAATCTGGGAAACAATACCTCATGTGCTGTAACATTGTTCCAAAAATTAGGGAAATACAATGCCTATTGCATCCAAGAGTTCATCTCGAGGAAACCTGGACCTCAATTCCTGCGATAGACATTATGCTATGGAATCCATTTCGTTTTTTGCAGATGAAACAAGTGAATCAAATTCTGATTCTTCACTTCCACCTTCTATCTATAATTATTTCAACCTGTTTTCTTCTTATGATATAAAGGAAAAGACTTTGTCATTTACATGTATACATAATGCCACTTATCCTTGTATGCCTAAAAGCTCATGCCTTCCTGCAAGGAAACCAAATTCTACCATCTATAAAGGGCCTCAACCTTGTCAAAACAATCACCTCCAACATGCAATTTATCAAGCTGAGCGCATGCTATCCTTCTTGCAATTGAATACTTTGGAATGTAGATGCTTTAATCTTAAGCCTGTTTAATCAAGAATATTAACTCCCTAAGCAATGGAATAGAATAGAATAGATTAGAATAGAGTTTTTATCGTCCATGAAGACCAATCGGGCTATGGAACCCAAAAAGGAGGCGCAACATACGTATTACTATTTGGGTTGCAAAACCCCCACGCCATAGGGTTTTGGGGGAAAAACCGTGACATCATGAAGAGCATGAAGAGTTAACAAGGTCTCAGCATCCCTAAGAAATGCAAATAGATCTCATGCCACTGCTTCATTTTCATCAGTTAATTGTGCATAAGCCCTTGCAATAGAAAGATATTCACTCCGTAATCTATGAACAAGCAAAGCTATTAATATTTGATGAGTTTCTACATCTTTTAGCAATTTCAGCACCTCACTTAAACCTACAATTGCGGGAATTGAGCAAATCTTTGTGGGTTGCGGCAATAAAACTGGTTAACTGCACATATAAGATTCGCAACCTTTTGAATACAAGCAAGATCAGAGACAAATTTGAAAGCTAAATTTGTTCGATGAATCATACAATGGATTGCCACTATGTAAGGAAGAAACCTGGTCTGCAACCTCACAACCAATCTTGTATTGTAACCACTCATTACACTTGCTCCATCTGAACCACAAACAACCTATTTTCTTGCACAATTCACTGAACTCGTATTTGCAAACTCATTTGATTTTTCTTGTACGACGGTTGTTTTCATCATGGATCTCCTTGAATCTCTTCATCACCACTGCAAGGGTGATGTCCACGGGGAGCTCTGGGCGCTGGGGAGTGCTATCTTGGTGTGGTCGCTTGCTAGAGGAAGATGATGATGCCATCGGAGCAGAAGGTGGAAGGCGGAAGCCGGAAGTAGAAGATGAGCAGAAGGCGGAAGGCGATCGGAGGTCAGCGTGGACATCGGTCTTCTATTTATAACATGAGTCACACGAGTTGCTTCTCGCGTCGTGTGAGGAATAAATAAATTAATTGTTTTTTTTCCAAATGCGTACAAAGACGTCATGTGTTGTCCTTTGCAGTAACTTCCCCAAAGACAAGGCTAAAAAGGTAGATTCTATAGCACATTCACAATCACAACAACGAATTAGTATCATTCTAAGGTGAATGACATTAAAACGATTTGTTACCTTTGATTACTTCACGTAGCTTCTCAAGTGCAACGGAAGACATGTGAGTTGCAAACTCTCAACCTGCATTTTTTGACCAATGACATCTTGGAATATTTACAGTCTATGTGCGATATTCAATATTGCATGCTCAAGAAAATCTTTCATTGGTCGACATGCTGGAGCAAATGCAGCACAAATCTCATTTGAAGACATTTAGCTTAATACTCCAATAATTTAGTTTTCTCAAACAGACAATGCAACTTGGTTGCTTTATTATTCTTTTCCTTTCATTCTTGTAAATATTATTGCATTTTGTGCATGCAAATTCTTCTCAGGACCTTCCTGTGACGATTAACCATCAGGTCTGGAGCGTGTGATTCGGTTTCATCCAAGTCATCGTGGCCTTTTCGGTTGGTTAATCGTCACACTTCCCAAACCAGCAAATATGTATTGTGTGACTCCATCCTCTATAATCTTCATCTTGGATTTATCAACGTGCCCATCTATATTGTTTTCCTTTGGCTGGAACAGTTTATCCGTCTTATTTTTGTAAGAGCAAATAGTACATTTTATCATTTCCCGTCCAGCCATATCCATTTGTTTCACAAAGGATACTCTATAAGCCAATAATTTTTGAAGTTTCTTTTGGTATCCCACCCAAGAAATTAAATACTAATTGCATATTTCTTGTTAGCCATAATGGCTTAGCTATACTTTTATCCGGGACTAATCCCAAAACTTTTTGTGGTTTAACTAAAGTCTACACATCTTCCCTCTCATATTTTCTAGTATTTAGCTAAACTAACCCAAAATTCATTCCAAATCTGTTTGTGGTGTGGTCAACAAAAACATTAAGCTAAAATTACAATATTTTTTTTCATTTATTTTAGTCATTTTCTTTGTGGAAATCTAAAACAACGCCAACTAGCAAAGTCTAGGCGTCAAATTATTCCATAGATGCTAGAACATAAATTACTTATTTCTTATAAACGATAATGGCGTTAGTTAAACTAGCCTAAATTCATTCCAAAAGTTTCTATGGTTTAGTTCAACAATACAAAATTTCACTCTCTTACTTTCTAGGTTTGGCTAAAGAGATCGAAGGTTGGTGCAGGCGTGAAAAAAGCTGCTAAAATTATTATTTTTTTCCTCAATTTTTCCCATTTACTTTCACCATTTTTTTTGAAAATGTGCTAAGAAATCGTCGGTAGCTAATTTTAGCTCTTAAATTATCCATGATGCCACCAGGCCCTTAAATTATCCATGATGCCACCAGCTGCATTCCTCTTATATTGTCCTCACTCAAGCACTTCATTCTCATCACCATGCAATTCACTCTCATTTTTTGGACTCTCATAATCATCTAAATCTTCTGTCATCTAATTTGGATCATAGTCCATCATCATCTGTGGATTCATAAGCTTCATCAAGATCCTCAATTTGGTCTATGAAACTAGACATAGATGGTGATATAGTGATGTGTCGCTTTGTCCTTCATGTCACAGCTCCCATCATTAGTTCTCTTTTATGAAGCTCCCTTTATGTTGTATCAACTGGGGTGAAAACTAACCTAATGTGATGAAGCTAAAGCTTAGATTGAATATGGAACGAATCTTTCTCTCAACTGAACCATTAATACAAATTAGGAATGCTTTGCAAAGTGACCATAAAACACATTATTAAAGTTATCATCCCATTCATATTCAGATGAATAATGAAACAACTACATAGGAGAATTGAAAAAACATGCTCGACAGGCCATTTGTGATGTAAATTTGATGATATTAAGAAAATAAATATGAAACCCTAATAGGGGACTATAAGTGGCGATTTCTTAGATGGACATGTGGCCAAGATGTAATATGGCCACTCCCTAATGCATTTAAATTTATTTTGTGTTCTAATTTGCTGCCTCAAAAAATCTTTGCCCACATAGAAAAATTCGAATTGGCCACCTCCTATGCCTAGCAAAATTTGTTAAATACCGAATTGGCTAGTATACATGTAAATTTTATAAATTCGTGCGCTGAACTGGCCACTATCCTTCGGTCAGGACATGATCCTACTATGACATACCCAGGCATTTCTGAAAAGTGTGAATGTGTGGCCAACTGGCCCATCGGGGCCACTAAAAAATACTCTGTCTAGGCAGAAGCACTCTGCTAAATATCCATTGCAAGGTGGAGCTTTCTTGAAGTGCCTAACTAAACAGACTAGCCAAGGTGGGGATGATTTGTGGCTTTGCCAAATTTAACAAGCATGCATGCCATCTAAGTCTGCAGCCTTGCTATTTGAGAATGGGTGACGATCAAGGAGATAGAACATTTTCGACCGATACTCTGCTATATCATAGGCCTTGTTTCCTTTTAAGGAAGCTTTATATTGTTTGATCACATGTAACATGAAACTGGGGTCAACTATTGGCCTACCATTTCTAAAAAATGTGAATTTGTGGCCAATTGGCCCGTCGGGATCACTAGAAAATATTCTGCCATAGCCACAAGCACTCTAGTAACGATCCATTACAGGGGGGGCATTTTTGAAATGCCCTATTGAACAAACTAGCCAAGTGGGGATAATTTGTGGCCTGCTCAAATTTAACAATTTTGCATGCTTGCCATCTAAGTCTGCAGCATTGCTATTTGTGAGAGGGTGACTCTCAAGGAGGTAGAACATTTTCGCGTGATACTCTGTAACGTACTATGCCTTCTTTTCTTTGAGGGAAACTTTGTATTGTTTGATCACCTATAACATGAAACTGAGGTCATCTGTCTGGCTGAGCCAGCATTTCAGTTCCTTATTCTTTGCATCAAACCACTTGTTTCAAGAAAAGCTGGCTCAATATAAAGGCCTTCTTGTACGTCTTCTCCAAAAACATCGTTTGAGGACACTCGAAGGACGGTTGCCAAATTGTCAGTCGTTTGCTCCAAAGTCAGAAGCTGTAAAATTCCCAATAACTCTTCTGTTAGAAGTTGTTTAAGATTTTGCTCGGCCATAATTCAAGCGAAGCTGAGGTACGTAGAAGGTAGCTTGATATTGGGTCCGCATAGGTTGCCAGCCTATCTCAAAGAAGAGGGATTGATGATTTGAATTCATCTCTTCACCTTTGTTGTATGTTCTCACTTGCAGATGCATGAGTGTGCTCGGTCATAAGCACATAATCTCCACTGCTGGATCTATTCCTCTGCTCATACCAAAAAGTGTTGGAGGAGAAAGGCGGCCATTGTGCAAAACCATTGCAGATAAGCAAGTCAAAGATATTGCACATCTGATACAACTGCTCTCTAAATTGCATGACTAGATATGGCCGAAAAACTTCTGTAGCTGCAATATGTGGTCACCAGAGGGTTGAGCTTTATTAACTACTCTATTCTTGTGTGTGCATTGAAGTTCCTAACTAGCATGATGTGTCCTAATGGCCTGTGCTATTGAATGTCATTATATAGACTAATATATGTATCAACCTGTCTGCATTGAGTGCTTGTATTAGAAGTTGGAATCTATGTGCTTTGGAAGTAACATGCGTCCACAACAAAGGATTGTCCATATTGGTTATGCACTTGAATTCACATGTAACAATTTTGTCGATCTATTTTATGCGAGAAAACTGAAGGTGTCAATTCAGTCCTATATTAACAACTTATTCTCCATGTCCTCTCTCGCCCGTGCATTCATTGAATTATGAATATTGCTGATAGCCTAGCTGATCTATTATCCTTCAATCAACATATTCCCATATTTTCATAAGGAAAATGAAATCCGTATCCCTAGCTATGGACTTCCTCAAGAAAGCTATTACAATTCCAAGAGACCATCCACAAGCATATTCTCTATTTGGAGGTAGTGGCATGCGTTGTTGCAGTCCCAACAGTAGCACCCAAGAGGTTGTAGAAGCAGCAAAATCTGTGGTAGCAGCACCCTGAGGGGTTGTAGAAGTAGCAGTAGCATCAGAAGCACCTTAAAGCATTGCAAGAGTAGCATCACTTGGAGGGGTTATGATCATGTTATATGGTTAAGACAGGTCAAGTTCACAGGGGTAGATCCAAGTTCTTATTTACCTTATGTGCAAAGGAAGGTGATATTGTGATAGAGTTATATTTGACCTAGGCTATTTAGAATTGCATGCCTATAGGTTCGATGAAGATCTTAATTTAGAGAGGTGCCTAATTAAGCATGTTAAAAGAGGGGTCGAATAACTTGGAGGCAAATCACATCTGAATAGTGTGTCGGCCATTCGGCCTGGAACCGTCTGAGATCGGCTCGCCTGTGCAGCCGGAACTCAGTAAATAAAATCAAGATGGATGAATGACATTTCTGAGCTAGTGTATGCAGTTGTATCCGGAGGTATTAGCCTCGATGTGCTTGGGCTCTCGGGGATCATTGAATTATTAATGCTACAGTAACTGATTCATCTTCAAATGAACAGTGACTTTATATTATAAGATTTTGCCTGAATCCGCTATATATTTGAACCGGTAGACTCTATAATATTCAAGTAGAAATTGTTTAACTTGTTATATTGCTGAAGAAGTAATTAAGCTCTATCGATCTTTTCATTAGTATCAGAGCACAGGTTAGTTAACATGGCTACCAGGTTTTGTGCTAACGTGTTAAACTCTATAGAGGTTTTTAAAGGAGATGGAGGCTTTCAAATTTGGAAGCAGAGCATTAGAGAAGTACTTGAGTTTGAGAAATTATGGTGACTGTGAGTGCAGGGACAACTAGTGAAGGGGGAACAAGTTCTAGCTCAAGTGGTGAAGGTTCCACGATAGGAGGAGCTACTGTGAGTGCACCAGTCAGCTCAGCTATCACAGCAGTAAGTGAGGAGGATGAAGGCCTGAGAATCATGGAAGCTCAGGCAATTATCTGTTGTAAGGTACCTGTGAGCAAATTAAAACTCAGAGGTATGACTCCCAAAGAAATGTGGATGTATATGATCAGAGAATATGAAGCTAAGACCTCATCACAAATCGATGTTCTAGAAAAGCAATTGAGAAGATTAAAGCTGCATGATAGGGGTAACATAACTAATTTTTTTGAGAAATTTGACTCTATTATTGCAAATTTAGAAGGTGCTGGAGTTATACTAAATGAAGAGTATCAACTCCTAGCTATATCAAGAGCAGTATCTCATAATGCTCATCTTGCTACCTTGTTGAGAAATGTTGCCAAATCGAAAGAGCATGCCATAAGAATGGTAAGGACAGAGTTTGAATAGTGTAAACTTCATGATGAAGATGAGGATAACTCTGAAGTGTTGTATGCTGGGAAATACAAAAAGAATAACAATAAAAAGAAGATAGGGCCATGTTTTAATTGTGATGGTTATGGTCACCTCAAGGCAGATTGCCCAAAGGTTGGAAGAGAAATCGTGTGCTACAATTGTGAAGGCAAAGGCCACATGGCAGCAAGTTGTCCAAGCCCTAAAGGCCCTAGAGGGAAAGGGAAGGATAAAGGCACAGTAATCAAGAAAGGACATGAAATTAGGAGGGGAGCTACAAGAAGGAATCAGGACTACAGTAAATCTAACTGAAGACAGGCGTGCTGAAGAAGATGAACAACATGAAGATGCAGAGGTAAGTATTTCTAAAATGCATTCCTTAACTATGAATAAAATTGACCATAATGCCGTGATATTAGATTCTGGAGCTGAAAAGACAGTAGCTGCCAGTTCCAACATTCTTAAAAGCTGCAGAGGAAGAAAGGGAGGACATGTTCAATTAGGAAATGGGGAACTTCAAGAAATAGAAGATGTAGGTGTATTAGAATTTTTTGATCTAGAAGGAAAAAAGGTACAATTAGAGAATGTACTCTGTGTGCCAGGTCTAGTAAGAAATTTGATATCTGTATCTCAATTAGTGGACCTAGGATACAAGGTCCTATTTGAGAAGTTGCAATGTAAAGTTTTTCTCAATAATAAAGTTATGTTCTTGGGAAAAAGAGTTGGAAACTTGTTTGGTCTATGCAATGATCACATTCTGCCTAGCATAAATCATGTTGGATATCCAACACTAAAAAATTGGCATCATAGGATGTGTCATGTGAATTCAAAAACCATTGAACTATTGATGAAAAAGGGAATGATTAATGCCTAGCAAGAATGCCGAAGAGCTCAAGTGTGCAGGATGTATATTAGGAAAACACAGCAGGTTGCCTTCTAGAAAATCCCTCAAGAGGGCTAAGGGTATGTTAGATTTGATTCACACAGATTTGTGTGGGCCACTAAATGTAACTAGTTTATCAGGGAAGAGATACTTTATGACTCTAATTGATGATTTTAGTAGAAAGACATTTGTCTATTGCCTAAAGACAAAGGATGCAGCCTTTGAGACGTTCAAACAGTTTGTAAATAAGGTTGAAACAAAAACGGGGAGAAAAGTCAAGTGTGTAAGGTCTGATAGAGGAGGAGAGTTCATATCTAATGAATTCAAGCTTTATTGCAGAAATAGAGGGATTAAAAGGCAACTTACATGTAGGTATTCATCTCAACAGAATGGAATTGCAGAAAGAAAGAACAGGACAATTTTGAATGCAGTCAGAAGCATGATAAAATTCTCAGGGTTACCCAATTTCCTTTGGGATGAAGCTGCTCAAACTGTTGTTCATGTCCAAAACATGTTGCCCTCATTAGCCACAAAAGGAACTATTCCAGAAATGTTGTGGTCTGGAAAAATGCCTCACTATGATGATTTAAAGGCATATGGATATCTAGCCTTTGTACATGTGCCTGATGAGCTCAGGAAAAAACTCGATGACAAATCCTTGATAGCATACATGGTAGGTTATGATACTCAATCAAAGGCCTACAGATTATTTGATCCTCAAAAGAGGAGAGTTGTGATAAGCAGAGATGTTATCTTTGATGAAGATCAATTTTACAAAATAATACCAAAAATAAATGCCAATGATGCTACTACAGAATGCAAGGCATCAAAGATTATAGAAGAAGATGCAACTACAGTGAATAAAACCCCTCAAGAAATTGTACACTCTAAAGATATTGATGCTGATACAGAGGATGAAGAGATAACATCAAACAAAGCAGGCTTTGCTAACCCTATAGATAGCAATACTAATTTGGATGTTGATGCAGATGAGGAGGATACCTTGACAATTCAAAACAACAATGCTGATAACAATAATGGAAAAAAGGGGAGCATGACTTGACAATGAGACAACAAGTGTCAAGTAAACAAGAAAGAAGAGACAGACAGAAGTTCAGAAACTGCAAGAAAAATTCAAAATAGACACAAGCCTACTTGGAAGGGATGAGCATGGCAGAAGCAAGAGACTTCAAGAGAATGAAGGTGATATTCATGACCTATTTGAAATTTTAATGCACTTAGATACTAATGTACCTAAGTCTTATAATGAAGCGTTAAGCATGGCTGACAAGACAGAGTGGATAAAAACCATGAATGATGAACTGGCATCATTTATAAGGACAGAGACCTTTGAATTGGTAGATACACCTGCAGGAAAAAACATAGTAGGCAAATGCTTGTGATCATGAGGTACATCACATGGATGTCAATACTGCATTTTTAAATGCTAAACTTGAAGAAGATATATTCATGAGACAACCTCCTGGCTTTGAAGAAGGGGAAAATAAGGTTTGGAAACTAAAGAGAGCTATATATGGACTTAAGCAATCACCCAGAGAGCGGTACAAATGTATGGATTCTTATCTAATTGAACAGGGATTTAACAAGCTCAGAAATGATGGGAATATCATTTGAAGCTGGAAATGAATGGTGTATTATTGCACTTTATGTTGATGACAACATCATGGTAGCAAAAGGAAATAACAGTCTACAACATTGCAAAGATGTCTTAAACAAGAGATTCAAGATGTCAGATCTTGGAGAATTGCAGAAACTTTTAGGTATTGAAGTGAAGAGAAATCGAGCCAGCAAAATCATGACACTCACTCAGAAAGACCAAATTGAGAGCATGCTGAAGAAGTTTAAAATGGAACAGTGTAACACTTGTAGAACAGCTGCAGTTCCAGGTTGCAAAATCTCTGAGCAAATGTGTCCAAGAAATGAAATTGAAAGAGCTGAGATGATTGAGACCCCATACTGGTCTTTGATAGGATGTTTATCCTATGTTGCTAACTGTACAAGGCCTGACATATCTCACATTGTAAATATATTGAGCAGATACAATAATGACCCTGGAAGGGATCACTGGATTGCGGCAAAAAGACTGCTCAGATATCTTAAAGGAACAACTATTAAACTATGATGCGGATTGGGGAGGTGATCTAGACACTAGGAAATCTACTTCTGGTTATCTAATGTTCTTAGGTGGTGGACCAATAGCATGGAAATGTAAAAAACAAAGTTCAATTGCTTTGTCAAGTGCTGAGGCAGAATATGCAGCTGCCACACTTTGTGTAAAAGAAGTAATTTGGGAAAGAAGATTGCTCATAGAACTTGGATTTTCTCAACCACAGGTCACTGAACTGTATTGTGATAGTACAAGTTGCATAGCAATGTCAAAAAACCCTGTACTGCATGAAAGATCAAAACACATCGAGCTAGAACTACATTTTATTAGAGAAGCAGTTGGAAAAGGATTAGCAAGGTTGACATATGTAAACACTTCAGTACAACTTGCAGACATATTGACAAAAGTTCTGGCTGAAAGAAGGTTTATAGAACTCAGAAAAATGATACAGCATACAGATATAACATGAAGGAGGAATGTTGTTATAATCATGTTATATGGACAGGTCAAGTTCACAGGGGTAGATACAAGTTCTTATTTACCTTATGTGCAAAGGAAGGTGATATTGTGATAGAGTTATATTTGACCTAGGCTATTTAGAATTGCATGCCTATAGGTTCGATGAAGATCTTAATCTAGAGAGGTGCCTAATTAAGCATGTTAAAAGAGGGGTCGAATAAATTGGAGGCAAATCACATTTGAATAGTGTATCAGCCATTCGGTCCGGAACCGTCTGAGATCGGCTCGCCTATGCAGCCGGATCTCAGTAAATAAAATCAAGATGGATGAATGACATTTTTGAGCTGGTGTATGCAGTTGTATTCGGAGGTATTAGCCTCGATGTGCTTGGGCTCTCGGGGATCATTGAATTATTAATGCTACAGTAACTGATTCATAACCAAATGAATAGTGACTTTATATTATAAGATTTCAATGGTTTAAAATCGTGTGTTTTCACTAGACTCTATAATATTCAAGTAGAAATTGTTTAACTTGTTAGATAGATAGATAGATAGATAGATAGATAGATAGATAGATAGATAGATAGATAGATAGATAGATAGATAGATAGATAGATAGATAGATAGATAGATAGATAGATAGATAGTAGTTTTAACGTCACGCCACTAGGCAGCATCCAACTGGACATGTGACCACACACCACACTACATTGCTTGGTTGGGCCCTGCCCCCAACCACCTTACATTGCGTCTGTTCGGATTTGACCCCCAACAGTACCGAGTGCGATTCTGGGCGGTCTCGAACTCGAGACCACATTGCTAAGGAACTAGTGGGTTATATTGCTAAAGAAGTAATTAACCTCTATAGATCTTTTCAGGAGCAATAACAATAGCAGCGCGCCGAGGGGTTGTAAGAGTAGTAGCAGTAGCACTTGCATGAGAAGCGACATCAATATTTGCCTGAGGAGTTGTCAGACTTGCAGCGTGGGCATTTGTTATTGCAGCAGGTAGTCCCATAGGTCGATTGGCCTCTGCGGACGATAAAAGAACCTTCCTTCCTTCCTTCCCAAGGCTATGTGCATGGTTGTGGAGCTAATAAGTCAATAGGCATTTTAATGTTGGATTTCAGCCCATCAAGGACACAGTCCTTTGTAACTTATTTTCCTTTACCAATTCAAGCGCAAGGTGGTTGAATAGAGCAAGTCAAGAGGTGCACCCTGCACTGGCCCAACATTAAATCCCAACCCACTTGAAAAAGAAAAAGGATGTATGAGTTTTTCATAGCTCCTTTCTTTGCCAACTGGTCACTCCAAACTATTTGCAAGCTTGTTAATAGGACTATTTACAAGTTGATAATAGAGGAGATCATTAGGCATGCCCTACACTGAACTTAACATTGAATCTCAACCACATTGCACAAACAATAGGACGTATAAGCTACAGTAGAATATTTGACAACACGCAACAAAAGTACTTTCCAAGCTCTTGGTTGGAATTCTAGGGCTTTTCTTTAAAATATTCACCCCCATCATGTACTTCCTTATGATGATTTCTTGCTTAAGAACAATGATGTCCTCATATTGGTACATCCTTGTATGTACTTCTTTATAATGATTTCTTGCTCAAGTATGAACGATGATATCATCACATTAATGGATCCATGTATGAGAAGCGCATTCCTAGGATGGGTTCTATGGAAAAACCAATTGGTGGTGAAGTGATATTATCATTGAGCTTTGTAAAATCAATAAGTTCAAATTGATTCCCTTACTAGAGGTTAAAAAAAAAATCAAAATTAAATGCTCTGAAACTAGACAATCAGCGAAAGCACGAGAAAACTAAAAAATACGAGATAAAAGATGGTTTTCTGTTGCTTGCTCTATGCAAAGATGAGAAAAACTAGCGACCGCTTTTCATCGAGATGAAAAATCCCGTAGGGTTTTCGAGGAAAAACCTAATGAGAAACGACCGCCAACACTGTTGAGGAATGCCCGCAGTGCCTGAATCCGAATAGAGACAGTATTAAATAAATAGTTGAAGCACGATCCCACATATCTTGACAACCACACGACCCAAAAAATAACCCGTAGAGTCAGGGCTGAAAAGAAAATAACCAGATGCCTCAAGCAAGAATGTCGTCGGGAGTTAGATGTTTTAAGCAAGAATGTGCACCAATGCGCAACATAAAAAATATATATAGTAAGACTCGGAGGCTTCAGGGCAACATTAAGAAAGAGACAACAGCGGACCAATTGAGAGCCATCCACGAAATGACCGTCGCAGAAAAACATCCAATTAGTACTGCCTCGGAGGTTAGATTGCCATGTCGAGAGAAGGTGAAAAAGAATTTTATCTCGGGGGCTACAATGCTATACTGAAAAAGAATGAAATGATAATATGCCTCAGAGGCTCCAATGCCGATAAATAAGAATAGATGCACTTTCGAAGAACATATAAAGAAAAGATAGAGGAAATCAGAGGCTACAGGGCGGCTTGAGAAGTATAGATAATAGACAGACGTAAAGATGACTAATTGCCTAATAGGAAATAAAGCAACACGAGAACTGACAAGCTCAGATATGATAGAGGTAGAGGGGGGCGGGAAATTTGTGGAGCAAAACATGAGCAGAAAGGAAAGGAGCTCAAGAGAATGCCAACGACTGGAAATGAGGAAGAAGGCAATATAAATAGGAGATTCAACATAGGGCATCCCCATCCAAGGAATGTTGATTCTATTGCTATCGCAATAGATAACTGTGGCATTCCTAGAATGGGTCCTATGAAACCCCACTTAGCCAATGGAAGAGGAATCTATCTCAATAGAGAAGCAGCAAACTAGAAAGACTAGGAAAAAAATGGGTACAAAGTGAAATGCAGGGAGGAAAGAGCAAATTGAGACGACTAGAATAGATCAGGAATAGAAGACAAACAAAGAAGAAATCGTGAAGTAAGACCAATGGAATAATCGGGATAAGCAGAGCAAAGAGAAAAAGGATGATAAATGGATGCCCACAGAGCCAAGAGAACGAAGGCAAATGAGGAGGAGAGTTGAAAAAGTGAAGGAAACAAACAAATAAGAAACATAAGAACTCAAACAATGGAAGAGGTGAAATAACAATAAATAGGATATGATAAAGGAAGGAGCTGGAGCAAATGGATAAACAGAGGAACAAAATCAACAAATGGAGCAACTAGGATGAGTAGGGAAAAAAGGGGCAAAGGAACCGTCAGCACAAATAACAGTAAAAAGGATACGAGAAAAAAATGCCAAAAACTGCCAGTATAGCCGATTAGCCAAAAGGAGCAAATGCCAATAAAGCCGACCAGCCAAAGTGGATATTGCTAGTAAAGCCGACCAGTCAAATGGAGCGAAATGGATGGAGCAGAGTTTAATGTGATCAATGAGACTGGGGGAGCAACAAAAAATGGACCAACATGGAGTAGAGCAATTTGACAAAAAAGGAACCACCAAAAATAAAGCAAGTGAAAAGTGATACCCTTGGAACAACTTGAAGGATGTCATGATCAAATCATAACGTCCAGAAAAATAAAATTATCTTAAAGGGCCGATCAAGATGCATATTAATATAGTGAGCAAATAAAAGAATAGAATAGAATAACCATGCACTGCCTATTAAACTCTATTGTGAAGGAATAAATAAGACCAACTATATGACTTCGAACTATACAATAGAAAAACAAGGTCAATCCAAAAATCTAGAAAAACAAAAAGTGAAATAGTAAACTTGCATGGAGCACATTTCAAGAAGAATGATCTGACAAAAATATCAAAGGGCAGAAACAGCCCATCGAAGCGTAAAGTCGGGAGAAGCATGTCAAAGATATTAGAAAGAAGTAAGGGACCAAAATATAAAATGCCACTAAAGCAAACGGAACGAATAGAACAAATAATCCACATATGACTAAATGGAATAAAGAATAATGCACTTTAAAAAAGCAACTTGGGATAAACATGGCCAATACAAGAACCTTGAAATGTTAACCAATCTATCAATGGAATGAACAAAATAAGCTAATATCAGGGAGGTGGGAGGTAGAGTAACTGGATCAGGTAAACTGGACAATGGATTTAGAGGAACCAAAAGGACTATGGCCAAGATGCATCTGATGCTAATGTTATGCAAAAATGAATTTAAGGATATGTAAGTTAAAAATCAAAAAAATAATATCTCAAAGCCAAGGCCATTATTCCAGTAGACATTAAAACAAACAATATTTACAAAGACTAGTTAGTAGTGCTCTATCAAATTTATAAAAACATAGATAAATAAACATGAGTGAAGTTTGAAACAAAAAATCTCCAAGAATGGAATGAACAGTACCATATGCAAAAACCTGAGGGTGGACCAATGCCCGTATAAGACAAAAACCAATGCATGTTGCTGAAAATAAAACCATGGTGCAAATCTATTGTGAAGATCGAAATGTTCTCATTTAAAAGTGATGGTTCATATGCAAAGCCCCCACTAACCCTAGAGAACATAAAGATTAATTTATGAAAGACAATGGCAAAACTTACCATGGAGAATGCAAATGACTTAGGAGCTCCAGAACAAATACACGTCTCTTTAAACGATTTAGGAGCTATAAAAATAAATCCTTGTCTTTACAAATTCAAATTTAAGGTGCACAGAATGCAATAAAAACAGAAATGCTCAACACTCATAGTCACTAGCAAGATTGAAATCTAAATCCCTAAAAGCAAACGACCTGACTAAATAGAACAAATCTGGGTATGTACAAAAGAAATGAAAGGCCCAGCTAAATTGGACCACCTATCTAACAATTAGACCTGAAACTGTGTATTGATAGAGTTGAACCAATGGCCATGGAAATAGCAACACAACGACCAAAAAATATATATTGAGAAATTTGAACCGATTACCATGGAAAAAGCAAGTCACAATGTAAGATAAATAATCCCAAACAATTGAAATCGAAAAGTTGTCTAAAGAGAGATAGAAACGACGACTAATGACACCTTGATCAAGACTTCTTGAACCTCACATTCTTTACATTTGGAGAAATTCTTGTGTTCTATTACTAGATTTTTGATATAATATGGACAACCATCTCATTTATAGCACCAAGTCTTTGAGCCTTGATGAAATGTACTATGATGCTCCCCAAACCTATAGGATACTCCCATCGTATAAATACGGATGGCAACCCAATTACCACAGAAAGGCCCTCCGTCTAACTTGAACCACTTGTGATGGCCACGTGTCTAGGTGAAGGGCATGGAGGTGTCATTTGTCCCACGCCTTCTATGAGAAATTCTATATAGCGGATGCGTACATACATGTTAGCACCTCGCACAATATACACAATAATATACCACTACGCTGGCCCATCTATCATCAAGGCGCTGACTCATAATATCAATATACATAAGAAATGCATTGGAAATGAAGGTTCTAACCCGGGCTCAGACTCAAGGGGTTCAACTGATGATGAGGGCCTCCAAATAACAATAGACAAAATAATGACATTGACATTGGCTGGCATAGAACAATGGCTAGGGTAGTCCACCCCATCCGCCCCTCCTATGCACACTTTGCAGATAAGCTGGAATATGATATGGCATGGTTGTAGTCTTCCGGAGCTGTAATCCCATGGAATAACCCTATGAGACTACTCCAGGTTGCATCTCCCCAGTCCAATAAGGTAGGAAAGGAACGAATCCCCCCATGGCACGATGGTTCCATGGGTGCCTAGACGACCATGGCACCACTGGCGCCCAGGCATCCGTACCTGGCTTACCCCCCAAAATCTATAGGCCGACCTCAGTCGTGCCCATCAAGTCCAGGACGCCCCTATAGGTATGTATCCTCCGACCCAAGTGTGTCAGACCTATAGCTGGCTCACACGCAGTGACCAACGATAAGCTTAGCACACTATAGGAATCATTGTAGCCATGCTAGGCAAGGTTCCACCTACACTTCACCACCACATCTGTTGTATGGTGCTCGACCGTGGCACACCATCCCTAGCCAGGAGAGCTCTTGTGCACAGGCCGCAATTAACGGGATTTAAGGGATTCTAACAGGGAGCATCTCTACTGCTAGATGGCCTTTAGGTCTCTACCCCCCTTAGCTCCCACAACACAGGAGGAACAAAACAAGAACAACCATCATATATACATCCATCCATAATCCCAAGTAGAACATGAAATAGAGATTAATCATACAACTACACATACAAGGATTAGCTAGAAGCTCAAACTATCTAAGTACTAACCTGTGCCTTCGCTAGAGCCATTATCTCTTAAAGTTTCCATCTAGCTAGTCTGATTAACAAGCAAATCCTCCCAGATCTATTTGACCAAAATTGGGGTTGATGACCCGCTTGGTTGCCTCTCGGATGGGCAAGTATCCTAGGCAAGTCAAGTTGGTCTAGATGGCCTCACCTTGATGGTCTAATTATACTAATTAATAATACTTAGTTAGGTGATTAGTTATTAATTAGCTTAATTAGGTGACATTTTAACATAGCTAACTTAAACCCTTCAATTTAATCCATGGCCCCAATACCCAAGGTGATGTGTCATGATATTTATATGTATATCATATAAATATGTGGAACGCATACATCCCCCCCCCCAAGAATAATGTTGTCCAAATCACTGGGGTTAAGTGGTTAAAGTACTGAAAGAATTAAGTTACCAATTTAAATTACATAGATAGATCATATATGATCATCGTTTAGGATCGTAGTCTTTCAAGTGACACTTAAAATAATATTTAGGCAAAACACAACATTGGTCCTTAGTGGACCATAACCTGTAGAACATAGCACTTCCAAGAGAAAACATATATGAAAACAAAAACATGGGGCCTCAGTGATCTCTAAGAAGCTACAGGCATCAAGATATTCGCTACTGGCCTACAGGATCATAGCACACCAATATTTACAAAATAATTTAAAGATTGTGGTTTAAGGGACCACCCCCTTTAAAAGAAAAACTGAAAATAAAGAAGGAGAATTGCGCAATGCATTCTCATCTTCAAGATGCCCTGTAATTAATCTATGTTTGTTTGTGGTTTGAGCATAGTCAGCTGATGGGAGGTTAATTGTGATCTGAGCTATAACAGTGGAAGCAAACAGTTGAAGCAACAGTGTATGGACAACTGCTCGGGCCATAACCCTGTTGGTTTTTTATCAGGGCGCAAGGTTTGAATTTTTGAATTTGAATTTCAAATGTGAAAACATCAAAGCAGATCGATGGACGAAAGAGTTGCTTGATGAATCAAATGGGTGGACGGCCGGATTTTGGCTCCAAGAGGTGCATCACTCGGATCTGTTTGAGTTCATATGCCATCGATTTTTAGTTTATGGTCGGTTGGTGGATCCTAAACAAATGCAGACGGCCACGGAGCTCCAATTCACAAGAAGGGAAGATCTCCCCAGCTAACACACACGAAGCTGCCAAGAAGGCCCATGGCTAGGAGAGCGTGCTTTATAAGGTGCATAAGCCTTGCCTTAGCTAAAAGTAGAGGAACATTGATAGGAAAATTTGGAGGTATCCTGTTCCAAGCCAAGTGTCTTGGCCTCTGCTTCTGCCACTGTCTTAGTCCTTCCTTGCAAATCATTTCATTGGTTACTCAGACGCTGATCATGCAAGTGATGTCGTCAAAGCAAAATCCACCTCAGGTTTCTGTTACCTCCTTAATGGAGGTGTTGTCACATGGAGCTCCAAGAAATAGCCTGTCACTGCCACTACAGAAGCAGAATACATAGCAGCCTGTGAGGCTGCTAAAGAAGCTGAATGGCTTGTCAGTGTGACCTCGAATCGTCCAATGCAGCAGGAGCTCCCTCTCACCATTTTCTGTGACAATCAAAGTGCCAGTGCTCTTGCCAAAGATTCAAAGCTCCATCCCAAAAGCAAGCACATCAAAACTCGTTATTCGATAAGAAATTTAAGCTGGACGCAATTTGCTGCCCCATTGCTCCTCCCAGTCCATGGTAACAAACATCTTCACTAAGCTACTCCCCAAACCCAAATTTGAGCAGCACGCGGATTGATTCAGATGCGGGAGTAGAAGTAGAGATTCTGACTCTGGGATTATTGAAGGGAAATGTCCACCTTATAATAGCATGAAAGATGGGAACTCTGCCACAATCTTCCAACACAGTGATATAAGAGTAATACCTGGCAAGTCAAACTCCAAAACGAGCACTTTGACTGCTCAGGGGCATTCTGATTCCAACCAGACAACTACTGGCATGGTGTTCCAGGGGTGCAGCATTTTTGCAGAAGGGGAGTTTTTGGAAGGGTAAGAAGCATCGGAAATTTTAGTGGCCCCGGCGGGCCATTTGGCCACAAATTACCGGTTCTGGCAAAATATGATGGCTGGCTTGAGTAGGATGCCTCACCTATGGACTACATGCAGATCACCTATGGACTACATGCAGATTTGCCATTTTGTGGCACTTTATTACCTACACAACCACCCCAAATCTGGGTCCACACTTAAAAACAACAGTAAAAAAAGACCTTCAGAAAAATCTACATGTGGTTATGTGGAGGTATGGTTTTCTAAGGAGGCGGTGTAGTTTTTTTAAAGAGCTATATAGGTCTTTTTTTTCTTTGAAGGTGTGGTCCTTTTTTTTAGGTGTGGTTTTCTTTAAAGGAAATGTTGTTTCGTTTTTTGAGGAGGTGTTGTTTTTAAGAAGGTGTTGTTTTTTTAGGTGTGGTTTATAATTAGATGTAGTCTTTAGGTAGTTATTTTTTATGGAATTATAGTTTTTTTAGGTGTGGGTTATAAAGAGGTGTAGTTTTTAAGTGGTTGTTTTTTAAGGAAGTATGGTTTTCTGAAGTGGTGTGATCTTTTTAATTGAGGTGTTGTTTTTTAAGGTGTAGTTTATATGTGGATCTAGTTTTGAATTAGCTGTTTTTTTAAAGAAATATGGTTTTTTCAAATGTGGTTTATAAGTGGGTGTAGTTTTTAAGTGGCTATCTTTTAAGGAAGTATAGTTTTCTGAAGTGGTGTAGTTTATAATTATAGCTGATATTGCAAGCACGACTATATCATCATGCCCCACTTATCCATATGACTCAGTATAGTGTCATTACATGCAATGTGTCAAAATATCATTAGCGTAAGAAAATGAGGCAAGTTAAAAGATTTGACAATGGTTGTTTCTTGCAAAAACCTCCAAGGTGACATGGCAATAATATGAAGAGGTGGCAAGGGTAATGATGACATGGCAAAACCATTATGACATAGAAACTTTAACATCAATTAATCATTCTAAAACTTTTCTAATCGTTCTAAACTTTTTCTAGTAAGATATATTTTCATGGTGACATGGCACTATTTCGGAGAGGTAGCACATCACATAATGACTTGACATATTGGCCGAAATGGCTTAAACTTTCAAAATATGCTCTTTTGGCTTTTCTAAGGCAAAAAAAGAAAAAGGGGGAACATAGATCCAAACATGCTTAATAGAATTTGACATGGTTATTGATGGTAGAAAGGGGGTCAAATGACTCTAGTAAAGCACCACCACCTAGAATATTGTTTGTGTGCTTAAAATTGGGAATGTAACATATTGTTGTACATTTGTGAAAAATACTTTTAACGGTTAATCAAAGCATGCCACATGGGCTTTAACATGTCACCTAGGTTCCAACATGCCAAGATGGCTCAAGCATGCCACCTAGGCACCAACATGCCATATAGACTCAAACATGCCAAGGTGGCTCAAACATGCCACGCGGGCTCCTACATGCTACCTAGGCTTCAACATGCCAAGGTGGCTCAAACATGCCATGTGGGCTCCAACATGCCACAAACCCCAGGCTCCAACATGCCAAAGGTGCTCAAACATGTGGGTCAAGCATGCCACCTAGGCACCAACATGCCACCAAGGCCCAACATGCCAAGGTGGCTCAAACATGCCACGTGGGCTCCAACATGCCATCTAGGCTCAAAGATGCCAAGGTGGCTCAAACATGCCACCTAGGCTCCAACACACCAAACATGCCAAGGTGGCTCAAACATGCCACATGGGATCCTACATGCCACCTAGGCTCCAACATGCCAAGGTGGCTCAAACATGCCACAAGGGCTCCAACATGCCACCTAGGCTCCAACATGCCAAGGTGGCTCAAACATGTCATCTAGGCTCCAACATCCCACCTAAGCTCCAACATGCCACCTAGGGTCCAGCATGCCAAGGTGGCTCAAACATGCCACCTAGGCTCCAAAATGCAACCAGGCTCCAACATGCCACGGTGGCTCAAACATGCCACCTAGGCTCCAACATGATCTCCCTCTCTCCCTCCCTACCTCCCTCCCTCTCTCTATATCTCTCTCTGATTGGGTCTGATAGAAGTGTTGGTACCTTCCCCAAGTCAAATAAGGCCAGGACTTTGCGCAGCTGCCTCACAAAGCGGAGAGGCCAGGCCCCAGGAAACGGACCCCAGAAAGCTTGCCGAGACAGCCTTTTTTGTCGGTGTTCCTCTGGGAGGCCATACGCTAATGTGTCCCTCCCAGAGCTCAATTTTTCTATCTGGACCAAGCTTCGAGCAGGTTCAAAAAAATCCAAGATCGGCCCGGGAGAACTTACCAAACCGCGAGGCATCCTGCAAGGGACCATGTAGAAACCCAAGTGTTTTGTCGTCCAGGCAGTACGAAGGCTCCGGAATGCAGATTGGACTTCGCCATGTCATCTAAAATGGTGAAATTACCCTAGGGACCAAGTTACACGGTCATTTTTTGCAACGAAAAAGACACGAACATGCGACATGGCATTATTCTGCAACTACCTCCGAGGTCAATTGATTTGGTGCTTCTTGGAGAAGGGATGGTCTTCTGCCCACGAAACTTGGTCCCCAGGGTAATGCCAACGTTCTGAGTTCATTGGCAGAGCCAGCTCACAGTTCTGAAGTGAGAGAGTTTTCCGTCTGTGGCTAGGGGCCTTTGGGAGAGGACCTTTGGGGCGAACTACTTTTGGAAGGTTTTAAGAGTTCGTCTTCTAACGTCAACACCTTCTCTCTACATGATGTTGTGCAAGATCCTGGTAAAATCTAACTAGGATATGACCTCCGAAATGTAAACCCTGTCCGTTGCTAGGTTATTTTAAAGGGTTTACATGCAGTTCAAGATCAGAAGGTGCAGGAGCTGAGGGCAGCCATTGCTGAACAAGGCAATGGCCTCAATGCAGAGGCTCATGAGCAATTGCAACGGTGCATGCGTGAATTGACAAGGCAGCAACAATTTCAGCAGGAGCTAAGCTCCCGCCGGGAAGAAGAGACCACTATACACCCCACGGCGTCCACACCCAGCGATGCGCAAGGCGTCAGCCAGGGCCGTCTACTACTCGCACCTCCAAGCCGCTCCATGCCACCTCCACCCCAACGTAGGCCACAGCCTATGCCCCGCCCGACAAAACAACTCCTCAAGCAGGGCGGGATTGACCCAACAATGAAGAGAGCTCCGTGGAGTCGAGGCGTAGACGCCACAATGTGGTGGTATGTGGCCTAACAGAAGAGGCAGGGGAGGACCTCATTAACCGGCTCCAAATATTGATTCTTGCTCGAATGACATTCCCCATGCCGGTGAACATTATTAGGGCGAGACGCCATGGCATCCAAAGACCCGACGCCCACGGGGACCGCCACGTTCCGCGATGCGAGATCGCCAGTAAAAGCAGGCATCCTGCATCAGGGTAGGCAACTAAAGGAAACTGCCCTGTACGTTGACCGAGACCTGACTGCGGCCCAACAAGAAGGCCGCAGACACGAGTTGGCCAAAGTTAAAAGCATTCGCAGACAGGGAGGAGCTGCAGGACTGATTCGGAGCAAGATGCAAATTTTCAGGCCGCCGAATGCTGCTATGAATCTTGCTAACCCTCCAGCTGACCTCTAGCCGGGCCATGCCGCTGCTACAGCATGCCGCCGCCTGCTCAAGTTGCCTCACCTTACATTTGCTCGCACATCTCGAGTACGCTTCCACTTCGCCATCCCTCTTACCATTGCCGCCACTGAATCCCCACCTGATGGAACTTCAGATCACAAATGCCGATAACCCGGGCATTCATCCTATGATGAATCCGCACAAAAACATCAGTGTATCTATCATTCAATCACTGCTTCTTTTTATATTCAATTAGGCGGCACCGATTCACAGAGAATCGGCCCCTACTTTGTTGTCGACGGTTATGGAGCTTCTATTTAAAGTAAGTACCTTTGGATGGTCTCTTTTCAAGTAAAGCCCTGTATATCTCCTTGACTGAATAGATCTCTTTGTTATTTATAAATTGCCATTGATTACTATTCTGGCTAAGCTCCTGGTATCTTTCCATGTGTTCCATAATCAAATGATAATTTTTTTTATCTATTTCAGAGCCTTTGGTTCTGATCCTAATTTCCTCCCATGTCAGCCATCTGTTAGAGGAGTCCCTAAGGTCTTCAATTCTTATAATACCTGCATTATACCATTGCATATTGTTGTAGAGCCAAGCACCCAATACCCTCTGGAGCTAGTGCAGGATGTCAGAAAAAATTGATATCCGACACATCCATATGGCTACGAGTGGCAGCAGGCTGGAAGGCACTATATGCAATGCAAAACAATAGTCATAGAGCGGAGTTGTATGATTGGGCCCATCAGTCACACCTGTTCAAGGTCTTAGTGGAGCCTGTCCTTTTATATGGGGTGGAAGTATGGGGCCGAGTAGTATCACTTGCTACTTGGAATGACTTGGAGCAGGTCCAGAAAGCCTTCTTGGTACGAGCACTAGGGGTGAAGTCCACAGTCCCATATCAAATTCTACTGCAGGAGACAGGATTCTTGCCTCTTCAGCGGGCGGCCCTTGATCGCCACATTGTCTATTTTCAGAAGGTGGTCAATATGGACGATGCTCGTCTCCCTAAACTAGCTTATATCATGGCAATGGGGCCGCAGCACCTCAAGGCCTGCTGGAGGGAAAAGAGAGCTCAATGGTTGGCTAGATGGAATGTGCAGAAGCACAGATGCATACATGTGCAAACAGAGGCAGATCGCCATAGCTTGAGGCAATATCTTGACGCTTGCTTCCTCAACAAGCTTTGGGATGCCAATGCCCTTGAACATGTCAAGACATCACACTACCAGCGCCACATAAATCCCACATTGGAAAGAGGCCCGCAATGCTACCTGCATACCCACTTGCCCATGAAAAGGCGGAGACTCATTGCCTCCATTCGCACACTGGCACATCATCTTCGAATTGAGACGGGCAGATGGATTGGTGAGCCACGCCAGGACAGGCTCTGTCAATGCTGTCAAATGGGAGTCATTGAGGATGAATCTCATACCCTTCAAAGTTGCCCAGCATATGATCAAATTCGGACACGCTATGCTGAGTTGGTCAGGCCTGGCCAGCCATTACATGTGACATTGAGCACAGCATCCGTACGGGTGCTGGGATCATACCTTCAGGAGGTTATGGACATGCGAGATCAGCTATGTCCTCGGGCACACACTTGACATGTATATATACATTGATGTATACTTTTACAGTTTGACAGCATTCTTATTACTGCCACGGTTTTTCCCTCGAAAACCCTTCGGGGCGGGGGTTTTTTAACCCGGACAGTAATAAGTTTGCTGCGCTCCTTATGGGTCCCATAGGCCGATTGGCCTCAGTGGACGATAAAAAATCATTCTCATTCTCATTATGGTGGTCGAGTTTTGGTCGGTTGCACTTGGGACATGATCGAAAGCTGCGGTTGAGAACACAAAGCAATAGGAGCTGGCAAAATGGGGTTTGGATTTATCCTTTTTCCAGTGTGGCAATTAAAAGTCAACAACGCCTTTTGCAATAGTAAGATTGTTTGGGATCGTTCGGGATGGCCGATAGATCTAAACTCTGTTATTTCAGTTGACATAGCTCTGCATTCATGTTCAGAAATGGTGCACCTAATTATCTATAAAAAACAACCATGTTTCGGCGTTCGAAATGTAAACCCAGTGTGTTTCTAGGTAATTGTAGAGTTTACAGTATGGAGGTTGAGTTTTGGTCGTTTGCACTTGGGACATGATCGAGAAGTTGCAGTTGATGACATGAAGCAATAGGAACTGACAGACATTGCTTTGCATCTATTTTCCTCCCATTGTGGCAATTAGAAGTCAAAAGCTAATTGTATACAGATTGTTTTGAATAAAAGCGCTCAAAAAGTTGGAATTATTGACCTTGTCATAAATTCTAATGCAGCCTAAAAGATATGATCATATGGCTTGTCTTCTTCTCCCATACCCACTAAATCATTTTGGGATACACGTATGCAAGGTAACTTCTCAGGTGCGTTAGTTCATGCGCATGCTTTGATATAAATATGGTGTGTTAGAACCTCCAGGTTGCTTAAGGCAACAAATCTTTGTCCAAAATTATGCAAAAAGGCATCAATTACATTAGGATCCCTAAAGAAAAATGAGGTAGTTGCACTCAGATTTAAATATCTCGAGCTGTGCTGATCTTGTTCAAATGATTTTTGGAGGAACAACAAGGAAGAGTTCAAAGGTGGAAGAAAGTTTGGCCACTGCACTTCCCTGAGACAAAACAAGGTCTGCACACTCAAATGATCATATCTCAAGTTTTATTGAACAATTTTGTATGGTTTTTGAATGACTATCAGAGTGAAAAGTTGTAGCAACATGTGGGAAAAAAATTGGCCTGATTTGGAACTGGGATGATGGAGAAAAACGAGTCCAAAGTGGATAAAACATTATGTCAGCAAACTGTCACAGAACACCAACCAACAGTTTTTTGGATCTCAAGCTTGATAACGGTTTTTTGCATGGTTTCAACTAACATCTCACCACAACTTTTCTCTGGTTGCTCCTTCAAAAATCATTTGAACAAAGATCAGCTCGAGATATTAGATCTGAGTGCAACTACCTCATTTTGCTTTAGAGATCCTAATGTAATTGATGGCTTTTTGCATAATTTTGGACAAAGATTGCTTGCCTTAAGCAACTTGGAAGTTGTAACACACCATATCCATATCAAATCATGCATATGAACTAACACATCTGAGAAGTGTCACCTTGTATACACGTATCCCAAAATGATTCAGTTGGGTATAGGAGAGAAAGGCAAGCCATATGATCAGATTTTTCAGGATGCATTAGAATTTATGACAATGTCAATAATTCCAACTCTTTTGAGTGCTTCTATTCAAGACAATCTGTAGACAATTAGCTCTTGACTTCTAATTGCCACAGTGGAAGGAAAATAGATCCAATATGTCCATCAGTTCCTATTGCTTCGCGTCGACAACTGCAACTTCTCGACCATGTCCCAAGTGCAAACGATCAAAACTCGACCTGCATAACATAAACCCTACAATAACCTAGTAACACACAGGATTTACGTTTCAGACAATGAAACGTGGTTGTTTTATAGATAACTAGGTGCACCATTTCTGAGCATGCATGGCAACTGAAATAATAGAGTTTGGATCTATCAGCCACCCCGAACGATCCCAAACAATCTTGCTACTGTAAAAGGAGCTCCTGATTTCTAATTGCCACACTGGGAGAAGGATAAATCCAAACCCCCTTCTGTCAGTGCCTATTGCTTCGTGTTCACAACTGCAGCTTCTAGACCATGTAACAAGTGCAATCGACCAAAACTCGACCACCGTAAACCCTTCAATAACCTAGCAACACACAGGGTTTACGTTTCAGAGGTCGTATCCTAGTCAGATTCAATCGGGATCTTGCATAATGTCATCATGTAGAGGGAGGGTGTTGATTCCAGAAGATGAACCCTTAAAACGTTCCGGAAATAGTTCGCCCCAAAGGTCCTCTCCCGAAGGCCCCTGGCCACGGACGGGCAACTCTCTCAGTTCGGAACTGTGAATTGGCTCTGGGAACTGACCAAGTTTTGTGGGCAGAAGACCACCCCTTCTCCAAAAAGCGTCAAAGTAGCTCATGTCCAACACGTTCGTAGTCAATTAGCCTATGAGGTAGCTTGAGAATAATGCCATGCCGCGCGTTCCTGTCTGTTTTGTTACAAAAAATGACAGTGTAACTTGGTTCCTAGGGATAATCGCACCATTTTGCACGACATGGCAAAGTCGAATCTGCATTTCGGAGCCTTTGTACAGCCTGAACGATAAAATACTCGGGTTTCTACCCAGTCACCTGCATCATGCTTTCCGGTTTGATAAGTTCTCCCGGGCCAATCTTGGATTTTTTTGAACCTGCTCAAAGCAGGTGACTTGAACAACGGATTTAATGGTCGGATAGGGAAACCGAGCTCCGGAAGGGGGACACTGTCATATGGTCTCCCAAAGGAGCGTTGGCAGGAAAGGGTGCCTCAACAACCTTTCTGGGGTCCATCTCCTGGGGTTTGACCTCCCCCCTGGTGAGACAGTCGTGCAAAGTCTTGGCCTAGTTCAACTTGGAAAAGGGTATCAACGCTTTAAATTCTTCAAGATCCTATATCCCTTGCTAAACTCCTCTATCAAAAATTTCAAAGATCGTATTTCTTGCATAAAGTCCTAGTCATCATGTCCATGGCACCACCATCTAACCATGTCACCCAAAATTTGCCAACATCACCCAATGAGAAGACCAAAGATGGGCATCTTTTCATTTTTGGCCTAGTCAAAACTTGACCTTCCTTATTTGGCATGCCATCTCACCACTTGCAGTGCCACATCATCTTTTCCATGCTGTTTATTGGTGCCACAAGTGTAATGACATGTGCTGTAAAATCCTGGCCACTTGTGGCAAGGGTGGCAAGGGGAGCAGCCCATAACGTGAACCCTACATTTTTTGCATCGAGGTGGAGACAAACTCGCCCAAGAGTTTTCATGTGATCATCATCATGTCCATATCACCCATATCCTGCCACGTCACGAAAAAATTGCCATATCACCCCCATGGAAAACCAAAGTTGCACACTTGGCCTTGCTTACTTGGCATAACATGTCACCAATGGCATGCCACATCATCATGCGCATGTCAACTTTTGCAAATTTCAATTTTCTCCACTCATTTCATGGAGATTGCAAGAAATACCCTATGCCACATCATCATGCCACTTTTTCCATGTCATTCACCATATCCAAATGTAGTTCTTCAACAACTTTTGTGCATATATTCAATGTCTATATCTTAAACTAGGAATTGTCAATTATGGTTCATTGATGTACTCGCCCCTAGGCCTCCTTTGTGGCAAGGCTAGTTAATGGATCATCATACCTACACATTGAGATATTTTTGGCATTCAATTTTGGAAATTTATGTCAAGTGTAATTCTAACGATTTAGATGAAGTTATAAAGGAGGAAGCCACATCATCATATTCCATGTCAACTTTTGCAAAGTTCCGTGTTGCCCCCAAAGGCTAGGTCAAAGTTTGGAAGACCTTGGTAGGCAACATTGGTATGAAGGTCAAAGAAAATTCATCCTCAAGGTCAACTTACACTCAAGGTAAAACTTCATGAGAGTTACTATCTGTGGGCAAACATTTGGTCAAGACATGTTCTAGAAGACTTTGGGTTAAGAAGATTGGAAGATGCTCCTTTAAAGTTTGGAAGTTGGAGTTTGGAAGACCCCATGGTACATGGTTTTAAGCCTTAGCCCTTTTCTCCATTTCCATATCCACATTTGCTTTTTATTCTAATATGCTCACCTTTACTATATATCCACCCTTGCATCCTCTTAGCCTAGCCTTTTTTCTCGTTCCCATACCCATCCTTGCCCTTGGAACACCTTATTCACCCCTTGTGTATTTTTGACTAGCCATTTCCTTGTTTTTTCCATATGAACCTTTGGGAGTATTCACCCCGATCACTTTTGCCTTTGTGATACCATTATTATTTTGGAATTTACCATCCTTGCCATTTTGCCACTATGATGTTATGGTTTTGCATTTTAAGCCATTATTACCCTTCTCATATCATACTTCCATTATTGCCTACCTTGCCATATTATTTTAGCACCAAAAGACTTATCTTCATTTTGCCATACTTCATGCCCAAATTCTTTCATGGTTGAGCATTGAGACATGGTTCAAAAAGAAGCTCTTATAATTAAGTGTAGACCCACACCCCATGGTCAAAAAACTTGAAGAGAATGATTCTATAAAGTTGGCCTAGCTCCCACTTATTCCTTATGACTAAACCCATTGAACATTTTAAAGTCCAATAATGGTTAGCACATTTTTATGGCCTTTAGACCATGGTTAAGAGTTTAAAAAACCTTTTTATATGAGAAATATGGTATCTATACGCAAAGATATGGTACCCGTATGGAAACAACACTGGGTAAATAAAATAAAGTGTGTTGAACGGCCAGTCAATTTTGAAAACTAAAGGTCAAAACCATAATGTGGCTGAAATTATAACCTAATATTTCTTGAAGGCTATTTTGGTATTCATATCAGAATACCGTATAATCTGACGGTGGCACCCTGGATTCCAAATACGAGCATCTAGGGTTTCAGATGTTTTCTATTATCGGCCTGGTATTCTTGTAGGAAGGTGGCAACGGACGTTGGGAAGGCAGCCAGGTCTCTGCCAGGTGTCATAGCTTCAGTTGCATGTTCAGCCATAGTGATAGCTTCAGTTATAGCTTTCGGTGTTCTGCTATATGTTTTCGATTTTGGGAAGCTTGTGGTGTCGGCATACCATAGCAGAATCGGCAGCCACAGGGCTTTATCTGCTTCTGAGGTTTCTTTTTTTTTCTTGTTTAGGCTATGTTGCTGTTGGTCTATTGTCAGTGTTGCTCAGTCTTTTGGTGAAACACGAAGGTTCAATTCCCCCTTTCTTTCTTTCTTTCTTTCTTTCTTTCTTTTTGAAGTCAAGGTTCAATTCCTTTGAGCTGTGAATAAAAGCAAGAAATAGAAGTGGTGGTGTCGGTTTTTCTCTATTTTTTTTTTTTTTGTGCATATATTGTATCTTCTGGTGAAACACAAAGGTTCAATTGCTCTAAGATGTGAATAGAAGCAAGAAATAGAGGCAGCGAAGGTTTGCTATGAATACAGGCAAGAAATGGTTGTCGTTGACAAACGTTGAAATGGTTTTTTAGATGCGTCCTTCCAAATCGGGTCAAGATGGGTCAAGATGCAGGGGACGGTCCAGAAAGCCCCATATGGGATATTCCCCATGAAATTCCTTAATGCAATGGTTGAAAAAATTTTAAATACACCCCAAACAAATGTCCCTCAATTTAAATATCTTTTCTAAACAAAGGTATCATATTGAATTATTGAATAGCTGGGATGAACAGATATGAACGGCCGAGATATCGATCTCCGCCTTGCGATCCTATTGGAAGCCAGTTTCTATTTGTTTCTCCGCCTTCCCGCCTTCGCGCCTTTGCCCAATTCTTCAGATCAGATAGAGTGATTGTTTAGGCGTTTGCCAGAGTCTTTAGATCAGATTCGAGCTGCTCAAATCGAGTGCTTGTTTAGGCCTTTAGGTCAGATTCGAGCTCTGGTAGAATGGCCGCTGGGAGAAAAGTCTGGAGCTTTAGGCATCTGAAGGTTTTGATCAAATCCGTCCACATTCTTTTGTCCACTCCTTTTTTACCGGCTCTTCCTCTGCTATCATCGATTAGCATTTTCTGTTAATGCTTTCAATCATGCCATACTGCAAATGCCATCGAATCTCACAGCCTATTTGTGAGAAGGCCAGCAATTACAAGTAGCTCCCTTGTACTGCCTATTTTGATTTTCCAGTCATAATACAGCTTTTTATAAAGCACTTGTAAGGCTGCGGCATGTAGAACCTCCGATTGTGCATTGTTTTCAATCTATCACATGGTTATAATGTATTTGCAATGCTTCGTGAATGCCTCTGTTGCTTATTGTCTTAGCTCCTTCACGTAATCTATCACCTCTGCTTTCAAATTTTCATTGCTCTATTCATCATATTTTTGTAATTTGGGCAAAAGTATGCTGGTGGGGTGCAAAAGCACGCCGGACTCCTATTCATCATAAAGTTTTTGCTTGGTGCCGGAAAGTGCCGGAAAGTTTTTTTGTTTTTATTTGTAACCCACTAAAGACATTTCAAAGTTTTTGTTTTAATGTCTTTTAATACATCCTTTGTTTGGGCAATTGCATAAGGTGTTACATCGATCTCGGTCTGTGCATCTGCAGCAGTAGAGATTTATAAAGGAGAAGCTTGGGCTTTGAAAACAAAGCATTTTCCCCCTTTTTTTCTATGGACAAAGCAGTGGGAACAATGGTAGTTACACAGCCTCTTTATATCCATTTTAAGTCCTTGATTAATCATTAGCAAACTACTCTCTGTGTTGAATTGGGATACTAATATCCCCTGTTTTGAAGCATTTCAGACCAGACTGAAACAATTCATGTTGGTCCAGTTTCTTTAAGAGCAATGTTTAGTGCTAAAAGTCTGTTTGCTTATAATTTTGTTGGAGTTTTTTTTTGGCCTTGCATTAATTTCAAATTGGCATCCTACAAGTGATGTTGGACACCTTGTCTTTTTAGTTTAAGAATTTCTTAAGATTGTTCTATTATGCCATAGGGGACTCAGTTGGGTTCGATTCCCAAATGGTTTTTCTAAAATAAAAGAGGATAAGAATTCAACTACTGCTATTTAATATCTTGCTTTTATTTGCAAACTTGTTATCTTTGTAATATTAAGGTTTTCTCATTTCTTTGCAAAAACAATAAGAGAAGGCTATAGATGGTTTTTCCATTTCTTTGCAAAAATAACACTTAGAAACAGCTGCTACTAGAACAAGGTGCTGCGCACGGAGGGTTGCCCTCCGTGACCCGAGAGTGAAATGGCTTAAATCACACTTCAAAGTCATGTTTTCGAGCATATACTAACATATACTTGGAATATGCCACAAACCCACATGGATGAGGGTTTTTCCCATAGGGGCAACCCAAAAAACTGGACTCAAACATATCAGTGGAATGCTATTTCCATGCCCAATTCATAATTCATAAGGCAAGGCATTCAGATACGCTAATAACTCACAAATTGAATGTTGCAAATAGGAAAAAGAAACACAATCCATTGATTCCATTCAAACCTTGAACATATCGAAAGACGCGAAGCACAAAATAACTCAATGTCCACAAAAAAAATGGCAGAGCACGATTCCTCCACTTACCTTTACATGTACACTACATGCGCTGAGATAATTCTGTTCCTATTCGGGCTCTTTGTAATTTTCTTCCTTCTTCTGTGTTGCTGGGCTTCAAAGAGGGTAAATAATAAGCCAAGAATTTAAAGCTCTGTAAAGAGTGATCATCTATGTAAAAATGTACTTTTTGGTGATTTTTAAAATGCGAAGGACTATTTAGGAAAATACTTAAGAATTAAAAGGCATTTTTGAAATTTCGAAAATGCGAAGGGCATGTTGCAAATTATGTCAACAATTAAAGTTATTTTGGCAAATTTCTCTTAATAGAATTGATATGAACTACATATATCTTAAAGAGGTCAAATAAGAACTTGATTCTGAATTTTTGTGTCAAATGTGAACTTAAAGCATTTAAAAAGCTTCGAAAATGAAATTTCTTAAATTTTAAAGTGGGACATGCCAAATTAGCTGCATCTCACTTAATAACATGTAGAGTAGTATGCTTAATTAAGTCGTTCTCGTGTTTATTACCCTAGTCGCTTGGGAATCGGGTCATCCGAGTTTTCTTGGAGCTCAGAGCACAAAAGTCATGTCTACTTTCATCGATTTCATAGAGTTAAGCTTTCACCGCAGATACCTCACATAGCTCAAACACAAACCGGTTAGAAGCAGATAAATGTGCAAGCTCACCCAATCCACCTAAGAAATCACCCCATAGGCTAAAGTTGAGTTTGCAAGGTTGCAAAATCATGTCTATATATTTAACCACATTCGCGACAAAATGTTTTGAGCTCTAGTGCACATCTCACAAGCAATGTAGCTCAAGATTATGGTTTTCCCAAACCGGCTTATGCACTTTGTATTGAACGATGGATTCAAGGAACTTCATTCCCTCTTCTTCAGAGCAATGTTGATGACACAAAGTAACAGTGGCAAAACATGAATTCAAGTCACTTTTTTCATTTGAGTAATTTCTTTGTGAATCAGCTCGAGGCCTAAGATAAGTCGTTTACAATGGTTCTAGTTGCCGAAATGACTGGCGGCATAGCGAAGATCAAACTGAATGTGACAGCTTTTCCAATGTTGTGAATAACCATTGCCATGACTTCCGATCGATTAGCATTGTTAGCCAACGACTTTCGCCTCAGCTCAAACCGAGATGGAAATGGAAATGTCAATCTTCCGTCCGCGACTCGCTCGCCTCTTGCTTTAATGACTCGAAAAGCATTGTGGAAAATAGCGCCGCCAAAACTAGGAAGAATAACCCGTCCAGCTTTGAAAAGTGTCGAAGATCCATTTCTAGAGAAACACATTCATATGGATTGGTGAGAATTAGCAAAGATACACAAACAAGCTTATTTGCATTTTCAGATCTCTTCACCACTCGAATCAGAGCCAACGTTGTTGCCCCCGATGAAAATCCAACCCGAAGAGTGTGTTGGAAACCAATAATTAAATAAACTTCATGCTATAATGTATGAGGTCCTTGTTCTTACCAATAACCCTTCCTTGAGGGCAAGTCGCCGAGCCATCCGATTGCTTCTTCCGGCCGCTATCCGCATAATAACACGATGTAGACAGCTGAAAACTAAGTGCCATCTCGCTGACCTCTATTCATCTACAATATGAACCCACGCTTTCATAAGCATGGACCTATGCACGAAATTGGGCTCGAATAAATTTAAACAGCTGGAGGATGTAAGAGTAACTATTGTGATATTATATTTGCAAGTAAACTATTCACCTCCATAGTCTCATCGAGAATGCTCGCATCCAAATTACTGGGCATAAAGCCTGCACCAATCCCTTTACTTGTAAGCGCCTGCCATGGCAAAGGCAACTATCAGGAAACATTTGACTATCCGTTACAAGTTTACAATGCTTGCAATATATGCATAAAATTTAGGCACCTGGCCTTCCTCCTTGTAAAATGTTGCTCTCAGCTGGCTCCACACCATATATCTGCAGTAAGTGACGATCATTTCAATATATCTTGAAAGAAAGACATGTATAGAATAGAATAGAATAGATTTTTTTTTATCGTCCACGGAGACCAATCGGCCTATGGGACCCAATACAAAAAGCGCAGCAGTCACATTACTGCCCGGATTAAAAACCCCTCTCGGGGGTTTCGAGGGAAAACCGTGGGCGTTAATAAGATCGCCGACATCAATTAAATGGTTGACTGGGGGCATATCTGAGCCCTCAAGTCCAGTACTTCCTGAATGTATGATCCGAGTGAGCGCACCGAAGTCGTGCCCAATATCATGTCTAGCGGCTCATCAGGTCTAATCAACTGAGCATAGCGTGTCCGAATCTGATCATATGCTGGGCAGCTCTGGAAAGTGTGACACTCATCCTCAACAGCTCCCGTCTGGCAGCACTGACAAACCCTATCCTGACGTGGCTCCCCAATCCATCGACCTGTCTCAATCCGGAGATGGTGGGCACCTGTGCGAATGGAGGCGATATGCCTGTGCTTTTTCATGGGCAGATGTGAACGTAGGTAGCGCTGTGGGCCTCGTTCTAATGTGGGATTTATGTAATGTGTTGTTTTGACTTGCTCCAGAGCCCTGGAATCCCAAAGCTTGCTGGAGAAACAAGCATCAAGGTAACATCTCAGGCTGTCACGATCTGCCTCTGTTTCTACCTGGATGCACATGTGCTCCTGGACATTCCATCTAGTTAGCCACTGCACTCTTTTATCCTTCCAACAATTCTTGAGTCGTTGTGGTCCCATTGCCACTGCATAAGCCAAGTGCGGTAGACGATCATCATCCATATTCACCACCTTCTGGAAATAGACGATGGGTCTATCAAGGGCCACTCATCGGGTGGCGGAAACCCGCTCTCCGCAACAAAATTTGATATGGGACCGTGGATTTCACTCCGAAGTGCCCGGAGCTAAGAAGGCCTTCGCACTGCTCTAAGTCGCCCAAGTAGCAAGGGACACCACCGGGCCCCGGACTTCAACTCCGCACAAAAGAATCGGCTCTACCAATACCTGAACAGATGTGCATGATATAGTTCTCGCTCTGGTTATTGTTCTCGCATTGCATAGAGAGTGCTTTCCACCGCCGCTACACGCAATCTTATGGAAGTGTCCCAAAGATAGTGTAGAAGGAAACTCCACTCCCGATACTTGTAGGTGGGTGTCACCTCCACTTGTTGCCCTCGATAAGGAATGAAGGGGCCTTGGATGGCGCCAGGGGATGAGATTAGGACCACCTTGGTCTTGGCCGTTGACGCTCATGTCCGTGGGCTCGGCGTATGTATCCGAGCATCTAAGTGAGACCGATATCCTCCGGAGTGTGAGCTAAGAGGTCAACATCGCCTGCATAGATGAGTTGTCCGATGACCTGATGCAAAAGTTGGGTCCCGCCACCCCATTGTCCATGAGCCGTTGTTCCAACCGGTCAATGTACGCACCAAACAATGTTGGGGAAAGAGGACATCCCCGGGCGGACCCCAATAATCGCTAGTGAATGGTTGTCCCGCCATCCGCATCCGCCCGCATAACTCTCATAACAACCCAGTATAACATTTTGCATATCCACAGAACCTCTAGTTGCCGCAATCTTTCCCATAACTTTTCCCCGAGGCACGGTGTCAAAAGCCTTCGCCAAAGTCAACAAAGCAACAATACAGTCCCGGGCCGACGGTTTACGCTATCCTCAACCAAAGTCCTCAATGTGAAGATATGATCAATGGTTGAATGCCGGGTCCGAACCCCGCCAGGTGAGAGCTCGACACTGTTGCTTCCACCCACCGGTCAATCGTTGCTCAATAATGCCAGCTAGCAATTTTGGCAAACACCGAACCCCACCATGATTGTTCGGTAATTGGTTGGACTATGTGGATCTCCGCCTTGTAAATGGGGACAACTCGCTTGTGGTCCACCGGCTGGGGGAATCCTTCCTCAGTAGCCTGCTGAACATAGTGGTTAGGACGGCACTGTAGGCTCCCCGCCCACTTGAGCAACTCTGCCGCATACCATCCAGTCCGCTGCTTTCCCATTGGCCAAACATTGCAGACCCTGGGTAACATCATCCTCTGTGATTTCTAATGTCGGACCATTCTATGGGGGTATGAGTGCTCGTGTCCCTTGAGGATCATAGAGTTGCTGCAGGTATAGTTCCCACTGCTCATTAGTGATCTTCCCCGTAGGCTGGACTGGCTTTCGAAGAACCTTGCGCCAAAAGATTCTAGGATGGCTTTTCAACATGGAAAACATTTCCCTTTGATGACGTGCAATGTACTGAGATTTCTTTGCCTTCAAGAAAGCACGATACTGTGTGGTGGCATGTGGGCGCATTGCAGGATCTGTGATCTGGCGGAGCCGGCATTTGTATTTGTTACACTCAGCATCAAACCACCGATTACGGGAATGTTGCGCCCCCCGTGATACCTCTCGGGCATGCTATCCCAAAACATCTTTCCTCGAATGCTACCAAAGGAGCTCAATCAGCTGACCCGTTTGCTGCTCTAGCTAGCGTGGGGGCCTGCAAAATTCCTGAAAGGTCATCTATGAGCATATCAGCATAATCCTTTGCCTGCTCATAATCCAATCGCAAGCGAGGGTATACAAGGAGCTGCCAGAAAGGGTTCTAGCGTACCGCCAAGCCAACTACGGTAGAGTGGAAGGTGATCCGGAGTCCGCCTCCTCATCTCTACCGCCTGCTTCACCCGGAAGTGGTTGATCGAATGTACATCCTACTCGGCCGACTAATAGATAGTCCACCACACTAGATCCTCCACCCCGATTCTCTTGTCTGTCAAGTAGTGCACTTTACAGGAGGAAGGCCACCGTGCTAGGGCCATTACAAATTATCAAGTCAAAGACACCACATAGTAGAAGCAACCGCCCGCCAAAGCGCCGTGACCTGACTATCATCCGGTGTTCGCGGGCTGGCCAAAGCCCTCACGGGCGCAAATTGTAACACATCCCGAGCCAAAGGATCAAGTCTCATGGGCTGCTCTACTCTGTCCGGGTGCATTGAAGTCCCCAAGGAGTACCACACTATCCAACCGTTTTATGTTGATGTATGTCATCATATAGATCGACATATGGAGCTAGCCCGCCCACATCCGAAAGTGGGCATGGTAAAAGTTGCTTTCGCATGTGGAAAGTAGCAAGCGTACCAAGAAGAGAGGGTTGCCACTACAATTACTCGCACCCGCACCCACAAGTACCGGTTGTGTCTTCTCAATCTTGTGCGGGAAGACCCACCGCGCCAAAGACTCCCCCCGTAATAACAGCAACCCTCCATGTCCCTCTTGCCCTGCGGCTATTATTGAAGACCGAAAATGTTGATAGCCTAAAAGATCGTAGCTCGGTGGTCCCAAGGTGGCTCCCATGTCTCCATGAGGAAGATGAGATCCATACCGCAGCAAGAACAGAAAGTTGAGACTATCCCCTTCCGCCATGGGAAACCTCGACAATTCCAGAGACCACCAAGGCACATTCCCTATTTGTTAGCAAAGGCAGGCATGCAGCATTGAGTTGTGGGGAAGAGGGGAAGCGAGTGTGATCGAAGTCATGTAAACAGAGTGAGAAGCAAGAGGGGTTGGGGCAGAGGAGAAGCAGTAGGAGTTGGGGTGGCATATGACTAAGGAGTAGTGGCAAAGGCAAAGAGGCATGGGGCTGGAGCAGACGGTGGAGGAGCATGATCGAGGAGGTGGGGGCTGGCAAATGAATGGCCCCTGAGGGTCTGCAGAAGAGCCCTAAAATGTGCATCTTGCCTCGAACTAGTCCCAGCCTCCTCCTTGACAACGGATGCCTCGAACCTTGGTGAGCTCATCCTGCGTGAGACTCTTGTTGCTTGGGGGTGAGGTCTCCCACATACAAGGATGTTCCCTTCAATTGCTTGCCCCGCACAAGATGGCATCCCGTACTTGCATATCACGCTCTCGTGGAATATGACAATACGGCCAGGGCGAACGTCGAGCACCATGACTACCGCTGGCTCGCAATGTGTGCAAGCCCGTGCAATGTCATACGATTGATGATCTGATCCGAGTTCCGGTGAATGAGATTCTCTCCCTCTTCCCAAGCAGCCACGGATCACCAAATTATGACCTCTGTCAAGCGTTCACTAAGCTCACGTGGATCAACGTTTTGGGGACAAAGATGTACCGGCGGCCGCCCGTGAGTTGAAGGCGCGTGTCCGATGTCCATGAACAGAGGGTCCTGCTGGCGTGGAGGGAATGGTGAAATAGGGCGTCGTGGTGCACCGCCAGAGGGGACTTCGCATGGGTGCTTGAGCATGGGTGGCGGTGAGGTTCCCGAGATTGCCTCCGCCTTCTAAAGCCGAGAGCTCGGCTCGGCTGGAATTGTTTCACGCCACTCCAACTCGGATACACAATTTTGCAAGGCCTCGTGTGCATTGGCATGGAGTCCTTTCCCCGCTGGATTGTAGCTTCTCGCAGCGGTGCCTCTTGCTCTTGAACAACGGAACTGTTCCAACTTCCCATCCTAGAGGCAATTACATCATCCGTCGATGTGAAGGTGATCTCCATTGTGCTCCTTGTCGAAGGGCCTACCGTAGCAACCGACTTTCATTAGTTGTCATTCGAAATGCCCCCTCGAGACAATGACATCCGCAATGTTCGATCGAAGACGGAGATATCGGTGACCATCTCCTGCTCAATTCTCTCCTTGTCCTTCATTAGAACTTCATCTCTCGTAGACATGGTGTCTATTTGTGCGGGAGGCCAGCAAGAGTCCGCTATCCTGCTCCCTTTCAAACCGCAACAAGCCCGATACCGTCAAGCAATTGTTGCACTTGAGTCTCAATGCCCGTTGTTGCTTTTTTACTATAGCCGCTGTTTCTAAGCACTTGGGGACCGGAGGCTTGTTGCTCTTCCCCGCGGTGTGTGAGATCTCGAGTGGTGTGATCCTCAACCATCGCTTTGTGTTTGTCTCCACCTCTCATGGCATGACCGGTGTGCCATCCTTGTGGAATCCCGCCCGAGGTCTCAGAAAGCCGGGTCTCATTTGACCGGTGGCCGCCGGGCTGAGCTGAGCTTGCCGCCTGAGCCTTTGCACGAGCCTCCTTCTTCATGGAAGAGGCTTCTCCCTTGGCCTGACTGCTACATCTAGGTCTCTTGGCCATGGGTCAGTATGCTCCTCCCAAGTGGGCATGTCGACCGTGGTTCGAGAGTCCGGGTCCTGGTCCGGGTTCTCGAGTTGGGTTGGGGATGTCCTGAGAGTGTCCATGGGTACCTAGACAGATCTTGAACTAAACGGATCAACAAATTAGGGCAAGTCAAGGGAATATGTGAAGCCCTAATCCAGAATCCAGAAGAGCAAACCGGCCGGAAACATACCTTAATATTTGGGTTCTTGCTCTTTAAGAATTTAGCAACACCAGTTATAGTACCACCTGTTCCAATTGTGGCAACCAAGATATCCACTTTACCACAAGTGTCATCCCAGATTTCTAGACCAGTTGTTTCAAAATGAACCTGTATAGCAGGAAATCTCCAGTCATTATATGGAGTTGGTTATATTGTAACACTTAAAACCCACCTTGGGATTTGAAGAGTTATCAAATTGTTTAAGCATGTAAGAATTGGGAGTCTTCCTTGCAATATCTTCAGCCATCTCATGCAAAGACCTCTCATGCCCCTATTTGCATCTGTTAAAACAACTTCAGCTCCAAAAGCTCAAGAAGGATGTAACGCGAATTATCAACCGATGATGGCAGTGTAAGGATTAGCTTGTAGCCCTTCGATGCAGCAATAAAAGCAAGGCCAATGCCAGTATTGCCACTTGTTGCTTCAACAAGAACAGTCTAAAATGATCACATTATTAACTTTCAGAATCACCATAAATAATAAGTTCTTTCAAATCAAATGCGCTCACTTTTCCTGGCGTTATAGATCCATTGGCTTCTGCCTCAGATATCATGCTATATGCTATTCTCAGAGAGAAACCATGTATTCTTTAAAAACTTGAAGGATTCAATCACTCTAAGCACTATTTAGAAGAAGAAACATATGGTTCATAGACAGATAAAACATATCAAGAAAGCGAAAGAATCCATACCTGGATGAATAAAAGGGAGCTTTCCGGCGTCCATAGCTGGGTAGCATTATAGTCACCGCTTGGATGAGTCTGAAGCAGAAAGAAAGAAGGGCTCCCAAATTAAGAGTTGCATAATGAGATTAAGGGAGATGAGATTATGCGCTAGAGGGCATAAGGAAGGGATAAACATGTGCTCAACTCGCGCCAACCACGACGGAAGGCGCAGAAGGGAGGGCGAATCCGAGGTGCGTGGCCATAGCCAAGTCCGGATAAGCGTTTGTGTAGCTGATAATGGGGGGATGACCGACCATTTACAAAGCAGCAGCCAGTTTTAGCGATCAAGATATGCTAGGTATATGCCAGCATATACTTGAATATGCCCACATACCCACATAAACGAGGGTTTGCCCCCCTAGGGGCAACCCAAAAAGTGACCCGCTGGTTTTCTATTAACTATATATCATATTGAGGAAAAAATGGAAAAAACAACACTCGAAAACGACTAACTAATTTTTAAACACATGTAGGTATTTTAAGTTTTATTAAAAACTACATGTCTACTTTTGAGGACACGAACACTTGAAAACTATAGTTAGTTTTCAAGAGCAACATATAAAAACTATAATTTTGCTACAAACTACATATAGTTTCTAGCAAAGTCGGACAAAATTCTCTACGCGGTTTTTTCGTGTTATCTTTTTGCAAAACAACAGTTAAAAATAACATGTGGACCTTCTAAGTTTTATTAAGGACCACATGTCTACTTTTTGGGAAAGCAACACTTGAAAACTACATCTACTTTAAAAAATAATATGTAGAAGCACATGTTAATTTCTACGCTATCTACGTGTAGACTTCTTGATAAAAAAAACTACATGTATAAAAATTTGACAAAAAACTACACGTAGTTTCTAGCAAACTCGGACAAAAATCACCCGTGGTTTTTTTATGTTGTTTTTTTGGCAAAAACCACACTGAAAAACAATATGTGAACCCCGTATTGGGGTTGTTGTGTTATTACGACATTAGAATAGCCAATTAGATGTTTGCTAATTGAAGTGGTATCGACTTTGGGGCCAATTTAGTCCCACGTGAGAACTACATATGCTTATAGAATGGCCATTTAGGCCACTTGGCCAAATCCCGTAATGCCTTACTTTCGCCACATCCTAATTCATTAAGAGGCCCTCTCATAAATTTTCCAGTTATGGGGAGCCAATATTATTAGAAATTTTTATTTTTAAATATATTTATCAACTAAGAATAATCCTGCTCTTTTGGAAAATCGAATGTTGAGGCAATTTTCTTTGCTCTTTACAAAGACTCCGGCATCCAATTCTCCCTACCAGCAATCTGTGCATTATTGAAAGATAAGCAAATTTTATCAAAGGAGCAGAAGCAAAACACTAAAAACAAGGGCATCAACAATCGGGTTAGATGGTCGTTAAATTTAAAATGAGCAAATAGAGGTGGTTGGATTATTATGAATGGCTTCATTTGTATAAGAGCTGTATATCGCGAAGTTCGATGCACACAATTTAATTTGGAGCAATTTTATTAAAATATTTTGTGTAGCATTGTGAACATTTTCACTTTCTTTACTTTCAGATGGAGTATGAAATTAAATTAATACAACATGTAACTTTAACACATAATATAGGATAGCGACTTCTTTATGTTGGGCAAGTAGCTCTATGTTTAATAAGGTTCTAGCTAAAAACTGCTATTTGAGCTACATATTGTTAGATATTTGGTTCAAAGATCGCCAATTAGGTTGCAACCACATTAGAAAGAAGTAGGAAAAATGGCCAGTTGAGGCTACACTTTTGTGGGCGTGTTTTCCTTAGTTTTATAAGGAATGGCCAATTCATTATACTTATACAAAATTATAGGTTCCTTAAAATTTTCCCCGGTATGAAGCAGATCCAGCCAGACACAGGGTGTTCTTGGGCAGGCCCTGGAAACCCTTTGCTAGAGTTGTGTTTGCTGATACTTATATGGCCCAAATTGTGGATAAAAGAGGATGGTCAAGTTGGGAGGCCTCTGAGAACGATGCTAATGTGTTCTTTGCAAAGTATAATAGCTATAGCCGTGGAGCTGCCCAAATTACGGATTGGATTTCTTGGTCTGTTCAACTCAGTTATACCCAGATTGCTACTTTCTCTGTTCCCGATTTCATTGATGGGTGTCAGTGGCTCGTAGTGATTTGCCCTTTTAGAAGACTCTATGATTAAACGAACCAATATATCTTCTTATAATGCAGTTTGGATATTCATAGTTCGTTGTTGCATAAGGATTGGAAAATCAATGAATGTTACTCTCTTAATTTCTACAAGAATTGCGTAATCCCAAGCAGGTGTGATTCTTGGCCCTTTGGTATTTGTGCTTTCTCTGTTCCCAATTTCATTGATGGGTGTCAGTGGCTCATGGTGGTTTGCCCCTTTAGAAGACTCGGTGATTAAATGAACCAATATGTCTCCCTATAACTCAGTTTTGATGTTCACAGTCCGTTGTTACATAAGGATTGGAAAATCAATGCATGTTACTTTCTTAGTTTCTACAAGAATTGCGTATTCCCAAGCAGGTGAGATTCTTGGCCCTTTGGCATTTGTAGTTGTTTACATGAATCAAAACTTTGTTGGGTTCTGTTTCTATGTTCTCTAGGTTTTTGCTCAGAAAGTTACATGGCAGCTCTGTGTGTGGACATGTTGTCCGCCAGGAATTTTACATATTAGAACTCAATGGCAACGAGGTAATTTTCCTTTGGTACTACTTATACTGATCTAGTTCTTCAAGTCAAGGTAATGGTTTGCTTGCCATATTAATCTATTTCATCTTATAGTGTCTTGGTGTCTCGGTTATGGGCTCCCAAATAGTCTGCCTTTTCTTAAAATCGCCCACTTTGGCCCTGAAACTTTCGTGCAAGAGTATTTCTGGGCCTTAATGTGCAGAGGGACTCCTGGCATTCTTCATGTCAATAAGCTATTCACCTTTCCGCTCCTTTTGCAATTTTTGCTCTAGTGGTGGGTTTTTTATCATTATTATGGCTAACAGGTAACTTGACTGAAATGATTTATCCTTCTACTCAAACAACGATAGAGAATGCAATGATTTGTCAAGCAATGCCCGGTGGCTGCAATAGCATTTGCCAGTTGTACAGCCAAAGAATAAACATTCAGAGGGCTTTCCAACATGTAATAGCCTTTCACACGTATCCATACTAGCTAAATTTGTGCTGAGTTCATGGATGTCATTTGAGCATCATGAAAACTAGATGCTTCTATTATCTAACCTGGCATAAGCCTAAATTTATGCAGCCAATATGGTTCTCCTGGAACACCATGCCAGTAGTTGTCTGGTTGGAATCAGAATGCCCCTGAGCAGTCAAAGTGCTCGTTTTGGAGTTTGACTTGCCAGGTATTATTCTTATATCACTGTGTTGGAAGATTGTGGCAGAGTTCCCATCTTTCATGCTATTATAAGGTGGACATTTCCCTTCAATAATCCCATAACAAATCTGTTCTTCACCAGCATCTATCAGAGAATTACTGAATACAAAGAACAACCCATTACTTCTGCAATTACTCCCCAGAGCAGATAAAATGAAGGCGAATCCGGGCAAAAGCCGGGCAGAAAATAATCTCTCAAATTTGGGTTTGGGGAGTAGCTTAGTGAAGATGTTTGTTACCATGGACCTGCAGGAGCTGATCCGGGGGAGCTGTTATGACCTGACAAATCAGATTCCGGCTGTTTCCACCTGATCCGACTTAAATTTCTTATCGTCGAATAACGACCTGTTTTGATGTCATCTGTTCGTGCCATTTTTATTTGTTTGCTTTGGGATGGAGCTTTGAATCTTTGGCAAGAGCACTGGCACTTTGATTGTCACAGAAAATGGTGAGAGGGAGCTCCCGCTGCATTGGACGATTCGAGGTCACACTGACGAGCCATTCAGCTTCTTTAGCAGCCTCACAGGCTGCTATGTATTCTGCTTCTGTAGTGGCAGTGACAGGCTATTTCTTGGAGCTCCATGTGACAACACCTCCATTAAGGAGGTAACAGAAACCTGAGGTGGATTTTGCTTTGACGACATCACTTGCATGATCAGCGTCTGAGTAACCAATGAAATGATTTGCAAGGAAGGACTAAGACAGTGGCAGAAGCAGAGGCCAAGACACTTGGCTTGGAAGAGGATACCCCCAAATTTTCCTATCAATGTTCCTCTACTTTTAGCTAAGGCAAGGCTTATGCACCTTATAAAGCACGCTCTCCTAGCCATGGGCCTTCTTGGCAGCTTCGTGTGTGTTAGCTGGGGAGATCTTCCCTTCTTGTGAATTGGAGCTCCGTGGCCGTCTGCATTTGTTTAGGATCCACCAACCGACCATAAACTAAAAATCAAAAGCATATGAACTCAAACAGATCCGAGTGATGCACCTCTTGGAGCCAAAATCCGGCCGTCCACCCATTTGATTCATCAAGCAACTGTTTCGTCCATCGATCTGCTTTGATGTTTTCACATTTGAAATTCAAATTCAAAAATTCAAACCTTGCGCCCTGATAAAAAAGCAACAGGGTCATGGCCCGAGCAGTTGTCCATACACTGTTGCTTCAACTGTTTGCTTCCACTGTTATAGCTCAGATCACAATTAACCTCCCATCAGCTGACTATGCTCAAACCACAAACAAACATAGATTAATTACATGGCATCTTGAAGATGAGAATGCATTGCGCAATTCTCCTTCTTTATTTTCAGTTTTTCTTTTAAAGGGGGTGGTCCCTTAAACCACAATCTTTAAATTATTTTGTAAATACTGGTGTGCTATGATCCTGTAGGCCAGTAGCGAATATCTTGATGCCTGTAGCTTCTTAGAGATCACTGAGGCCCCATGTTTTTGTTTTCATATATGTTTTCTCTTGGAAGTGCTATGTTCTACAGGTTATGGTCCACTAAGGACCAATGTTGTGTTTTGCCTAAATATTATTTTAAGTGTCACTTGAAAGACTACGATCCTAAACGATGATCATATATGATCTATCTATGTAATTACCGACCTAAATATATTTGATTTGGTAACTTAATTCTTTCAGTACTTTAACCACTTAACCCCAGTGATTTGGACAACATTATTCTTGGGGGGGAGGGGGAGGGGGATGTGGCGTTCCACATATTTATATGATATACATATAAATATCATGACACATCACCTTGGGTATTGGGGCCATGGATTAAATTGAAGGGTTTAAGTTAGCTATGTTAAAATGTCACCTAATTAAGCTAATTAATAACTAATCACCTAACTAAGTATTATTAATTAGTATAATTAGACCATCAAGGTGAGGCCATCTAGACCAACTTGACTTGCCTAGGATACTTGCCCATCCGAGAGGCAACCAAGTGGGTCATCAACCCCAATTTTGGTCAAATAGATCTGGGAGGATTTGCTTGTTAATCAGACTAGCTAGATGGAAACTTTAAGAGATAATGGCTCTAGCCAAGGCACAGGTTAGTACTTAGATAGTTTGAGCTTCTAGCTAATCCTTGTATGTGTAGTTGTATGATTAATCTCTATTTCATGTTCTACTTGGGATTATGGATGGATGTATATATGATGGTTGTTCTCGTTTTGTTCCTCCTGTGTTGTGGGAGCTAAGGGGGGTAGAGACCTAAAGGCCATCTAGCAGTAGAGATGCTCCCTGTTAGAACCCCTTAAATCCCGTTAATTGCGGCCTGTGCACAAGAGCTCTCCTGGCTAGGGATGGTGTGCCACGGTTGAGCACCATACAACAGATGTGGTGGTGAAGTGTAGGTGGAACCTTGCCTAGCATGGCTACAATGATTCCTATAGTGTGCTAAGCTTATCGTTGGTCACTGCGTGTGAGCCAGCTATAGGTCAAACACACTTGGGTCGGAGGATACATACCTATAGGGGCGTCCTGGACTTGATGGGCACGACTGAGGTCGGCCTATAGATTTTGGGGGGTAAGCCAGGTACGGATGCCTGGGCGCCAGTGATGCCATGGTCGTCTAGGCACCCATGGAACCATCGTGCCCTGGGGGGATTCGTTCCTTTCCTACCTTATTGGACTGGGAAGATGCAACCTGGAGTAGTCTCATAGGGTTATTCCATGGGATTACAGCTCCGGAAGACTACAACCATGCCATATCATATTCCAGCTTATCTGCAAAGTGTGCATAGGAGGGGCGGATGGGGTGGACTACCCTAGCCATTGTTCTATGCCAGCCAATGTCAATGTCATTATTTTGTCTATTGTTATTTGGAGGCCCTCATCATCAGTTGAACCCCTTGAGTCTGAGCCCGGGTTAGAACCTTCATTTCCAATGCATTTCTTATGTATATTGATATTATGAGTCAGCGCCTTGATGATAGATGGGCCACCTCTCGTAGTGGTATATTATTGTGTATATTGTGCGAGGTGCTAACATGTATGTACGCATCCGCTATATAGAATTTCTCATAGAAGGCGTGGGACAAATGACACCTCCATGCCCTTCACCTAGACACGTGGCCATCACAAGTGGTTTGAGTTAGACGGAGGGCCTTTCTGTGGTAATTGGGTTGCCATCCGTATTTATACGATGGGAGTATCCTATAGGTTTGGGGAGCATCATAGTACATTTCATCAAGGCTCAAAGACTTGGTGCTATAAATGAGATGGTTGTCCATATTATATCAAAAATCTAGTAATAGAACACAAGAATTTCTCCAAATGTAAAGAATGTGAGGTCAAGAAGTCCTGATCAAGGTGTCATTAGTCGTCGTTTCTATCTCTCTTTAGACAACTTTTCGATTTCAATTGTTTGGGATTATTTATCTTACATTGTGACTTGCTTTTTCCATGGTAATCAGTTCAAATTTCTCAATATATATTTTTTGGTCGTTGTGTTGCTATTTAAATGGCCATTGGTTCAACTCTATCAATACACAATTTCAGGTCTAATTGTTAGATAGGTGGTCCAATTTTTTTTTTGAAGGACGTCAAGCTTTATTCACCAACTAGAAACCAGAGCAACATAAATGCAAAGACAGGATTATAACCCCAGTGGACAAACCGATCCAACTGAGCACAACCACCTGCCTATGCAAAAGAATGAATCTGAAGGTAAGTATGCCAGATCAGTACTTTCTTCTCTTGATCAAGAGAAGAACAATTGTAAGCCATAACAATTTTATCTTGCGCCCACTGAAGAACAACCTCATCTGCAGTATCTATGCCCTTTAGCTGGGCCTTTCATTTCTTTTGTACATACCCAGATTTGTTCTATTTAGTCAGGTCGTTTGCTTTTAGGGATTTAGATTTCAATCTTGCTAGTGACTATGAGTGTTGAGCATTTCTGTTTTTATTGCATTCTGTGCACCTTAAATTTGAATTTGTAAAGACAAGGATTTATTTTTGTAGCTCCTAAATCGTTTAAAGAGACGTGTATTTGTTCTGGAGCTCCTAAGTCATTTGCATTCTCCATGGTAAGTTTTGCCATTGCCTTTCATAAATTAATCTTTATGTTCTCTAGGGTTAGTGGGGGCTTTGCATATGAACCATCACTTTTAAATGAGAACATTTCGATCTTCACAATAGATTTGCACCATGGTTTTATTTTCAGCAACATGCATTGGTTTTTGTCTTATACGAGCATTGGTCCACCCTTAGGTTTTTGCATATGGTACTGTTCATTCCATTCTTGGAGATTTTTTGTTTCAAACTTCACTCATGTTTATTTATCTATGTTTTTATAAATTTGATAGAGCACTACCAACTAGTCTTTGTAAATATTGTTTGTTTTAATGTCTACTGGAATAATGGCCTTGGCTTTGAGATATTATTTTTTTGATTTTTAACTTACATATCCTTAAATTCATTTTTGCATAACATTAGCATCAGATGCATCTTGGCCATAGTCCTTTTGGTTCCTCTAAATCCATTGTCCAGTTTACGTGATCCATTTACTCTGCCTCCCACCTCCCTGATATTAGCTTATTTTGTTCGTTCCATTGATAGATTGGTTAACATTTCAAGGTTCTTGTATTGGCCATGTTTATCCCAAGGGCATTATTCTTTATTCCATTTAGTCATATGTGGATTATTTGTTCTATTCGTTCCGTTTGCTTTAGTGGCATTTTATATTTTGGTCCCTTACTTCTTTCTAATATCTTTGACATGCTTCTCCCGACTTTACGCTTCGATGGGCTGTTTCTGCCCTTTGATATTTTTGTCAGATCATTCTTCTTGAAATGTGCTCCATGCAAGTTTACTATTTCACTTTCTGTTTTTCTAGATTTTTGGATTGACCTTGTTTTTCTATTGTATAGTTCGAAGTCATATAGTTGGTCTTATTTATTGCTTCACAATAGAGTTTAATAGGCAGTGCATGGTTATTCTTTTATTTGCTCACTATATTAATATGCATCTTGATCGGCCCTTTAAGATAATTTTATTTTTCTGGACGTTATGATTTGATCATGACATCCTTCAAGTTGTTCCAAGGGTATCACTTTTCACTTGCTTTATTTTTGGTGGTTCCTTTTTTGTCAAATTGCTCTACTCCACGTTGGTCCATTTTTTGTTGCTCCCCCAGTCTCATTGATCACATTAAACTCTGCTCCATCCATTTCACTCCATTTGACTGGTCGGCTTTACTAGCAATATCCACTTTGGTTGGTCGGCTTTATTGGCATTTGCTCCTTTTGGCTAGTCGGCTATACTGGCAGTTTTTGGCATTTTTTTCTCGTATCCTTTTTACTCTTATTTGTGCTGACGGTTCCTTTGCCCCTTTTTTCCCTACTCATCCTAGTTGCTCCATTTGTTGATTTTGTTCCTCTGTTTATCCATTTGCTCCAGCTCCTTCCTTTATCATATCCTATTTATTGTTATTTCACCTCTTCCATTGTTTGAGTTCTTATGTTTCTTATTTGTTTGTTTCCTTCACTTTTTCAACTCTCCTCCTCATTTGCCTTCATTCTCTTGGCTCTGTGGGCATCCATTTATCATCCTTTTTCTCTTTGCTCTGCTTATCCCGATTATTCCATTGGTCTTACTTCACGATTTCTTCTTTGTTTGTCTTCTATTCCTGATCTATTCTAGTCGTCTCAATTTGCTCTTTCCTCCCTGCATTTCACTTTGTACCCATTTTTTCCTAGTCTTTCTAGTTTGTCGCTTCTCTATTGAGATAGATTCCTCTTCCATTGGCTAAGTGGGGTTTCATAGGACCCATTCTAGGAATGCCCGCAGGTTATCTATTCGATAGCAATAGAATCAACATTCCTTGGATGGGGATGCCCTATGTTGAATCTCCTATTTATATTGCCTTCTTCCTCATTTCCAGTCGTTGGCATTCTCTTGAGCTCCTTTCCTTTCTGCTCATGTTTTGCTCCACAAATTTCCCGCCCCCCTCTCCCTCTATCATATCTGAGCTTGTCAGTTCTCGTGTTGCTTTATTTCCTATTAGGCAATTAGTCATCTTTACGTCTGTCTATTATCTATACTTCTCAAGCCGCCCTGTAGCCTCTGATTTCCTCCATCTTTTCTTTCGAAAGTGCATCTATTCTTATTTATCGGCATTGGAGCCTCTGAGGCATATTATCATTTCATTCTTTTTCAGTATAGCATTGTAGCCCCCGAGATAAAATTCTTTTTCACCTTCTCTCGACATGGCAATCTAACCTCCGAGGCAGTACTAATTGGATGTTTTTCTGCGACGGTCATTTCGTGGATGGCTCTCAATTGGTCCGCTGTTGTCTCTTTCTTAATGTTGCCTTGAAGCCTCCGAGTCTTACTATGTATATTTTTTATGTTGCGCATTGGTGCACATTCTTGCTTAAAACATCTAACTCCCGACGACATTCTTGCTTGAGGCATCTGGTTATTTTCTTTTCAAATTCGACTCTACTGGGTTATTTTTTGATCGTGTGGTTGTCAAGATATGTGGTATCGTGCTTTCAACTATTTATTTAATAATCGCTCTATTCGGATTCGGCATCACCGGGGCATTCCTCAACAATGTTGGCGGTCGTTTCTCATTAGGTTTTTCCTCGAAAACCCTACGGGATTTTTCATCTCGATGAAAAGCGGTCGCTAGTTTTTCTCATCTTTGCATAGAGCAAGCAACGGAAAACCATCTTTTATCTCGTATTTTTTAGTTTTCCCGTGCTTTCGCTGATTGTCTAGTTTCAGAGCATTTAATTTTGATTTTTTTTTTAAACCTCTAGTAAGGGAATCAATTTGAACTCATTGATTTTACAAAGCTCAATGATAATATCACTTCACCACCAATTGGTTTTTCCATAGAACCCATCCTAGGAATGCGCTTCTCATACATGGATCCATTAATGTGATTGAGCAAGAAATCATTATAAAGAAGTACATACAAGGATGTACCAATATGAGGACATCATTGTTCTTAAGCAAGAAATCATCATAAGGAAGTACATGATGGGGGTGAATATTTTAAAGAAAAGCCCTAGAATTCCAACCAAGAGCTTGGAAAGTACTTTTGTTGCGTGTTGTCAAATATTCTACTGTAGCTTATACGTCCTATTGTTTGTGCACAGGGTTGAGATTCAATGTTAAGTTCAGTGTAGGGCATGCCTAATGATCTCCTCTATTATCAACTTGTAAATAGTCCTATTAACAAGCTTGCAAATAGTTTGGAGTGACCAGTTGGCAAAGAAAGGAGCTATGAAAAACTCATACATCCTTTTTCTTTTTCAAGTGGGTTGGGATTTAATGTTGGGCCAGTGCAGGGTGCACCTCTTGACTTGCTCTATTCAACCACCTTGCGCATGAATTGGTAAAGGAAAATAAGTTACAAAGGACTGTGTCCTTGATGGGCTGAAATCCAACATTAAAATGCCTATTGACTTATTAGCTCCACAACCATGCACATAGCCTTGGGAAGGAAGGAAGGAAGGTTCTTTTATCGTCCGCAGAGGCCAATCGACCTATGGGACTACCTATGATTGAGCACGTGGTTACAGAAAGAGGAGGGATGTGCAATCCTTAAAAAACCATAATCCTCAAAGGTAAGAACTTGTTTATGCTTGTTTGGCATAAGTAGGTGCCCAATTTGTAGTTTTACACAAACTCTAATTACATTGGTATAAGATGGCATCCATGTCTTGCAACATGTCAATGCAAAATCCCTCTTAAGATACTTATGCATCACACCATAACTCCTAGGATTTTGTCCCAACATGGCAACTGGAGAGCTCGTTCCATTTGCGGAATGGAAAGTGGGTCTTTGATTCCGCTCAAGAGGTAATCAACAGGTATTCCTCCCCAGTCAATTTAATCTCTTGTGCTATTATTAATCGCAACCTCTAGATTCCTTGTGCATAGAAATTTCAAGATGTCTTGCAAGATAATGTTGATTATTTTTATCCATTTATGTAGAGAATGTATCATGGAAAAGATCTTGCATGTGAGGGTTTCAAGGGAAAAAGATTTCACAGTCCAAATTATCTAGGCAGGAAATAGAATGATGGACAACTTCTACATCATATGATAATAATGCATAGAATGTATGAGGTGGACTCGCACATCTAACCTATCGAATGTTGGATGCCTGTAAACGCGATGGTACAAGAAAATAGGTTTCTTGTTGAAAAACAATGCAAAGTACTTGCTGCAGTAACATGGATGGGAAAGTTTTCTTATTCTATTCTATTCTATTCTATTCTTAAAGAAAGCATTCGCATGAAGAGATTTTATTTAATAAGAGGATGTGGAAGATGAGGTTAAAAAATATAAATCTTAATATGTTGACTATAGCTTTTATATGTGAAATGAACATGTTGGTGGTTCAATGACAGTTCAAATGCAACTTCTTGGCAGTGTTGGCCCAAAAAGGGTGCCACAGAAATAAGCCACAATGAAGATGTTATTTGGTTCAGCAACAATTCAAATGCAACTTCTTGAGGTGTTGGCCCAAAAGTGTGACACAAAAAATAAACCACAAAGAACGAAAAAAAGGGAAGAAGGGGAGGGGGTGTGTGGGGCATAGAGAGAGATAGATGTGGAGTTGCAGTTGAGAGGGATGTGAAATGAACATGTTGGTGGTTCAATGACAGTTCAAATGCAACTTCTTGACAGGTGTTGGGGGCTGGAAGGGTGCCACAGAAATGCTTTCAAGCCACAAAGAAGGAATGAGCAGAGGAGCGTGCGACATGCTAGCAAGGAACATGTGCTTCCTCGGTATAAACAATGGAGGACGTGTGATATGAGAAAATAAGGACCACATAGAAATCTCACATGGGGTGGTCTTTGAGTTTATGTTAATTTACAATATACGAAACCACATGAGGACCGATAATTCACTGGCAAGTCTCGATTTACATTGTACCCATCAACTCGAGGCACAATAAACTCCGAGAGATAGATAAGTCTATAGATAGAGGGAAGAGGGGCATGGGACATGCTAGCAAGAAAGCGGTGGAGTTGAGTTTTATTTATGTTAATATTTACAATTACAAGAAATTTATCGCGGCGGCCGCATTTCTCTTCTCCAACTCGCCGCAAAGAAGTTTTGTGTTAAGTCGAATAGATCTCAATTATTACGCACATCCTTGAGATGCGAAAGAATATGCAGGAGTTGAACCTCGCACTATTGCTATCATTTTTGCATCAAGGATGACATGGCGGGCTGAAATTACCTCATGTCCTCAAGCTTTTGTAGCAAAAATATCTTGAACATAGATGGTAATCAAAATGACGTAATTATTCTTGGCTTAGACTTTTCACGCCTTCCCCTTAATACCATCTTGCTCCTAATCATTCTTGGCTTAAGCTTGTTGCATTGTCCCTTAACTCATGTGTGCCAAGCCTTGTGCAAATAGACTTTGAATGTTAAAAATAAATTGCATGATTAATTTGCAAATTTAGAGGTAAAAAGAAAAGCCCAATATTTTTAAATAGAGGGATTTGTCTTGCACCCAGTATTCTTATTCCTTTTTTCCCTTATCCTTCATTAGAGTCCATGGTCGGTCCGATTATCTTGACAATGTGTTTTTTTTCTTCTTTTTGTTTTTACTTTTGTTTGGTGATGTCACTATATCCGAAAAATGTTCTCTCATGATCTTAGATTTCCTCAAGAACAAAACGATTTTGCACTCTATAGGTTTAGTTTGAACTAGGTCTTATTTCCCTTTGGCATAACCAAAAACCCGTGTTACTCCAACAACATGTTGTGAATGTCCTAGGCAAGCTTCTTCCTTCAACGGAACATCATTTAAAAAGCTTAATGCTCTTGCATCAAAACGGAAAGAGCATCGCAGACCACGCCTCGCAACGATCTCGCTTCAATCCGGGTCGAAATCTAGTCCTTGAAACAGATTATACCTATAGTTTGCACATTTCCTTTGCTTGAATTTTAATTTAACCACAGCGTTTGGTCCTACAAATCTCCTTTTGTGATCTCTTCATTTCCTTTTCTGCTACATCTCCGTTCGTTTAACCCAATTGTCTCTTTTACTTTTCTTGAAGTGGTCGTAGCCTTTAAAAAGGCTCTAAGCCTTGAAGAGTGGAGGCAAAAAATACAATCACTTGGCCTCTGAGATGTATGCAAAGAAGCTAGCGTAGATTTTCTCCATATATCCGCCACATGTACAAATATGTTTATGCTCCAAGAAGCTAACAACAAACAAAAGTTTTCGGGCTTTACCTACATCCTAAAGACACGTAGACAATTTATGAGATGCTTGTGGGTTCAAGACTAGTTCATGACATGCTCAAATGTTGAACATGCCAATAGCTATTACAATGTGCTTACCCAAGCAGTTGTGCATATATTTCCGAAGCCCTTGTTGCCAAAATCACAAAACGTAATAAACCGCACCTTCAAAGGCCTAGTCACAAATCGGCTCCGAATGTGGATAAATTGATGCACACGTATCTCCCGAAAGCATTCTCCGTGTTCTACTTAATCAATTCCGATTGAAAATTCGCCCATCCGACGATGAATCGATCATTTTGGATGCGATCGAAAGGGATAAATTTATTCATGTGATAGATTTTCAATTACGGTATGGAGCCTAATGGCCGAAGTTTTTTGCAAGCACTATCTCTAGACCAAGGGGACCGTCGGAAGCAAGAATGACAAAGAATTGTCTTCTAAAACCATTAAGGTTAAATGGTCGCTTAACCATTATGGTTTAAAAAGTAAGCACCCTTAAATCAAGATCTCGAACGCGGCTAGGCCACCCGGTTAAAACAAAAATGCCAAGAAGCGAATTTGGAGACCGGATTTATGACCCGCAGAATCACCGCCTCGGCCGGGTGGCGCCATGTAGTTTTGCCAATGCATTGGCGCCTCCTTTGTATCGGGCGGTGGTGTACGACAGAAGAGGGAGCCGGAACGCAAAACCGCTTAAGAGAAGGGAGACGATTTGCGGCCGGGGGGGTAGGCAATTCAAAACGAAGAAATTGGTTTCGATTTGCGATGAGAAACTCTACTTCTTAATTCCCCGGGTCGATACAATCCGGTTGTGGCCCTTTCGGCAAGCTAACCGTAATGAATACAAGTGGGTAAAGGATTACCGTAATTTTAAGGCTTCATGGTAACGGGTGTGGGCTTGCTCCTCGAACCATAGTTAAACCTTAAACCAAGGCCTTACAATTGCTAAACCTCTTCAAGAAGCACCGCCAAGCTTTGGAATTATGCCATATCTCCGCAAGTTCCGTTCAAATATATTCCCCTAGCGATTGAATTGGAATTATTGAATGTCGAATCTTCGGATCGGTGGGAAAACGGGCGATTGTTGTAAACAGCCTATCGCGATTCCATTGTTTAATCAAGAACACCGAGGCCGGAATTGACAAGGTTTCCGAATGGGCTTGTGGGCTGAATCCGAAGGTTGTGTTTATGGCGAAAACGATGTGGATCATACTTTCTTCGATTTTTGACCCGATTTGTGGAATGCTTGAAGTATTACAAAGCCGTTTTTTATGCAATTGATGCTTCCTTTACCGCCCCACGGATTTGCCAGTCGAACGGCATGAATCCATGAACCGTGGAGGCGAAATGGAAATGAATGGATTCCGAAACTATGGCGTTGAGCTCTGAGCAATTCCTCGAAATCTGCTCCTAAATCGTACTATTCTCAAGGTTATACTCTTGCAAATGAACGGGGATTTCGATCCTTACTTGGGGCGCTTAATGCCTCTAAATGGTGTATCCGCTTGGATCCGCTAACCCTAATTTCCTGACCGCCATATTTTCCTTTGATCTTCTTCCAACTGGATCGAATCGGTTTATCTAGATCCTCTTTTTTTCCTCCGTTTTTAAATCTTTATTTTTTCCTTCCGGAAATACGTGTCGAATCTAGGAAGGGGCATCAACGCCGAATATGCCTAAAGAATCTTTCCCATAATAATTATACATGTATTGATTATTTACAATAATAAAAAAATAGTATGTGCAAATATCGTAATCGTATCAACAGATAAGAACTGTACCAATCAAGACCGGGTTTACAGTGGCGACAAATAATGTGAAAGCCACGTTGCCTCTGTTAGGTTAAGCATTCGCTGTTGGCTGGTCTATTTAAAGATTCGCGCGCGCAGAATTGGCATTTCCGGAGTCAATGTCACAACCAAGCCGGATTTAACAAATTTTTGCTCGCATTCGGTGGATGATTTTGATTGCTCATCTACTGCTGATGATGTGTGTAAGCCTTTTTTTCCAGTGCATTGAAGAGGCTCTCGCTTTTTTTTGAAGTACCTTCTCTGCACAGTTCCGGCAGATCTTCAGTCCCGTCTTGTTGGCAGCCCCCCATTTATTTTGCTGCCGTAAAATTGGATTAAAAAAACTATATTTTAACATCCACCAACACTAGATTAACATATGGGCCGTAGCGTTTTGAGTAAAATTTTAGTCCTGCACAGGCTATCATAGTGTGCTTCCACAAAGTGGCTATAGCATGTAGCAACATAATTGTTGAGCCATTGTCAAGCATATGTAAATGCTCCAAACAAACGCTCTCATGTTCTATACTCTACTCAAGTCGGATCTGATGTACCTTTTTAGGGCAAGTCATCTAATATTTCTTGATATTTCTGTGGTGGTGCGTAGAGGAATACAATAGGGTTATCCCTTGGCAGAAGTGCTATCCCAGCTTTTTTGTGTGGCTACCTTAGATGGCATCATCTAAGGTTTGCCAATGGTTGATGGATCTCAAGAGGTGTATAGTTGGTATACATATGAGAATCTTCACGCTTAGCATCGTGGGTCAAAGTGCACCGCTCGAAGTTAGACAATCCTATCCCTTCGTGTATTTTGACTACTCAAAGGTACTTCCACATCTAAGACCGTGAGGCTACACATGCTGGTCAAAATGTATTGTTTGTGGACGCCGCCAGCCCTATTCCTTCTTGTATTTTGGACTACCCCCGGAAGGTACATCCACATTGTAAGACCAAGAGGCTACACATTCGTCAAAGTGCATTGGTTGTGGACGTTAGATACCCTATTCCATCTTGTATTTTGACTACCCCAAGAAGGTACTTACATATCGCAAGACCTGGGAGGCTACTTAGTAATCGGGCCGTTACAAAAATTTTGTACAAAAGTTTAGTTCATGTGATATTGTAATACAAGAAAAAGTGCCCAAAGATTGCTAGCTTTTTGTTGGGCATTAAGCTCAAAATTTTTAAAATATGAATTTTATTTTTAAAGGCCATGATTAGACGATGTTTGGATCATGTTACACATGTACAAAATCAACACCATATAGTACATTGTCTTAAATCTTATCCGTGTTATACAACATACCAAAACTTGTGTGCAGGCATACCCCACAAACGAGGATCTCTATGTAACGGGCCTCGATCGAGGAATAAAAGGCATATATGCTCATCCAACAAAATTTCTCGACCCCAGTGAGTCACCCCCCGTGAATATGCACCCAAACCAAAGGGGGAATTTTATTTTTAAGTGGAAATGCAATGGTTTGTATTAATTAATGTTAATGGTAGTTATGTGTTGGTAGTTATACTAAAAACTTTTTTGGTCCTTCGGCCCTAATAAAAGAAAAACAAAACCAAATAAACAAACAAGCAATTTATAACAATACAACATATACAAAAAGTTTAGGGCCTATAGAATATAAAAATCATAAAAACAATGCAAATGAAAACGTGTACACAACGGGTTTTGATGGGATCAATGGAATTTCTAGCATAAAAAAAAAAGGGACACCCTTGTTATTATGCTAGATATTTATAGTAGATTACACACTCCAAGAATTGCGAGCACACATCTAAAGATAAAAAATATCTTAAAACATATGATACCCGACAACCTGTGATCTTTAATATGCATATAAACTATGTACACCACAATGCCAATGTGGAGGTATAGCTTCAACCTATATCTTTAATATGCATATAAACTATGTACACCACAATGCCAATGTGGAGGTATAGCTACGAATCATAGTTCTGCAGCTTTAAATTCCATATTGCACGTAGTCATATATGGTTGCTCAAAGCTTCCTCACACTAATTTCAAATAGCCTAGAAATCAATGTGTCATCAGTGTGTGACCAATATGCTTTGTTTTGCTATTCGTGCATAGCAAATTGCTGGTCCACCATTTGAGATATTTCGCTAGTAATTTGCATTATTAAACTTCACATTTGTCAAGATTGCGCCAAATTTCAACCTAATAATAGAAACCAAACAGCTCAAAATAATTTTGGATAAACCATGAAGGCACACAAGATGGTGCCCAGTCCTCCTAAATTAGAATGAGGCTTCTAAGATAGTACAATTCATAATTCAATGGCTATAACATTGCCATATTGTTGTTCCACCGTAAAACCAAGTAGGAAGAAATCTTGTTCAAAATTTCATGAATGTAAGGTTCAAATCTCTCTCAAAGACATAAACAGATTTCTAATGTTACCTCCTTAGGATCCAAAGAATCCTGATTGTAATGATTCCATTCCAATGGTATTAGCATGCCTTGGAGCTGCAAATATTCTGCCTTTGTCTACCAATTGCCATGGAATTGAATCATAAGATCTCGTGGATAGCCAACGCTAGAGCTTTGTCCATAACCAAGTGGTTCTCCGCTACACTCAACAAGATAAGTCTGCGCATCATCATATCGCCGTTGTCAAGGACCCTTCTCATGATTAAGTCCGCATGCATACGGAGATTGTCCATAACAAGCTGGCCTTGCATTAGTGGGTAATTGGCTCTTCACACCGTCAATACAAGCCTGCATCATCAACATCATGGCCATCAACATCATCGCCATCATAATACAAACATATGCTGTCATAATTTGCCTTATTCACTCCCATATGTCAAGATGTACCCGTACAAAATTATGCAAAGCAGAAAGAGATAAAAGCCAAGCTTTATAAAGCCGTATTTTTTCTCATAAGCAAGCTTATCAAATATCTCAAGAAACATCCAAGAAATGCTTTTTCTTCTCGTACCAAAAACACCAAAAAGTTCTTAGTAACAACATTGGATTTAAACTTGTTAAAACCATTCTGACTTGTAAAGCATACAAATGAATGAGAATTCCTCTTAAAAAGAACCCATTTTTAAGACAAATAAGTATAAAGACTATCTCGGCTACATCATCCATGTTGCATCGCCAGACTCCAGAACCCTGAAACATTAGGGATGATTAAAGCATCCAGCAGCAACAAAAACATTTGCAGGCTTGTTGCTTTGACTACCAAATTAAAGAAGCAAGCCTTAACATCCTCTGCAGCTATGGCCGTGAATATCTAGCATAATATCTGTTTATAAGGGAATCTACCTTCCCTTAAGCTCCAAAAATTAGAGCATTGAAGGATTCGCCAGACTATGGAAGCCGAATGATTCTTGCAAATAGAAGATTGGATATGGCACTGGTCAGATTGTGCCTGTAAAGAAGAACAAAGAAGAACTGCTGCTTCTGGACGCGGCCGCTTCTTCGCTGATAGCAACAGAAAACCCTAACCTCATGGTCCTCGATCCTTGCATGTAAAAAAACAATAGTTTCTTAGGAATATAGAACCCTAAAATATCAAAATATTGCATGTTCAAGGGGTTAACCATTGAAAAATAGGATGAAAATTTATTATAATGTATGCGCACTCTAGATATACGCATTAGTATGTCCCATGAAATACGACAATCGTATGAAAACCATAGGGAAAAAGGTACAAAAATACAAGGGAAACCCCCTGTTATTATGCTAGATATTCACATTATTCACAAAAAAAAGGCTGAGGAATTGAAAATCAAATATTTTGAGAAACAAATATACAAAAATTGTTATTGTTATACTTCGATGTTATTTTAAAAAGCATTTCATGTACAATGTGTGCACTTGACGAGGATATATATTTACTTGGGGTAGTTAACCTTCTTTGTCTATATTAAAAATAATTCATCAAATTCAAGGGATTCAGAATAACCATAAAATATCTTGCAGAATGTATTTTAACACCAACCATCTGCACTTTGTGATAGTATATATATTACACGATGTATTTTAACTTAGATATAGGTGATGATAGACTATATTATGTATTGAAATCACTCTACTCGTTAATTAGGACGCTTATCTCCTCCGATCCTTTTTAGCTAAGCCTCAATAAAAAACTTTTGGATAAGCACGACCTGGTACTGCACCTAATGCAAATTTTAGACAAACTTTCCATCACGAGGCGATGTTTCTTTATCTGCATCTGAAGTATAAAGTGGCAACATCATATTATATACGTGCAAAACTTAAATGTTTGAATTGCTTATAGTTTCAACAATGCCAAGTTACCATGCCATGATGTGATTTTATGCTTCTATTAGGAATCAATTCATACACCAAACAGTGAGTGCAACCTCTTGTGCATATTCCTATAAGTTTGGCTAAATTGTGGTGATGCATACAGCTAAGCATCTCTATCTCAGCTACTAATTCACGACCCATGATAAGTTTAACTTATAATGTTGAATATCACTTCTCTTAAAAGCCTAATCCATACCAAATCTTTTTGTCATTGAGGAAGCAATAGTAGGATCTGCAACCATAACTGGTTGACTATGGCATTTGATCATTATCAACCAAACAAATCCAACACCTATGACACCTCAAATGGTGCATAATAAGGCAATGAGGTTTAGAACTCATCTCATGGATGTCATAGAGAGCCAACGATACACAAAATCAATAGTGGAAGTCCGTTGGTGATGCGTGAAGCTTCGAAATGCGAATAACGTTGTAAGAAGACGACTCCTTATTTGCTGAAAAACCAATACCTTTTAGCATTTTCATGCATTAGATGAAGCTACTTTAATTGAGAATGTTCTTTTAAACAGTGGGCAAATTGTTCATAATAAGGAAATGCACCAACACAACATTATAGTTTTTGTGGCCGATATAAGGTACTCGTAGAGGCACTTGGCTTTTGTGCGCTTGGCAAAAAATCTGAAAGAATAAAAGATGTGAGCATATGTAGAAGCACAATTGTAGAGCACTAATCGAACTGATAAGATTCTTAAAGGAAAGAAGGCCATGAGCATATGTAGAACCATAATTGTAAAGCACTAATTGAACATCTTATGTTCATTCTGTGAAACTTGGAAATGTAAATATAAGTAAAGTTGTCGACGTGCCTTAACACATCAGCAAAAATCGGCAAACACCGTTGGATACATGAATGGCTATGAAAATTACAAAATCCCTCCAAAATTGCCAAACGCCTTTGATTTCGATCGTGGTCGACTATGGATTAAGTGCGTCTGCCTAATCGTAAATAGCTAAGGATTATGTTTATGGATTATGAATTTACATTAGAAGCACCCAGAGGTTCATCAACAATGAAGCCGAGTAAGTTAATTATTCCATAAAATAAAATAGGCCCGCATCTTGTCAACTTATTGATGGTAATCTCAATCTGGCAAATTCAAGTTAAATGGTTGGAAGAACTCTCGATCCTATGCGCAAGGCTTAATCAAGCTTATATAGATTGGCAGAGGTAAGTGGGTGAAGCATTTGATTGCCCAAAACTCCACTGGTTCAAACTTGACCAATGCCATTATGATCAGGTCATGAGTCTATTTTGGAACGTTTGACAGTAGTGGCACAAGAACCTGAATCTAATGAGTACTACAAGCAAGAAGGTGATGCAGTTGAGCAAGTTGATTGGAGGTGTATATGAACTGTTAATGGTATGTTCATGACTAATGCCATGTTTATTTCATTTGTTGTTCGTTGACAAGGCAAAAACCAACAATGCCCTCCTCCCAGTCAATTCAAATACTCTCCTCACTCTCTCTAGCGCCCTCACTCTCTCTCTCTAGCGCCCTCTTTTTCTTCGGGCTTTCTCTCTCTAGGGTTTACAATCTCTCTCTAGCCCCAAAACCCACAAACCCCCAAAAGGTGCTTCAACTGGATTTTGGTCCCCAAATTGGATTCGAAAGAACGCTTTTTCAAACGAGATCCCATAGCCTTTTGAAGTCACCAAGACGTAACAAACCCCAAAAGGTGCTTCGACCAAGGATTTTGGGTCCCTCAAATTGATTCGAAAGCATGCTTTTTACAGCCAGAGACCCCATAGCCTTTGGAAGTCAAGGGTATTGTAATAATATTGAGCTAGGCTCCAACATTTGCCCGACATTGCCATAGCCCAACCAATCGCCTTGGCCTTGCCTAGCTAGCTCGCCACAAATGCCATAGCTCACCATAGCTACCGCCTAGCCCCCACGCCGGACCCCACATGCCCCTCGCCATAGCCTAAACCTTGCTTGACGTACACACCCCCGTCATGGCTACGCTGTAAGATGGGCCAGCTGAAAACTAAGGCGTAGGGGCCGCCACTTTAAAAACGTCCCCGACCACTCATGGATGTGGGGAGAGTCATCCTCCATGAAGAAGGAGGTTTGGGCTAAGGCTAAGGCCAGCCGGGCTGTAGGGATTGATTGCTCGACTCACATTAGAACTCCCGCCTCGGCAGAGAATTGAGCCACGCCAAAGCGGGCGGAGGCTAACAAGGCCCGCGATTGAGGCTAACAAAGCGTTCACCGGACCGGCATGGCAAGGGAGATGGAGTCCTCGCACCCCATGTGCTCGAAGGCAACCGGTGGTCGAAGAACCGCACTACAGGCCTGAGACCCGCAGACACAACACGTAGAAGATGGCCTTGGCCCGCACACTTCAACAAAGAATATGCCGTGCAGGAGCTCGGGCCGACATGCGGGACTCGCGGTTCATCACTGACACCATGACACAGAGATGGAGCTGGCAATGCACAAGACGATGGTCACCGCGGTTCCTTCAGCCGAGGGTCGAGGAAGCCACCACCATGGCACGGGAGCCGCAGGGCCGCTCTTGCGCACAACCAGCCCACAGGTTCTTCGAGTACACGACGGAGCAGCAAGTTCCAGCCCGGACGTACTGCGGTGTCGGGCTCGAGCACGCCCCCCTACTGTGAGCCCGGAGCTCCAGGGCTGGGGGGCGTACCATCCATAGACGTGAGCCGTGGTCTCCCTACCGAGGTTCATAGTCAGCGCAAGAAGTGCATGAGATGGCCAAGCAGCAGCAGGCCCCGCAAGAGCCGGAAGCCCCCACTTCACAGGGTGGACGCCGCCGCACCGCCACCCCCCGCAACCCCCCAAGATGCACAACCCGCACGCCAGCCAGCCAGACCACGACTACCCCACGCCATCCCAGCCACACCACCACCACCCCCCAAAGACAGCCCCGCCCTCACCCACCTTTTGAACCACAGTCGCAGAATCCCAAGAGTGCGACGAGAGGCTGCCACAACTGGTAGTCCGAGGCATGCCGTAAGAGGAGGGGGAGATTCTCGCCACAACATCCAACACACATTCATCGGATGACATTCCCCTCGACTTCCACATTTCCGGAAAGCAGCTCTCCATGGGGCTCGGCCGAAGTCGTAGAATCGCATTGTCATATTCGCGTGGGGATGCGCTAGTGCGGATGCCATATTGCGCCAGGGCAAGATGTTTCGGCGGGACGCCCCCGCAGACGCGGACCGACCTCACACCCGCACAAATGAGGCATGCAGACAGAGCTTGTCGTGGTCGAGGCATTCCGGCCACCAAGGGGTGCCCGCAGGATTGGTTCGCGCAGATCCATTTTTCGGGCACGGGCCGCTGCGTCCCCGCAGAGCCCCAATCGCAATCGACGGGCCCCCCGGCTTCCCTACCACAGCCCCCTTCTCCTCGCCGCTCCCTCACTACCTCCACGCCTCCACATGTTGCCTCCGGGCCCATCTATACTTCACTCACTTCGCCGCTCCTTCCTCCCCACATCAGCCACTGATACCATCACCGCCGACAAATAGGAATTCGTGCCTCCCGGTGGTCTCATGGAATTGTCGAGGCTTCCCTTGCGTATGGGGACGCCTCCTCGCGGCAGTACCGATATGGATTTCATCTTTTCTCATGGAGACATGGGAGCATGCTCCGGCACATGCTACCCGATCCACGGCTACCAACATTTCTGGCTTTCAACACCGTGACAGACGAGGGGTCATGGTGGGGTTGCTTGCTACTACCGCATAACCTTGGCACATTCGTTACCCTCCGTAAGACGCATAACACAACCGGTACTTTTGTGGGTTCGCGGTGCATAATACCAAAGGGCAACCCTCTTTTCTGGCCACCATTATTTCCCTCACGCAGAGCACCTTCTATCGTGAGCTACCCTGATGCGATAGGATGGACCCTTATGTCGATCTATATGATGACATACAAAGATCACAAGCAGCTGGGTAGGGTCGCCCTTCTTGGGGATTTCAATGCACGGACAGAGTAGAGCAGCCCATGAGACTTGACCTCTCACGACGATGTCTCCGCAGCCTACGCCCCGCAGAGGCAACCCTCGCCACGAGATCTGATCGGATGACGTACCAAAGTCACCGGCTTAAGGCATTGCTCTTGCTATGCAGTATTTTTTGACTTGATAATTTGCAATGCCATGTCACAAAGGCCCGCTTCACAAGTGCACCTGCGCATGTGACAAATCGTGGGGAGGGTCTAGTGTGGTGGACTATGTGCTCAGAAGCTGCGCAAGATATGCATCTCATCACCGCTTCCGGGGGCACCGACAATGGATGAGGAGATCGACTTATCACCTCCCACTTTATTTGACATGGCTTGGCAAGCCGCCGTAATCCCACTATGCCACCCCTCGCCATCCTCGCCAGGGGATCGGATTATGAGCTGTGCAGAGGACTACGCCGCCAGATGCTTCATGGACGCCTCGCAAGAATTTCCCCACTTCACACTAGAGCAGCTGACATGCATCAGCTTGACTGAGCCGTGCCACGGATGCGCGATGATGTTTTGGGAGACTCCCCCTCCTCCCGCATAGCCGCCGTGGACAAGAACCTTTTCCGCATAACCGTGGTTTGATGCGAGTGTAAAGAACGAACGCCAAAATTTATCACATTCGATCCGTGTACCGCCAGCACCACACACGCATCGCTACTATCCGGGAGACAAGGCGCGGTACCCTGCCGTGCACCGTGGGGAGATGTTCGCCCGCCGACACTCATCCTCAAACCTTTTGGTGCATAGTGCTTCAAGGCCAGCCTATAGAAGACATCACACCCGCAAAGGGGAGCAGTATTTGTAGCATCTCTATGACCCACCAGTGGACGCCAGACGCCCATACCCCCACAGGATGGCCCCCCCATTGGTTCTCGGAGGAGGATGTTGTGGAGGGCCCGCGAACGGGCCGGCTAATGGGAAGGCACCGACCCCGATGGCATGCGTGCCGAAGTTACCAAATGGGCGTGGCGGTGCCGGGTGCCGATCCTCACTACCCCGCTCAACAGTAGCATTGCAGAAGGTTTCCCACAATGGACCACAAGGTGGTTGTCCCCATTCACAAGGTGGGCGACCCACATTGTCCGCCAATTACCGGACGATCATGGTCGGGCTTCAAGATTTGCCAAACCGCTATCGGCATTCTCGAAAAAGAATTGACCCGCTGGGCAGAGGCGCCAGACAAAAGAAGCCCTCACACAAGCATGTTTTAGACCCCGCCACTCAAGGATTGACCATATCTTTACACCGGCGACATCGATTGAAGACACCAAACCATCGGGCAGACTTGTATTGTCGCTTGTGGACTTCGCTGGCTTTCGACACGGCCCCCGAAAGCCGTTAGATCACAATAATCACTGCCACGCCAGTGCGTAATGCCATATACAAGCCGTATGAGAGTTGTTTGATGCAGCCGACGGGCAAGGGCTGCCCCTCTCACCAACACTTTTGGCCTCTACATTGACCCGCTTAGAGCCCCCGCTTACCGAAAGCATGGGGGATGGCATACGCTTTTGCACTGTGTCATCCGCCACCATTTATGCGACGATGTTGACCTTCCGCCCACACCCCGGGCTATGCGCCTCATCCGATGCCCTAGACACATTCTCCGCCAGCTATGACATGTGCGGAATCGCCAAGACCGTGGTGGTTCTCATATCCTTTTCACGCCACCCCACGCCCCGCACTCACATATCGAGGGATGTACGCGGAGGTCACGCCACGCATAAGTACCTAGAGGTGGAGTTCCCTCCTCGCCTCGCTGGGAGACGCCCATCCGCCATGGGTGATAGCAGGCCGGAAAGCGCTTTATGCCATGGAGAACAATGTACCACCAGCAGAGCTCTATGATTGGGGCCATCACACATCCGCTTTCGCAAAGTAAATCGAGCCCGCCCTTCAGACGGGTCGAGGTTTGGGGGCCGGGTCGCCTCTTTGGCGACTGAATGACTTGGAGCAGGTGCGTAAGGCATTTTGGCACGGGCAACAAGGGTGAAACCTTCAGCCCCCTATCGATTCTCGCTGAAACTCGGATTCTTGCCTTCACGGGCAGCCCTGATAGACACATCGCCTACTTTCGTAAAGTGGTTAATATGGGTGATGCTCGGCCCCGCGACTGGCTTTTTTACGATGTGGCAATGGGGTCCCAGATCGCTCAGGCTTGTTGAGGGGTAAGAGAGATCGCTGGTTCGCCAGATGGAACGCGGCAGAGCAATGATGCGCGGGTGGGACACAGAGGCCTTCGCGTGAATACCCGGACACTTGTTTCGCTAGCAAGCTCGGGACCCCTACACTCTAGAGCAGGTCAAAACGCCCATTACAAGGAGCACATCAACCCCGCTAGCCCGGGCCTCGCAGCCTCTACCTCGCTCCCAAATAATGCCTCCTGAAAAACGCAGACTCATTGCCTCCATTTGCACAGTGCCCACCATCTCCAAGAGATAGGCTCGCCTCGGCTGCCAAACGGTGCCATTGAGGATGAGTCTCACACTTTCCGTGAGTTGCCCGGTTCACCATCCGCCCAGATATCGCTCCTTTAGTACGGGCCGGCTTGCCCCTACATTTGCCGATGAACACACCGGCAAGACGCGTTCTAGGGTCGTATATTCGAGGTACCGGATCTCATGAGCCTCACCTTTTGCCCCCGCGGGATGGCCGCTACAACATCGCACTATGGGTACCAGCATATGAGTGTATATATTTGTGTGTTTTTGCATTTCAGATATTGAACAGCTTGTTGTCACAGGCCGATTGTCGCCATGATTTTTCCTCAAAACCCTTCTGATCTGGGTTTTTAATCCGAAAGTAGTAATCCGCTTGTCGCTTTTGTATTGGGTCCCATAGACCCATTGGTCTCCGTGGACTATAAAAAATACCTTCCTTCCTTCCTTCCTTCCTTTTTAATTCTATTATTTATTGCAAGCCTTAGGATACTTCATAATGCAATATGTATATCAAGTTGTCTATTACATTTGGATACAACTGCTACCGCTAAACACTAAATGTCATTGGGTAGTAGCCATGCAAGGGAACAACCATAAATTTCATGGAATTTTTGATACGACAAAATGTATATTTTGAGACGCTAATAAGTTTGAACAAGTCTCAAAGGTATCAAGACATACCAAACATTCCATTGGCAAACATTTATCCGGAATCCAAATTTTTGCTTACCTTGGATTTATATTTACGATGGGATACACTAAATGATGGTTTGGAGCCGGTGGAACATATAGATGGCCATTTAGACATTGTCTATGGAACATTGCTCCTAAATATTTAAAATGGTTGTTCATGTATCTCAGCTTTTGGATTGTTCAAATTTATAATTCAAATGTTTTTATATTCGTGATGAAATTCATTCTTTTGCCATGAAAAAGGGACTTCATATTTTCAATGCTACTAATGCAGGATTAGAGGGTTCATATTGTAAGTTTTCCTTACAAGTTTTGCTCCATATTTCGGGTGATGCATTACATGATGAGGATGTGCTTTATGCGCATCAATCGACTACCAGAATTTAGAAAAAATCACCACCAAGGTGAGGATACTACCGATTATCTTGAAAAGTAAGCTTTGATTTAGAGACAATGGAAAATGTGTCTCTTAACTTTGTGTTTATTGCAACAGTATTTGGGAGATATCTCCCATTTCATCTTTAATGATGGGTCTAAGGTCATTGGTAACTCGATAATTGACCGTATCGGGTCGCTGGAAGAAGAGCCATTTCCAAGTTTCACACAAACCAGATTATTTGCATTGCTATTACGATCGCCATATGTAGAGTCCTGATGTGGTATTTCCTACTTTTCTTATGGTATTTCGCCACCCATTATCAGCCATCGTACACTTCACGCTTCAAGCCCGTAACCAACCGCTTTTGGGGCATTTTTGGATCAATCCGTCTCTATTTGAGCTCAAATTGCTTCCTTTCTTCATCAAACTAGTGTTTAAAGAGGTTGGCAAAGTGATTAGAAGGGTTTTTGAAGTAGTTCAAGCCACCACGGAGCTACAAGAACGATCAGACCAAAGATCTTAGCTCACCGCCAGCTTTACGCTTTGGTTTTTGGCCCGAATACTACTTTTTGGCCAAAAATACCATTTCTTTGGCTGGAAATACCATTTTTTGGCCGGAAATACCACTTTTTTGGCCAAAAATACCACCTGACTGATAACGAGTGGCTGGAAATACCACCAAAAAAGGCCAGAAATACCATATCCCGGACTCTAAATATGGGCATCTTGCTATTACGAACGGCAGGTAACAATTGCTCTTGTATCTTCTTGTATTGATTAGGAGATGTTTTGTGGCCATTCAAATTTATTCTTAAGTTGACATCTAGGTTTATGTGATCTTTGCTGCTAAAAATGAAATGCGAGTGTCAACACCAGTTGCTTATCCATGCAAAATTAAGAAAGCATGAAACTAGTTAATAAAGTCCGCATTGACAGATGCAAGAAACATTCTAAGATTTTTTTTTTTTTTTTTTTACAACTTTGAATCCTTGTCTTTTTCCAACCGCTTGGTCTAAATTATCATGCTTTACATCTTCTGTTATAGAATAATTGTTCTTGTAATAGATTGTCTGCCTTGCAATCCCAACTTTTCAAAATCTAAGTTTTGCATACAACCAATGATTTAAAAGAAAAAAAAATGCAACCTGATTATATAAAGATATAAATAACAACCACCTACTACACAGTACTCATAGCCAACCCATCCGAAAAGAAAAAGTACTGGTATCTTTGTTGGTAAATGTTTTCCTCAACAATCTAAAAAAAAAAAGCTAGAAAATGTTGCTATAAAAAACATAAAAAAAACAAAAATTCAACTAGAAACAACCACAAACAAGGTGCTGCACACGAAGGGTTGCCCTCCATGGCCGGAGGGTAAATGGCTTAAATCATAGTTCAAAGTCATGTTTTAACAATCAATTCAAATTGCTACTTCTAGACAATAGAATATTTGATATTATGACTTTATGGGAATTTTTCTAAAGAAATCTTTGGTGCTCGGCATGGAAGAAGTATTGTAGGAGCATAAGGTCCAGTGTAATAGACCAGACCATATTTTCTCGTTCTTTCCAAGCCCATCTGCCTGTTCTGAGGTGGTGTGCTCCTTTGTGAATGGATGCAATTGCTCTATATTTTTTCATGGTAATTATCTCAACATATACTTCTGTGTTAATGGGCCAGAAAAGACATGGATAACATGCAAAGGAGAAGGAAGTTGACGTTGTTCTGCCTTTCTGACAATAGTTTGAGCAGGGCCAAGAAAGTAGACCACTGCAAACAAACTGCTTACTCAAAGAAAATAATATTCAAAGCAAGTTGGAAAGAGTAAAAAGAAAAAGACTTGAAGGTTTAGAGGACTCATACAAAGCTTGAGTTATACAAGTGAGAATTCGATAAAAAATCCTTTAGCTCCATTATGATACTAGTCCAAATTTTCCCCTGCTTTGCTTTGATGAGTCGGTCGTCCCGCCACTAAAGCATCCGCTAGACAAATAAGAAAAAATTGTCGCTCCAAATAGCTATCATTATACAATGAAACATCCCTTGATAGATACTATGTCGGGTAAAGGCTTGGAGCCACAAAAGCGTGAAGCATTTGCATCTAGTGTAAGTACTTTTCACATGAAACAGACCAAAATTGAGGTAATCGCTGAGGTGTCATTGGTGGCTCAATAATATGGGCTAGTCTAGCAAAGATATAGTTTCGAGAATAAGTTAGCTTATGATTTCCTAATGGTGACAATATAACATATTATCAAAAGAATAGTTATGGGTTGAGAGTGCAACATGCATGAACGTAAATTCAAAGGATGTTATTTAACAAGTTCTTCCTCGCTAGTAGGAGTAAATGTCCGCAATATTTGTAGAATATGTGTACTTTCCTAGCCTATATTGCATGTTTTAGAACGGCTACTAATTAAGAATGAGGATCCAAGAACTAGTTTATCAAAATTATATACCTACATTCAAGCAAAGTTGAAGGTCTAAATTTGACTCCACAAACTTCAACTGTCTAAAGTTTTACTTAAAATCTATAGAAAAATTGAACCAAATATGATTAATCCTTATTTGTGGGTTGTTTACAACTAAAATTGCCAGTCTTGTCTAAACAATAAACACTCAGAGAAATCACAATGAAAATGCGAAATTGCATAAAATTTGAACGACAACATATCAAAGTAGAAGACTAAAAAAATCCTTGTTTCTCTCGCATTTCTCATGTTAATTTCTACTTCAGATTCTAATCTATGATGATATCGCACTAGAAGATAGAGCTTATAAGTTCCAAACCCGCTTTTGAATTAACATTGGGCGGCGCTCAAGCTTCATTCGCATGGGTGTCACCCCTCTCACCACCTGTGTGAATTTAATGTTCTGTGATAATAGAACTTTCCTTGGCAACATAGTTGGCATTGAATGTTCTATGCTATTAGATCAGCAGAAGATTGTGTTGAGAAGTCTGTCATGCTAGTGTAACATGTTGCCATTCAAAATTACGATTTTTATTTATTTTGGCAAGAATGCCATTTTGAACTGCATTCGGAAACAAAATTTAACAGTCTCCAAGCACAGAATACCATATTCTAACTTAACCCCCAAAAATGTGGTATTCCAATTCTTAGGAAGGCCTAAAATGAGACATGCGAAGGGATTATTCTGCTCAAGAACATGATTTCAACCGGCCACATGTAGGATTTGATAATTTCATTACTAATTTGTAATACCACTAGATGCTTTCCCTAAAACATTCCTTCTCCAAATTGATTTGAACACCACCTCTAAGGGATGCACTCGCTAAATACTTAGTTCTATTATAGCACAAGCTTCATGATCTTGTATAAACGAAAAACGAAAGACAAATTTTGCTTTATTGAGAACTATTTAATGCATTTTATTAAGACTTTGTTGTTTTAATAATCTTGTTTGAGGTTATATTTTTACAAATTTCCATGTTTGTGATCATTTTAAGTGGTCTTTTGAAATTGTCGTTCCGCTACATTCAAAATGAGCTAGTCAGGCCTGGTTTGTCATTCCTAAAACTAGTTCGTTCTATGCCAAGTATGCTTGGCAAAGATATTGGAAAGGCTTGGAGCCACAAACAAGAAAGCTTTTGAACGTAATTTGTGTGTGTATCTTTTGCTAAAGAGGACCAACATTGAGGCTTGTCATTTACAGTTTTTCATCTTATTCCCATCAACGTTGGGAAGGGTAACTAGTCTAACAATATTATAGTCCCAAAATAAGTCGATTAAGATTTGCTAGTGTTCACAATATAACATATCAACAAAAGAATAGTCACGGGTTGAGGGTGCAACATGGCATGAACGTCTAACTTGAGGATGCCATTTGGAAAATTCTCCCCGCTAAGTGGGAGTAAATGCTGCAACATTTGCAAAACTCTCGGCAATCTAGGCTAACAATATTATAGTCCCAAGAATAAGTCAGATTATGATTTGTTAGCTGGTGACAATAAAGATGGGTAACATGGCAACTTGGCGGATGGTATTTTGACAAGTTCTTCGAGTAAAGTAAACGTCTGCAATATTTGCAAAACGTATGCACTTTTCTAGCCTATGTTACATGTTTTGAAATTGCTACAAGAACACATGTAAAGAACTAGTCTATCAGAATCATATATCTACATTTCTAAGGGAAATTGAAGCTTGGATTCGATAGTCGCCAGAAAGAAAGCTTTACTTAAAAACTATAGAAGAATTGAACCAAATATGACTAATCCTTCTTTGTGAACTCGCATATTCCTAATTCCACGATCCTTTCACATCCTGTTTAAAACATGACAAGAGAAATCACAATGACAATGCGTTAATCAGTAGGAAATGTAAATGATAACATATCAAATATGACAAGAGAAAAATCCACTAAGTAAAATCGTTGTTTGTGCATCCCAATGTTGATTCCACGATTTGTATATTCTAATCTATGAGGGTGGTCTAAAGCTGAATTGGCACCAGAAGATATAGCTAAATAAGTTCCAGTCCTGTTTAAACTTTTAAACACAAAGAAATCACAATGGCAATGCGGAGGCGGTCTCGCTCCCAAGAGCATCCTGAAGAAGAAGTGATAGTCTTAGCGACCAGGTTGGTCATTCTTGCAAAGTTATCTGGTGTTGTGGGAAGTCTGGCTTTCATATGGGCCACGGTGGTGCTGCTGGGAGATCTTCTTATTGGCGCTTATTAGCACTCTTGATTTTTGGCTTATTACTTTTCTGCTTGTACTTGGTGGAGCGCAATTTCTCATTGAACTCAAGAATTTGAGTGGCAAAGAGTGCGCATAAGGTCTTTTTCTCAAAAAGTAGCTGCAGAGCCCAAACTGCATACTCGGCAGAAGACATTGAAAATGGTGCTCAGCCTGGGCCTGAGGCAGTCACTGTAAGCGATATTTTCTCCTTTGTTCAAGTTTTCTTTGCCTTGCTTTCCCTCTTTGGCAATGTTTCTCGCATGATTAAACATGATTTTGGAAAGCATAGTTACCGCAAACAGAGATAGCATTCTCTACATCTACTATGGCTTAACTATCTTTGAGGTAGTCATCTTCTAGCTCACAGGGTTTATCATGTAATTAAGATGAGAGATGGCAAACTGTTCACTCGTGTCGCTAAGAAATATGATCTTGATGACAAGCAATTGGTGAGCAAATTTTATGACTATGTTTATTCTTGTTCACTGAATAGCAGGTTTGAAGGCATAGGAAAGGATCTGATAGACTTTAACATGGAGAAGATTCAGTCTAGCAGCTATGTAGATCAGCTTGCCGGCGTGCAGATTAAATGACAGCATTGCTAAAGCACAATGAACGTGAGGATCAAACAATTGTTTCTGTCAAAAACACGAAAGCAAGAAAAATTGGAACTACACCCCATGTACTTGAGCAGCTTTTGGATATGTTGACCTGGATGAGATATACGAAAATAGTACTAGGAGCTGCAGCAATTTTAAATGAACACAGTACGTTCTTTATCTGCAGAATGAATTTCATGGAAGAGATGTACATGTTAATACCAAAAAAGACCAGAATAGACTGCTAACCTGCAGCATAATCATGTAGATGCATGCTGCCTAACACATCTAGCAAATTGTACAGCCTACTGCCCATGACAACCACTAGCCTTAAATCAACGAAGACCTATGCTACATGCGCCATTACCGTAGCAAGCTGCCCTGCAAAACTACCAGAAAATAACTAGCACAGACTTAAACAAAAGCACTACAACAATGCAAAATTATCATGCAACATACCATGCAACAGAATGATATAACATGCATGCCCTACCTTTTCCATGTACTAGCTAAGATAGCTATATCATTCTTGCAGCCCCTAGCTTTTGACATGCATATGCAAGGACATCAAAACTAGGCTACAGGAACATCCAAAAACAAGGCAATCATTATGGATCTACACCTACACAACCGGATGCACTTTGTATATCTAAGCACAAAGTAAATCGCTGACTGGGTAGCTCCCTAGACAACCCACAGAAGCAGCTGCCTGTTACTGGACAAACATAAAATCTAGCGCATCGGCACTTATGCAACCATTACAGGAAAGTACGGAAGATTATAAGCAAACACCTTGGCCACACTATGCCCTAAGAGCTTGCAGCAAAATGCCACAGCAATACAAACAGTTAACATTTTCAATTCAAGTCAACAATATCTGTTTATATAGTACTATGCAATAGATAGTCGAACCAGTCCAATTTCTAAGAAAGATTTTTCCAAGACTTAAAACAATGAATTCCATCATATCTGAATACTCAAATGGATCAACGTGTTCCTTTAATGATCATACTACAGCTACAATATCTATCTGTCTTAAAATCATCATCAGATATCTGAAGATCCAAGGTGAACTAGACTCTCAATCATGTTCTTTTATTGTGCCAGCCAGCTATAACAGACCTATGAATCGATCTTGCAACACATTAATATTTATCAAGAGAAAAGGGGATATCTTTTAGCCTTTCTTCCATTCATCTTTTTTACTTACCACGATCCAATTCATACCTGATTATCGGCTCCCATCACGAAAGCACTCATCCTTGTCCATTTGTTTGTGCAGGCGCTCATCGCCCATCTATAGCTCTTTGAAAGGAAAAAATCGGCTACTCTGGGTTTCGATACTGCATCATAAACACTTGTCACTGCTCAAACTGCAGAAAAGGTCAGTTTCAGGCAAATCTCGTGTCCATGGCGCCCAAGGCCCTGAGTACAATCACATCTAAAACTGCCTGAAAAGCAAAAATTCCAGTCAAACGAAAGAAGATTTGGAGGAAATAAAATAACATAAAATAAAACAACAATAAAAGAACCACTATATCCTATGCAAACAAAGCCGACCGACCAGTAAGCAGGGATATCCTGTGCAAACAAAGCCAAGACTAATATGCAGGCAATAGACAACCAGGATGGCAGGGATATCCTGTGCAAACAACGGCAAGACTAATATGGAGGCCGTCGACAACCAGGATAACCCAACCGCATCCACCAAGAAAATAGAAAAGCCAAGAGAAAATACAGAAGCAAACACTATAGAAACTTATCTGAGAAGGCGCCCCATGTGATGTTCAAGCTATGCTTTGTAGATCCACGCCTCGCAAGCATCAGATCGTAGCTTGGAAGCGCTGAAACCACTGGACATCTATTTGGCTCAAGAATCGTACCTGCAGAGGCTAAAAAATACAACAGGATCGTGCAGAGATTATGCCTGCTCAATCGCTTGGCAAGGCATAATCCAAAGAACTGCAACACTATAGCAGATTCCGATAATATCATTGACCAATTGGAAAATGGTAGAACTGTGGAAATATCAACGTCTGCTGCAAAAATTCTTCGAAGTGTCTGTGCTCATGTGTCTGCCCTAAAAGCAAAGAAATTAGCTCAAAAGACCATGGCACATGTGATGACAAGAATCAAAAAGATCATTTTGGGCATGCAAAAAAGCAGATAGCCGGAAGCTAGAAAAGGATAAACAATTAGAAAATGAATTGCTGGAGGCTTATCTTGGTCCTGCTGCATTTACAGTTTCTGCATTTGCAGTTTCTCCTGAGGAAAGTGGGTCTTTGAATGTACCTGAACCTGCTACATTTGAACCTTTCAAGGGTATTGTTGAAGCTCTGAGTAGCTTACTCCCTAAACTTCAGTTTCCTTCAGTTGAGTTACCTAGAATTCGTCGTTCACTCGTCAGCTGTAGAACTTGTTATTCAGCTAATGAAGTAGGATAAGTCCTTCCACACAGGGTTCAAGAAGCATGCTGAAAATCGAAATCATCTGGAAGCAATGTCAAAAATGTCTCAGAGATGGAGAATTACCATTTCAGCGGGACAACGGGCATAGACCAATATCACGATAGAATCGAAGACTTGTTTAAGAGTGCCCTTGAATATTTAGAGTTGCCTCCTAAGAAGGAGGAGGACCAGCAGCCCAGCCAATATCCAGCCAGAACCCTAGTTGCCCGTAGGAGGCCTCCGGTTAGCCGGTTTTAAGAGTGTTGGGCAGCTCCGGTTAGCCGGTTTTGAGAGTGGGCTGCCCAACAATGAAACGGCCGACAATTTACAGCTGATAAGTGATAAGGGACGCCTCACATGTAACGTCTCCGGCGCCTCCCCAATGAACGTCTCCGGCAAGAATTTTGGGGCGTTCACATGCTGGACATCGCCATCACCAATTCGAACTTCAAGATTGCTACACCATCACCGGTTTTGCTACTTCAACTGATTGCACCACACCATCACCGGTTTTGCTACTACATCACTGTTTTTGCACCACCGAACTTCAAGATTGCTTTTTACCTAGATTTTAAGACCGATTGACTGCAGGTGAAGGCCGAAAATGACTGGAAACGGAGGTCAAGACGTCCAATCGCTGAAGCAGCCGGTCGATTAGGTCGATTAGAACTGTTGGAGCAGTTTGACGTCCAACGGTTTGGACGTTGAGCCGCCCGTCAAAACATGAACATGTGAATACTTTTAGTATTACATGTGAAGCGTCCTAACGAGGTTGGAGTAGTTATTGACATATTCCAGGTATATACTGGCATATACCTGAATATGCCACAAACCCATGAACTAAGGTTTGCCTCTTAGGGGCAACCCAAAAAAAGAAAAAGGATTTAAGGGAGAGGGGCCATCGACGTGTGTGCAAAACACCGAAATGCACTTTTTTCCTATTCGTGTCTCTATCCCTTTTTCATAATATCTATGAAGATCCCATCCCATCCTGATACAACGGTTTTGTTCTTAAGCATGGTACATCTGACCAGGTACATGCTACATCTAACCTTTCTTCCTATGGCCCTTAAAAAAGGGCAAGAAAACCTTCTCTCGATCGATTTATCTACCATTTTTCGTGGCCGCTTTTGTTTTTCTCCGGGTGAGCTCAAAACCACATATCTTGTGCCAATCAGATTCTGAAGATCCGACTTTGATACTTAATAAGGTCCGCCTTTTTTGGTTTGAACATTTTTTAAGGTTTTGCACAATACCTAAAAATCCCTTTATTTTTTATTGAAATAATAACAATAAAAAAATTTTGGAAAAGGCATTTGCAAATGTTATTTTGAACATAATCGAGAGTGTCTCTTTTTCTTTCTTTTTTATTCGTGCTTTTTTGGTTATTTTTTCCTCGCTGCGCATAAGTCGCAATTGACACATAATGCTTTCTTTATCTCGACATTTTTAATGCTTTTCTTTTTTGATTTTTGTGCTAAGATTCTTCCTTCAAATTTCTAGCTTCTATGAAAAAAATCTTTCAAGAATCCAAAAATCTCCACAAAAATGTCTATATCTTGGAAAGGATCCGCCGGAGTTGGACAAGTCTCACTTCAGAGGAGCAAAGGTATTCATCACCTAAATAGAGCAAGAAAAGAAAAACTCAACAACAACGGATTTTCCGTTAAATTAAAAAAAACATGGGCAAAAAATGATGAGCAACAATTGCCCGCGGCAAAGGGGTCAATCCAAAACAAAGGTTCTTTTCTACTTGGTCAAGAAAAAAAACAAGGAATTTAGGGCTAGATTTAGCTAGAACATGGTGATAAAATAAAGCTTAGCTTTCTAAAGTCCGTAATCCTTCAACACATTTGAAGATTTCAGAGAATCCATGGTGTTAAGAAATAAGAAATTTAATACTTCTATGAAACAATCACACAATAATACTATTAGAAATCTCTAACTGATAATATATATAGATAAAATAGAATAGAATAGAAATTAATGTCCCTTGTGCCCTAAGGCCCCTGGACTTGTGTAGCATGGGCGAGCTCCCTAAGGGGTGCTACTAGCATATCACGCTGGTTTATTGTAGCCTTTTCTGAAGGCTTCCTTGTTTTTTTTAGTACAGGCACCCCGCTTTGAGTCGACTTCATGGCCGTGGTAAAGGGCCGGTATCAATCGCCTTTTAGTTGAACATTTCTTAAGGTCCCCGCCCGCCTCTTTGGGCGGTTCGACATAAAGCCCTTTTTCTTTTGGTACTTCTCGATGTTTGACCATCATCTCCCCGAATTAAGCCCCGCATGATTCTCTCATTGTTTCTCGCCTTATCATCGTGGTATGTAATCGACCGCCTCTATCCGATGCTTCAGATTTGTTTCCTCGATGTCTCCGTATATTGGACATTCATTGAGCATGTGATTTTCATCCTCCACTTTCCCAGTGTCACAGATTCTACATTTCCGGTAGTCTTTTTCTCTTTTCCTCCATCTGTCCTTTTCAATTCTTAGGTCGTGGCTTCCCATCCTAAATCTCGCCAGGGTGTCCCTTCTGGCCTTCCCTAGCAGGTTGTCCCGGTACATCTGTTGTCCTATTTGCTGTTCTGGATTGAAGACTGCCCTAAGCCAGAGTGTCTTGGGTCCTGTGTGTTTTAGCAGCCATGCTCGTGTTGCCTTGTCTGCCCAATCCTCATTCCAAATATATGATACTAAAAAGGGTCATATGTAATACTAACAAGGTGCTGCACACGGAGGGTTGCCCTCCATGGCCGGAGAGTGAAGTGGCTTAAATCATAGTTGAAAGTCATGTTTTGACAATTAGATCAAATTGCTACTTCTAGACAATAGAATACTTGATCATGACTTTATGGGAATTGGCCTGAAGAAATCTTTGGTGCTCATCATGGAAGAAGTATTGCAGAAGCATAATGATGCGTGTAATAGAGCAGAAAATGGAGATAGTGGAAGTCCATGTAGATTCAATTCGCGAGTAAATACCCCATAAGTTCACAGTTGTTTGTGCTTAAACATTGCCCTCAAATTATGCAAGCTCGTCTAACCAATTAACTTTACCCCATAGAGAACTGTACGCATAAACTATATTCTAAAGTTTGAGATCAAAATTGATTAAGATGTTGCCTCTATTAATTTTTAAACTTCCAGTCCTGTGGACCAATAATGGTCTGCAAGTGGAGCTGCACATAGCAGTCTAACTTGACTTTTTATAGTCATAAGCCATATTTTTCTTTGAATTTTTTTGCATTGATTTCATGACATGGGACATTTTGAGAATGTGTTTTTTCAAAGTCGCATCTCGAGGCATAAATCTAGAATAAACATAGAAGACATATTTGAATTTGATGCTATAAAGTTTAATCCAAATCTCAAGGTTATGATCAACAAATATTTTCATTACTAAAGTAAATCGGTTATTCATATCCCAAAATTCAACTTCAGATTAATTAACATAAGGAAGTTATTGATTTTAAATGGACCTATGGACCAATAATGGGCTCAGGTATAAAAACCTTTCTTGATTTCTTGTGACCATGTCTTTTGATTTTTTAATGAGCTTGTTTTTGCATTGTTTTCATATCGTTTTCAACTTTCATACTATGATTTTTTGGAGGACATTATAGAGTAAGTTTTGCTCTATATGGGAAAATATTAATCATTATTACAAGTTACCTAAAATTAAGATCAAATGTGAAAGTCCAAACGTCAAATTCAAGGCCAGCCAACATTTTTATGGGATGAAGAAACTTATCAATTGCTTATATGTCAAATATTAGGTTAAAATGCATTTCATTGTAAAAGTTGTTGTATTTAAACTACAACTGCCTTCTGGGAACCATAATTGGGTTTGAGGAGGCGTAGCGCTTTGACCCCGGCCATGTTTGAATGGCCCTATCTTTCTTCACACAGACTTCGATTGACATGTGATTTTTGTGTCACTTTCCATATCTCGTAAAAATATCATGGTAATCAAAAAATTTGAAAAAATCATTTTGTCGAGACAGTTTTACTTTATATAAACATGAAGCTTTTGGTACTTGACCCCCCCGAGTTTGCTAGAGCATAACTCAGGATGACTGCCATATATGAACTCCTAGGAAGGGTTCGAATACATTTTGTACCATTGATTTTATATGAATTTTAAAGTGAACACTGCAAATGGACCATTTCCCGGCCCATCACCCCACCACTCTAGTGTTAATACGCTTTGGCGCAATGATCGAGGATCCGCCCATTGTAGCCAATGCCCTCCCCTATGGGACAACCAAAGAAATCTTGTATGCAACTACTATATCCGATGAACCCTTCATTCTCAAACCCTTCATTCCTTCAAGCACCTCGCTTCCTTCCTTCCTTCCTTCCTTCCTTCCTTCCCACATGGTGAGCCATGCCGCCGTCCCGCCTCGTCTCCGGGCCTAAGAGAGAAGCGAAGAAGGAGATCAAAAATTGATCTCGAATCCCTTCCCCCTCCCCGATGCCACTGGGGTCGCCTTCCGCACTACGCTCGGAGGAATGCGAGGAGCTCGTGAAGTTACATTTAATTAAAGTGGGTCGATCCCCGACGCTTGGGTCACATGTCAAAATGGAACTCATAATGATTTTTTTTTTAATTGAATGCTTGAATAGAATTTTTATAAAACAACAATAACATTTACAAAACAAAATAATCCGAAAAATAAGGGGAGACGGTGGAGAAAGAATGGTAGGAAGGTAGGGGGAGATGGAAGGGAGGGAGGCAAAGGGGTGGGGGAGAGGTAGGAGAGGTAGGGGAGGGAGAGAGGCAGGGAGAGGGAGGGGCAAGCCATGGAGAGGGAGGGGTTTAGGAAAGGGGCAAAGGGCAAAAGTGGGAGGGGTATGGGGAGAGAAAACATGGCAAAAGAAGGGAGGGAGGGAAGGAGAAGATGGAGGGGAGGCCGGGCAAAGGGAAGAGGGGTTAGGGGCAAAGGAGCATAAGGATGAAAAGGGCAACGAGTTGAGGGGAGATGATCTCCCTTCAAAAAATAAATAAAAAACTAAATATTATAAATTAAAGAAAGAAATTAAATCTCATATTAAAAATAAAAAATTAAATATTTCATAATAAAAAAAATTAAATAAATTACTACTAAATTAAATACTAGAATTCTCAATCTTCTCGACTCACTAGTCGAGAAGGCATAAGGCCTTCGCAAAACAGGTGCTCTACAGTCGGAGTTGCCTGTGCCAACACAAATTCATTCAATCCTCCAATGAATCCGGCCAACACCCCCGCTCACTTTGGAAATGGAGCAAAAGGGAGAAGAAGGGATCCGAGAGAATCCAGCAGAGGGCGGACCGGGTAGGGCCTTATTGATGCTGGCAGGAACAAGAGCAATATTGGACTTAAAGCCTGTTTCTAAACTGCGACACAAGCCGGAAAGAGAAGTAGATCCGCTATCGCTACTGCTAACTCGTTTTATCAGTGTATTCTTGTCTTGTTCATAACACAAATTAGGTCGGTCCAAAGACTATGAGACAATCTAACTCCAATTTAGCTTGACATCTCTTTATAAAAAGAAGCTTTTGTTTAGTGAATGCTCAAGGGGGTCGACTCAAGGGCATGCATGATGATGATGTTGTTAATCATTTTGCAGTATTATGTTGCATCATCTATAATATCACGAAACTCACAAGCACTGCCGAGCACAGTAGAAAGAGGGCGCTTTTCCGGTTGGGCGCATTGTTGGATGAGATTGAGGCCCCTCTGCAAAACAGTGACAAGCTCGCTTGTTGCGTATGATGCAATCTTGTTTGAATCGCTGCGCAGTGATTAACCCAATGGAAATCACTGATCCGTATTGATGTTTGCAGCTTGAATGGTAGCAGCGGGAGTTCTTGTCAGCCTTCTCTGAGTTCGGCCTTCTCTCAATTCTTGTGCTGTTTGAATCGACTCTTCTCCTTGTTGCTGCGGAATCTTTCAGTCCCCCCGGCGCCTCCAAATCTTTTAATCGGTCCAATACAGGCCCGATTTTTGTAGAATCAAGATCCTGTATCCTTCTTCAACAGTTTCTTGCATGGCCATGGCCGTTTTACCCCACCGCCCTCGATGTTCTAAAACTCCGCTGGATTTGCCGGGCTTTCCTCCACTTCAGATTTTTCAAGAAGAATTGGGCGCCGCAAGACTCTTGCTGAATATTGAAGACTCCGGAATGGCAGTCGCCAAGGATTTCAAACCCGATTTCTTTCTCCGATCAGACCTCTGGATTCATCCTTTAGGGTCCGCAATGGCCGACTTGCTCCAGATCCGATTTGCTCCAGATCCGATTTTTAGACCCGATTTGTTTCCTAGATCTTCTTTTCAACTATTCTTGAACAATCTCTAGCCCCGGCAAACAAATTGATATATGGAGCAACCAGTAAAAGTCGGTAGTTCTCGCTTCTAAGCCGTTTTTCCTATTTCGATATGCATTCAAAGCCAGCCATCAACCTCCATATTCTGAGATCCAAACACATTAATCCGGCTCTTTTGTCCATCTTTACAGCCATATCCGTATTTAACAATGCAGGCATGACTCCCGGAACAAGAAGCAGATCAGGCTTGCTGAAGCTTCTGCCCACAACGTAGACAAGCTTCTCCAAGTGGAACAATAGATCATCGGTTCAAAGGTACGTACCAAATTTCAAATTTCAAACATGGGCGGGAAAAAAAAGGCAAGGTATAGAAAAAAAGCAAGGTAAAAAAATACGTTGAAAAAACAAATATAAAATAAATGCAAATATAGGATTATAATTTGACGTTTATTTATACGTCCCTAATTTCTCTTTTATGTGTTTTACTATGTTCATACATTACACATTATGTTGCCATTTTGTAGGCATATTAATTCTTATTCTAAGGTAAAAATTTAACTTTTTAACGATCATGATATACTTTGAACCTTGTTTAAACCATTTTGAAGGTTTACAATACAAAATGGGGACAAAATGTTGCACAAGGTTTACATGTTAATAAGTTTGATGCATAGGTTTAATAGGCTTTCATAGGTTTAATGCATAGGTTTACACTGATTTAATCATTTCAATCTGCTTAGTTTTAATGCATAGCTTTCATAGGTTTAATGCATAAGTTTAGATAGGTTTAATAGGTTCAACTGTTTTTCATTCCCTTTTTTTTTTTTTTTCGAAGCTACTTTTCTCGACTGTGCAAATGAGAAAGGTCCTCGATGCTAGAATGTCCCCGCTTTTTCATTTGAGTCGCCTTTTCTCGACCGACTTGCCTTTTTTTCACTCTGTTGCCTTTCTCGACTACAAACCCCAAAGATCTTTTCTTTCTTTTTAAAAATGGCCCTTAGAACTTGTTGTTTTTTTTTATTGGTATTGTCCGTGAGCATCAAGGCATTAACTTGATTTTGTCTTTTCGAAAGTACGATCGCTAATAGAAAGGACATGGTCGAGCCATGGACAGACCCGCTCATTGAAGAAAGAGGATGAGAAGAGGTTGGTAACATGCAATCGACAAGCCAACGATTCGCATTTCTATTCTCTTCAAGTTGCTCTCGTGGGTTTGGAACACCTCTGACCTTTGTTCGCATCGTTGTTTCCAAAGAGGGTGGTCTATATGCTAAGAAGATGTAATATTTGTGCCACCACCATCATGGTCTCTTCAACCACTATAAAATACAATGTAATAAAATTATATATGAATAAAAATTCAGTATGCAGATTAGCACTTTGTTTACAGAGAGATAGCATTTTCATTGGTTTTAGTCGTTTCTTTATCTTCTCGACTTACCAACCGAGAAAAGTAGACCACGAATTTTCCCTTTTAACATTTTTTTTTTCACACAGAAAAAAGGCATCTTCTAAAGCAATAATGCAATTTTAAAAGTTTCAGACGCCCTTTTGTGTAAAATAACAGGGTTACAAAAAGTGGAATGGCATGTGACCCACTTTTAATTAAATGCGATGACTTTCTTGAGGGCAAGCTTCTCAGAAATCCATATCTCAAAGAAGAAAGATCAATGTTCTGAATCCCCCCATACACCAGCCAGATTTTGATGAAGAGCTCGAAAGGAGATCGAAAAGTAGAAGAAATGGAGGAAGCGGATGAGGAGTGGTGGGAAGAATTGGAAGAAGCGAAGGAGCAGATAATCATGAATGCCCTTTTCCTCCTCCTGATGTTGATATTGCGTAAGCCATCCTTGAGGAGATGGGCGTATGAAAGCCAAGAGGAAGAAGAGGAGGACGAGGAGGATGAGGGCTAAGGATGAGTGTTTTTTTTTATTTTTAGTTTTTACTTCATGAAAGCGAAATGGGCATCTCCAAAAAAGCCTCACCTTAAGATTTTGAATGGAGCTAGGCATCTCCTTAAACCGCCTTTGAACTTTTTTATCTTGAATGAAAGAGTCAAGGCAACTCTAATTAAAGATCCTCCTTATGTAATATATTTTTTTCTAATAATATAAAAAACTTAATTTCTCAGAATTTGTTTCTACTCTCACTTAAATGTCAGACTTTTTAATTTCTTCAACTTGCTTTTAACTGTAATATATTTTTTGATAATATAAAGACTTAATTTCTCAGAATTTGTTTCTACCTCACTTTAATGTTGTAATTTTAATTTCTTCAACTTGCTTTAACTCGCCACTTCGCATTAATGCTAAAAAGCCATTTTTCTTTTTCTTTTCTTCCAGAGTTCTGTTATTAGGCTGTGCCAGATTAAGGTAAGCAGTTTGGAGTTGTTGATCAAGGTAAGCCTGACATCTTTTTAACTTCTGATTTGTTAAACACATCCCAGACAGGTCTAAGTTCAGAAACTGTTTTGAATTCTTGCTCTTTCAATCTTAGTTTTGAGAGAGCTCAACCTTAGTTTTGAAATCACGCCAGGCGCGAAATAAGTTTGTGCGCAAAAGGTTTAAATTGCAAATTAGTCCAATTCACGTCTGGCATGAATTACATACAATGACTAGTTTTTTTAATATTAATCTCTTACACAAAGAACTTCTACTAATTCTATTAATGCATTCAAAGAGTTTGAACTTTAAATTAGTCCAATTCACGTCTGGCGTGAATTGGGTACAATGACTAGTCTTCTTAATACTAATCTCCTACATGCCAATCGCAAATTAGCAAATGGGCATAAAGTGCCTTCTATTAATTCTACTATTGCATTCAAAGAGTTTAAATTATAAATTATCACAATTCACGCCTGGCGTGAATTCACTAATGTACAGTTACTACTATTAATCTCTTAATCTCTAGTTTCCTTCCCGCTCAAATCTGCTTTTGTTGTCTATCTTTTTTTTTTGCGTAGATCATTAATTATCTCTTCCGCTCAGTAATGCTAGGACTCATGATCGAGAGGGTGGAGGAGGCGCCCCCACCTCCTACTTAGCGTGAACTCTAATCACGCCGAGATTGAGCAGTTTGAACACACCGGGCGATATTCAACTCAAGTTCCTCCTGTTCCGTAAGGACATTTTGTGCCAAGGCCTATACCAATCTTCCAGCCATGGAAGGTCTTGATATTTTGCCATAATATGACCGTTTTGGTGAGATGGGATGGCTCCAAGCATGGGTTTATTCAATGAGGAGTTATGTCATGCCTCGAGAGGCTTTGAAATAGATAATGCTCACCGAGAATGAGAACTCAGAGCTCGGCCGCTTTGATAATAGCCCAATAGCCGCACCCATCTAATTTGCCGATTCTTATGTGCCAGCCTTCTTTGTTCCAACCTCAATCGTACCATCTTTTCTTTGTTTCTACTGCTGCGCTTCTCTTGTGCCGAATTGATACTACCGGAGGAATAAATAATACGATCTATGTAAAGAAATGTAAAGAGGTCTAATGTTTTGTAAACTCAATGGTCCGGTCCCGTGCCTTATAGTTTTGAAATTTTGAACTAATGGTCCGGGTCTCGCAAGTTTATTAATTTTATACATATAACGTAATCAGCTTGAGCATCTTAGTATATGTACTCAATCTACTTCTTCTGATGCATCTTCCTCTATTTCTTTCGAAAAAATGAAACTCTTACCTTTTTTTAGCGGAATTACTGGCCATGCAACAAAGGTTCCGATGCTTTCTCGATCGTGGTCTCCATCGATGCCTTCTCGATAATGCTTTTATCATTGAAATGGCAACCCATAACTAGGATCTTCACATGATCATTTCCCGTAGGAACTCCATGGCATACTGCTTCCAGATCGACTGATTCTATCTTGCAATTCCCCACCCTCCTCTTCAAATTCGTCGTCAGCATATAACATTCCTCTCCAACGCCGTTCAATCTCGTAAGATTATATGATTAAATTGCAAATGCGCATCCGTAAGAGTAGATGAACTTACATGAAGGCGCCGACATCGCGCAGCGCAGTATCTTCCCGAAGTTCTTCCCAATTCTTCCGGAAGTTCTTCAAATGGCAAGAAAGACCGACAAGAAGATTAGGTGGCGCTTCAAATTATCCATTAATTGTACCGCTTTTTTTACTACCGAAAGTGAAATCTAATTTTGAATTTCATAATATGGCGATCGTTGAACCATTAACTGCTGGTCCAATCGCGTGTCATTCATGAGGTGCAATCGTAAGATTTATAACCGTCGATTTGAAGTCGATCCACAAAATTTAAATAACTGCTCGCATCTATCGAACCGCCGATCTAAAGTCGATCCGAATGAAACCCGTCGATCCAAAGTCGAATCGGCTAACCAAATCCGACCTTCGATTGCTTATAGAAATCTATATAAGTTTTTGAATTTCATTTCTTGCTTTTTGATTGCAGACTTGCCCCGAGGCGCTCAAAAACTCAAGATCGTCGGGGCGCTCAAGAACTCAAGAACTCCGAGGCCGAGGCACTCAAGATCGCCGCGAAAATGCCGCCCCAAAGGTCGTCAAACCCAACTCGCCAAGCCACGAGAGAAGCCGCTCAATGTCAGTATTCTTCATCATTATGTGTGTCATTCGTTCATTGTTCGATTCTTTGTTCAGGTATTAGGGTTCTGTTCATTGATCTGTTTATTGTACAGTGTTTGTTCTTTATTTTCAGTCAATAAATCTTCTGCCCGGCTGATCATATTATGTCCATCATTTCTCCGGGCAAAGGAGTCAAATCTTGCCTTTTGCATAATTGTCCTTCCCCGATTTAATTGTCCCGCCCCCATGATTAACCGTTCTCGCCTATAATTTGTCCGGCAAAGGAGTAAATTATATTGCCCGTGGTTTAATTGGCTTGTATGTGAGTGGTTGTTCAACCTTTCCTTTTTGTCCTACATGTGATTAGTCTGTCTCAGAATTGGCGATCAGATGCCATTCTTTATAGTTTAGTCCGTTGGAATGGTAGACCATTCAAATCGCTTAAGCGCGGTATTGCATCCTCGCTTGCGAAGAAGAGGCAAAACCGATTGATAATTGCTACACCTCCTCCTAAGAAAGCAAGAGGCTTCGAAGATACCCCGACCTCAAGCTCACGTAAGAAGGGAAAGCCTAACTAGGATGCAAACCCTATGTATTGTCGATGGATGATAGCGGATCTAATATCGAGTAGACACGGATTCTCGATCCCAGGGAGAAGATGGATGACAAATGGAGTGGTATGTTGACATAGGCAAAACAAATGGTAAGGTGGATCTTGTGTTACACTCCGTGAAGAAAGAGACCATCTCATGAAGAAACAAGGTATTTTATCACTTATGAAGAGCAGGATGACATATATTGTCAACTCCTAGTGGAGATTGTGAAGAACCACAAGAAAGATCTCGTCAAATTTACACATGCTACACAAGGCCTCCAAAAATGAACTGCCACATAAAAACAATATCAGATGTACTGAAAACCATGATAGATGTGGTTTTTTATGCATTAATTCATTCGATTGAAAAAAACCACATGCTACAGCGGTTTGTCAAAACTAATAGTGGTTTATAGCCCGTTATTAATGTTAGTTACTAATGACATAATGGTTTGCTAAAACTAACTATAATTTATGAGATGATTTCAATATAAGCCTTGTATATGATAGCGATTTATTAAAACTAGCATCCGTTTATTAAACCTAGGAATAGTTTGTAAAACCCTTGAACGAATAATGGCATGTTTTGAAGGTTAATTCAGTTTGTTCAAGGACCATGGATAATAGCAACATGTGCTTTTTTCGTTCATCTAATGGTTCATGTATGAGTATGAGATTTGTATATGCCATCATGGTACATATGAGATGGCAAACATTTTGTGCCAAAACCTTGTTTTGGTATATCTGACAGGCAGTTGAACAACCTTTAAACTATTCTCTTCTTCTTATTCTCAAATGCCTCATAACAAATAATGTTGGACTTATGGCTCACACATATCTTATATAAGCCATTTTGTGTGTTAGGCCAAGATAATGATAACCACCACATCCAGCTTAATTGTTAAGAACTAAGACTACAAATTGCCTACCTAGTGTGACACAATAATTTTTGTATGTGTAAAGGCACTCACCAAACATGTAATATAAGTTACTTATAGATATAAAGAGTAGACTATCTATAGACTATATAGCAACTTTGCCTTTTATGAATGTGAAATTGTTTTGAACAGCCATCATGATGACACAGATAAACAAATAAAGAAACATGCAATTTTATACAACCGCTAGAGGGATTACAATTAAGAAATAGTAATGGGACATTATATTGATGGAAGAAAGGATGAACAACGTTGTTTTTCATAGGATGGACATGAATCTAGGTAATTGAATATTCAAAGGCCCTCGAGCTATTGATAGTAAGAGATAGTGAAGAACCCAATGCGTAGTATTAACTGCATAATATTCAATTCTAGGCTCACTTGTGTATTATAATGTATACAAATTTATCGTGGTGGCCAAGGCCACCAAAAACATTTCTCTTATCCAATTTTGTGCAAGTTCAACAAGATGTGAATGTCAAGCTTAGTGGTGTCAATTCAAAACTTCCAAAAGTTAACCTAGTATCAAACTTCAAGTACGAGGATTTTTAGAATACCTAGAAGTGCAACCACCGCCGCCACCTGGGATTTGTGTGAAGTTGAAACAAAAGTCAAAGATAGATAGATAGCCAATACTTCTCCTCGGGCTCTACTAGATGAACTTGACTTCATATTCCTCATGAAACTACTAAAAATCTGAAAGATTTCAAGTTGAACATGGTCTTAATGGATTGGCATGAGGCCATGAGGTTGTGAATAGAACATGCTTCGATTCTCATTTGACGAAAGCATCTAAATTGTTGCATAGGGATATAAGAACCCAATACCCTACCTTCTCAAAGCAACACAAAAGCACCAAGATTCAATCAAAGTTTTGGAGACTTGTACTACTAGCTAATTAGACAATCAACACCACCAAGTCAGATGGGTGACCACAACGGCCAACCAACATGACACCACCAAGTCGAGTGGGCAACCAAGCAGCCCAAATGAGCACATGAGGATCCAAGTCTAAAAGAGAAGATTTCTTGTGTCCAAACCTCGCCAAAAAGAATGTGAATCAAACCAAGCATAATAGAACTTCGAAGTTATAATTATGGCAGGAATATGATGGACATGATCCAAATGAATGTTAAAAGATTAAGTTCACATTCTGCAAAAAGATTTATACAAACTGAACAGAATACAAAGATTGATTTGTCAGAATGACATGAGGCACTGGCTACAGGTATATTGAATTGAAATGCAGTGAATTTTATTGTCAAAGCAGAGGAGTAGTTTTCAATTGAAGGGAAGATCTAAATGTTTAGTAAAGAATTCTCATAAAGCTGCACATGATAACTATGCTTGATCTATTAATCAAGAAAAAAAATTAGCAGAGAGGCTTCCCGAAAAAAGGATTTAAAGGCATTTCTTTATTTTCTCCTTTTGTGCTTACATTGAACAAAGTTTTACTGCCCATGAAAAAATCTTCCTCCCGAGGTGGAGTTTTCTGAGAATGGAGTTTTCTGAGAACGTGATCCAAGAGTAGCCATGGCTGCCCACCATAGCCAAAAGGGAAATTACTTGATTGTGATTCTACTTGGTATTAAGATATTCTACCGGCAAAGATATTTTGATGGTGATTAAGTCCGGGGATATTCCAAATGGTGATTCCGAAAAGATGGACGGCAGACGGCACCATTTGGCCGCTTAGGGCTCGCCCCGGGCCGCCGCTTATGTTCATATCGCCCAGCTGCCCATCGGCATCCGCGGAAAGGCGTAAACTAATTTCCGCGGGTTGATGCGCATCCTCGGCACCGGGTTCTTTGTTGTTTTTCCTCGATGGAGAAGGGATTGGCTTTTCTGGCAAGGACTTTCATTTGTGGCCGGCCAAGGGACTTCTTCGCTTTGATTCATTCACGTGCAAGGATCCATGGCTTTCACCCGTGATCCATATTTAAATCTTTCAAATATAATCCGCAGTAAAAGTTCTTTCCTTTTTCCATTTCATCGCGTATGCATAGAGCAGGTAGATGGAAGCAGCAGGTTTGTTTTTTCTCAGAGCCATGGCAAAGGATTAGTCAGGCTTTTTGAAAATTATGGCTAATGTTGTGTCTTATTACAACTTGATAATTTAAGACCGGGCTTTGAGAGTAGTCCGGTGGGTTGGGCTTGTTCTAAGCCTAACTAGCTTCGTGATAACCGCTTGAGCCTCATTAACCTTCTCTCGCTATTATCTAGATTGTTGATTGGTTAGGCTGCTTTGAGACAGAGAATCGATTCATTAAAGAAGGTGATGCCTTTTCCGGTGAATAGTGTGGCAGCCTATTCCATTTATTATTGCTTTCTTTAATGTTCTATGTATATATGGGAATTTCCATGTGTCTTTGTAGACGGGTCGTAAATTGATTAAAAATCTTGAAATTCAAGTTTCGGAGATCTTGGATTTCACTTTCTCGATGAAGGGTTATATGGACCGCTAGTTCTTGAATCTTTGCCCGATGGAAGATGATGACCTAGAGATTTCTCCAACAATGCACCATCTTTGATCATCTTCTAGGGTCAATGAGGTCTAGTTGGATTTTAATGGATTCAAGCATGGGGAGCTAGGAGCTCGCTACCTCTACAATGGGAATGCTCTCTTCGTGCATAAGGTTTGGGGCAATTACTTGTCTATATGTCCTTCTTTTTTCTATTCAGGTTTTGGTCCAATTTATCCTACTAGTCTACAAAGGATACCGAAATTATTACTTGCGCTTAATCCAAATCAAGCAAGAAGGGCAAATGTAAGCCGCTGCAATTGAGCAAGTAAGTGGATTAGTGGTGGAAATTTATGGAGAAGATCCTATAGTATTTGGTTCAGCAGAAGAAGGTTGCTCCCTATAGTAAGTTGATCCAAAGAAGATGTTGAACAACTCCATGATGAGTACTCTACTTTCTCATTTACTATATATTCTGAGAACAGTTTCTTATCTTTTCCCCAATCTTCGTGGTTTTTGTGTCAGAAAGTTATATCATATGAATACATAAACCGCCTTTGTCTTCAAAAAAAAAAAAAAAAAAAAAAGGTGATTCCGTCAAGTGTAATATTTTGATGGTGATTCTGATTGGGGATATCCGTGATTCCATCATCGAAAATAAAACATGGTGTAATTCTTTCCAAGGCATGTGATGCTTTGATTCCACCGAAGGTCTATTGGACAAGACTCGACAGTTGTCTCGAAGGGGGTCTTCGTAATGGATCCTGTTTCGGTGATAGCTATTTTCCCCGGCAAAATAATGTTTAAAACCCAATAAAACCATTGAATAAGCCCTAAATTGCCGCATGCGATTGTCCGCTAGGATTAAACCCCTAACATCAAAATCATGGTGGCAAAAATTTGCTCGCCTCTAAATGTGATCCGGTAGGGCCCCTTAATCTCGATTTACAAGCTTGAGGCAATGGCGCTTCGCTCTTCCCCGAGTACACCAATTGCCGCCGTTGTTACATCTCTCCCCGCATTTTTTCTACCAAAAGCTCTTTTATCGCTAAATCATCTTGAGGCCCTCGTTAGCTCCTCTCTTCCATCTCGCATTCACTAGCAAACAGGCCATTTTGGCCACTCGAGGTTTCAGCATCATTCACTCCACTCTAGGTTTCAAAGATCATTCACTCCACTCCACTACAGTTTTTCAACATCATGCTTCGTATAAGTCTCTCGATCTTTTTTCATTCCGCTCTTTAGAAGCTATTTTCGATGGGACTTTGCGCATAAAATTCTAATCTTTGAGGCGCTTATTTGTCATGCAAAACATAAAGATCCGCCAAAGCGTAAGATCTCTTCAAGCCGCGGTGCACACGGAAATGTCGAATGCAAAGGTAAGGCCGAAAGGTAAGATCGTGACTTTGCAAAAATCCTCTTGGATTTATTGTACGCTTTTATGCATAAAATAATTTTGACTATTTATCCGTGTTCGATTTGGTCCAAGGGACGGTAGGGATCCATTAGATTGACCGGAGGCAAGTGATAAACTTTATTTGTTTAACATGCTCGGTGAACTCAAAATAGCTCCTCAAACCCGTGATTTGCAAGCTTGAATTGATGGTGGTAAACATGAAATGTAAAGTAAGATCGCACTTTGTTTGGATTTCTTGTACTCCATAGTTCCTTATGCAAAATAGATTCTTTATGCCCCATATTTTTATATAAATGTGTCTATATATTTGTTTTGCGCTTTTATTTTCAGAACAGAGTGAACGTAATTAGGCATGCAAACACTTTGTCTCCGTCTGCGGCATAAATGTTCACACCGGATGGGGCTAGCAAAAAGAGCCGGACTTCAAAAATAATAGAACCAAAAAATATTTCTCAAGAATAGACCTTGCCGACGATGTCGATGCTTGTTTTCTTTTTGTTTTGTCAATATGTCCCCGTGTCCCGACCGTGATGCGTACTAATTGGCTAAAACAAATTCACGCTTCCAATCTATATGTGATTTTTATAGATTAGATAATTTTGAAGGAGACACATTGCTTGTTTCCGCTTTTGCAGATGTTGGAACCGTCTTCATTCAAATTGAATGATGGGGCTAGCAAACCTATGAGATCTTTTTTCTAAACAATTAATAAACGTTTTTTGATGGGGCCAAACAAAGTGCCGGTCCTCCCAAAAATTCAAAAGAAATATACTATATTCTTAACCGAAGAACATAGAATGATGAACCCAAGTTATTTTAATGCATACCCTATTGGCCTAAACGGATTTTTCACTAAACTAATATCATGACTGATTTGTTTTAACACTAGAGATACAAAGCCATCTCTTTTGATGAGAACCTTGTTTATTAATTTGAAAATGAACTTGAATATTTTATTTCAAAAAGAAACAACAGCTTGAATGACAATACGTTGATGATTTTAATGGGCAACACCATGACTTTCAATGCAAGATGTTTTAAAAATACAAAGCCATATTTGATGCAAAACTTGTTTCATTCTTGGTAATAAACTTGAGTCCTTTATTTCAAAAAGAAACAATGGCGCTTATGACAATACAACGATGACTCTTTTTCCAAGTATTATGGGTTAGGTTTGTGAGGTTGAGTCCCAGCCGTGGATCTGGAGCATATTCTAAATATGATGCCAGATCAGTGGCCAGCATCTTTTTGGAGAAAAAATGTCCTGCCATTTCCTAAGGTCTCCATCGAACTCATGGTGACCCAAGAAAAAAGGTCCGCAGACCATGCATATGCTGGATAGGTCGGAATCGCCCCTCCCCTGTGCCGCAATGGTGACAACCAACAGGCATCCATCCGCTTCCCCGATCCATCAACGCCAGCAGCCTCCAGCCCAAGATTTCGGAGATACAAGAAAACAACAAATCCCCCGCACCTATATCGCAGTAGGTTTCCACGCCGAGGCGGCGATCCGCCTTCACGCCGCTTATTTGTGTAATTTTCTCGGGCGCATGTACGACCTACAGTAGAGATCCCGCTATAACAGGCCTTGCTCGCTCAACCTCGGTTAGAACGATATCGCCACCGCTTCGCCCACCAAGACCGCGCAAAAATAGAGAACCCATGCCGAAAAAAAGAAACCGGCCCAAAACGCTATCCACGCCTCTACAATTTAGATGAAAATTTGCCAACCATGGCAACAATAAACTTGCAAATAGATCGAAATTAGAAATTAGACATCTAAATGCCAACAAGCTCCTCAAATCCCTTTAAATTATACGGTTTCATACTCTACACCAATCAAATCTTAGGCCGCACTAATCAATTCCAAATACAAAACTAAAAAACGTGGAAGTTTATGACAATACAACGATGACTTTATAGGACAACCACCATGATTCTTGAAGCTAAAAAGTGAAATATGTTTTAGTTTTCTTACAAATTAACATCGATTGTTTATTCAAATATGTCTTAGTTTTCTTACAAAATTAACATCGATTGTTTATTCGAAACATATTTGGCTTACGTTGAACACAGAATACTTTAAGACGCAAAGCCAACACTATTTTGAGTGATAAGTTGTTACTTGTTTTAATAAGATGCTTGAAGCCTTTATTCGAACGTGATCAATGGTTCATGCGACAAAATATCTATGAGTTGATTGGGACACCACTATGAGTTTCCCACCCTTAACACTAAAGACGCTAGTGGTTTACAACCCGTACTAATGATTGAACACCACGTCATTTAGCAATAGAACATAGGCATAAACTAAGAAAAAATTCGCCACGAGAACTCAGAGTCGTGAACTATACCCACAAACCATAACGTAAAACTATAGGTGTTTACTATGTGGATATACCACATTGAAAAACCTTAAATGCAAACCTCACTATATAATTGCATCTAGTTATTCAACATATTAACCCACAAAGTAATATTAGTTTAACTTAGAGTTAGCAAGATAACGCAAAAAATAACACAAAAACTAATAACAATTAATTTTGAGGCCTATGCATCGCTGCTTCCCATTCCGACTCCGTGAGACTCCTGCCTCGTCACCGCTTCAGATCCGATCCGACTTGCAAGTATCCGACAAATGATTGGGGATATTGCAAGCGAGTTCTCTTTGGTGAGCCTTGATAGCGCCTTCATTGTGAAGTCCGAGACCCGGTTCTATTTCTTACCATTGACGGTTGTGATTGAACCCATCTAAACCCATAGCTGTTGTGGAAAGGATTGGTCATAAGCTGAAGGGGAAAAGGCCTTGATCAATTCCTTTTCGCCCTAAATCCCTTGGAAATTGCCTTAATCTTTGGATCCGTGGGGTTGAAACCGATGCTCCATTCCCCGATTGGGAAACCATGTACAATTGTTCTTGAGCAGTAACTCAAGTATAAGACTTTTTCTTCTCGCTTTTGATCTATATAACTGATGTTTTAAGCCTTTAATGCCGCTAAGACTCCTTAAAACGTATCAAGTGGTATCAGAGCCTATCGATCCTCATACCTACCTGATCAATGGCCCAACGCTTCAATGTTATCAAGGGCACAAGACGCCAAGCCTTGTCTAATGCCGCTTACATTGCATCCCAAATAGCATTGCCTATGCCTAGTAATTAGCAAGAGTATGACAGCAAGTGGAATTGCCGCCTATTCTATATCACTTCCTTCCGATATTTATTTGCAACCTTGCAACCTCCTCTACCTAATGGTCCTCCACCAAGAATCCCTCCACCGCCACCTAAGCCGAGAAAATGGTTAGAGAAAGCACATGCCGCCTTCAAAGGGGAAAGACAAAGCCGCTTAAGATCGCCGGGCTTTATCAGCCAAGGGGAGCGACCTATGACGCATAGAGAGCTTACCTCAATGTTTTTTTTCCTAAAAGGGCACAAGAGAAAAAAAAAAAAGATACTTAATAAAGAGACATACCTATGAGGGCATAGCCAAAGATATTTTTGAAAAGGTTTTGCCTATGACGGCATGGGCAAAGAGGATTTTAAACATTTTAAAAAGGGTTTTGCTTATGACGGCATGGGCAAAGAGATTTTGAAAAGGATTTGCCCATAACGACATGGGGCAAAACATATCAAAACTATTTGCCCATAACGGCATAGGCAAAGCACTTTTTGAGAAACAATTTCCCATGACGACATGGCATAGGAAAGGAGGTTTTTTTTTGAAACATGAGTGCTTGAGCCATGGAGCAAGAGCGGTTTTGCAAATCCTATGCTCGTGGTTATTTAGAATCCGGAGGGCTCCTTCAACCAACCCGTGAGATTCGCTCAGCCCGCATGACCTAGGTTGTTTGTTTCTCGGGTCTTGACAGATTTAATGGAGCCGCCATATCGCACCTAAGAAGCCGGATGCTTGCCTCAATATATTGTAAATGTTACGAAGGAACATGCATAGCCACAATAACTCGCAAGAAAGATGTACTTAAATTTGACTTTCTTTTGTGCAAAATTCATTTGATTTTTCATGCCGATATTTTTGAAATTTCAAGCTTTGCAATGCCCTTTGTTGGATTTCTCGCATTAGATTCTCAGAAGTTTTGTTATTCATTTTTTTTTTCCGATTTTGCATATTTCTCGAGCTCAATGGTTGGCTAGATGGAATGTGCAGAGCACGTGCATACATATGCAAACAGAGGCGACGCCATAGCTTGAGGTAATATCTTGACGCTTGCTTCCTCAAAGAAGCTTTGGGATGCCAATGCCCTTGAACATGTCAAGACAAAGACACCATCACCGCCACATAAATCCCACATTGAACGAGGCCCGCAATGCTACCCGCTGCACTCCACTTGCCCATGAAAAGGCGCAGACTCATTGCCTCCATTCGCATTGTGGGCACATCATCTTCGAATTGAGACGGCAGATGGATTGGTGAGCCACGCCAGACAAAGCTCACACGCCGCCAAATGGGAGTCATTGAGGATGAATCTCATAGCCTTCAAAGTTGCCCAAAGATATGATCACCCGGACGCTTATGCCGAAGTTGGTCGCATGGCCACCATTACATGTGACATTGAGCACGAAGATCCGGCATGACGGGTGCCGGATCATACCTTCAGAGGTTATGGACATGCGAGATCAGCTATGTCCTCGTGCACACACTTGACATGTATATATATATTGATGTATACTTAGGCTAGCTTTGACAAGATTCTTATTACTGCCACGGTTTTTCCCTCGAAAACCCTTCGGGGCGGGGGTTTTTTAACCCGGACAGTAATAAGTTTGCTGCGCTCCTTGTGGGTCCCATAGGCCGATTGGCCTCAGTGGACGATAAAAAATCATTCTCATTCTCATTCTCATTCTCATTCTCATTCTTAAATCATAGAATTTCATGTTCAAGTTCATCTTCTTTTGTTAATTTTGGGCTCTAGGCAATGCTTGAATACACATGAAATAATTGTTTGATAGTTTTTGCCTATGGGTTCATAAATAATGATTAGTTTTGTATCTAGATTGTTTATGACGGCATAAAGAAAGCATTCTAGAATGGGACTCGCATGAAACCAACAAACCGCCCGAATACCAAAGGACTTCCTTAACAAACTAGGATCGAGGACGAAGGTCACAGGATGAAGGCTAAAGGCCGAGAAAGGACAAAGATGAAAGCAACGCTTAAAAATAAAAACCAGGCAGGAAGAAGCCCCTCCCCTGCCTGGAAACAATTCAAAGAGAATAAGGTACTGCTGAGAGAGAAGAGGAAGACTTAGACTTGCTTCTCATTCATCTCAGCAGATTTTCTACAATGGATAGTGGGTAGCCGCATTACGCGAAACTACCCATAAAAATTAAAGGGAAAATCCACTATATCATTTGGACCCCAACAAAATACAATGCTAATAGAGATCGGTTAGGTACCGCCGAAAAGCTTATCACCGGATTAAAAACCTCACTCTTCGGTTTTCGAGGAAAAAACTAGTGATAAGCCTTCTAAGGGCTTGGACAAACGAAGGTATAAAAATCGCCCCCAAAACCCACTTAATGGAAAAGTCGAAAAACATGTCGCCATAACCTCAGACCGCACATCACCAACAAAACAACAAGACAAAACAAACCTCCCAAAGTGGAGGGTTGATTACGCCAAGCCACGCCGATAAAAAAATACAATAACAAAGAAGGGGGAGGGTGGGTTCAAAAGAGAATAAGGTACCGCCGCCGAGAGAAGAGGAAGCCGATGAGAAGTCGGGCGTAAACGCCACAAAATAGCTTAACTCCCAACCAGAACGGCATGCGCCGCCGCATGCATGCAAAACATGCATGCTCGCCCCATTCTAGAATGGCGATCCGGATGTCTCGACGATGGGGATTTAGATGGGATTTAAAATCAAGAATAAATCGGCCGACATTAAAGGATTCTCTTGTCACAGATAATAAGTCGAAGGATAAGGAGCAACGCTAATTAATTGTTCGCAGAAGAAAGTTCTCCCCGCCGAACACTGTTAATAGAACAATGGTGAGAAGATACCTCTCTCCTCGCCGCCAGCATCTTTATTCCTCTTTGACTGCCTCCCGCAGGAGGGCCTTCTTCCCTCACCGGGTTTCAATAACTCTGGCTGCTGCTTCATGTCGCCCTCTACTTTACTTCATCCCCGCGGACCTTCGTCCCCATCCTAGTTTGCTGGCGTGAAGTCCCTGGTATTCCAGTTTGTTGGTTCTGTCGAATAGTATGAGCAGGGAAGCGCGTTTTCGTTATTCATGGCTGATTATCGGGCGCTTCAACATATCTATTTTGAATTACCTTCTTTGTTATTGTATTTTTATCGCGTTAGCACGCCGCCAGTATCATTCTCCATTCTGAGGTTTTTTTGTCTTGTTATAGCAGGAAGAGTTTTTCCGATTTTTTCCATTTAGAGTTTATTTTTAGTTTAAAGTGCGTTGTTCAGCTTAATTACTAGGAAACCGGCAATCCCGTGATAAGCTTTTCGGTATTACAAGCCTCAAGATTACATTGAATTTTGTTGGGGTAATTGTTTTTTTTCCTTTATTTATAGAAACAGGCGCTGTTACCACCATTCAATATTGTAAAAATTGCCGAGATGAATGAGAAGCAAGCCCGTCACTCTGCTTCTCATTCATCTCACAGCATTTTCTACAATGGTGGATAGTGGGTACCGCACACAAACTACCCATAAAAATTAAAGGGAAAATCCAATTATACTCATTTGGACCCCAACAAAATACAATGCTAATAGAGATCGGGTTAGTGTACCGCCGAAAAGCTTATCAACGATTAAAAACCCTCGGCCTTCGGGTTTTCAGGAAAAACCCTAGTGATAAGCCTCGCAAGGGGGGCTTGACAAACGAAGGTATAAAAATCGCCCCAAAACCCATACCTAATGAAAAAAGTCGAAAACAGATGTCGCTTTGCTAACCCTGCACCGCACATCACCAACAAAACAACAAGACAAAACAAACCTCCCAAAGTGGAGGGGTTGATTACGCTGCGCCACGCCGATAAAAAATACAATAACAAAGAAGGGGAGGGTGGGTTCAAAGAGAATAAGGTAATCGCCGAGAGAAAGAGGAAGCTACGGCGAGAAGTCGGGCGTAAACGCCACTTAAAATAGCTTAACTCCCCAACTGTAATCGCATGCGCCACTCAAGATGCATGCAAAACATGCATGCTCGCCCCATTTAGAATGGCGATCCGATGTCTCCGATCGATGGGATCATCTTATTCATCTTTATTCATCTTATTGCATCTTTATGGGTCTATTTTGCATATTTCAGTTTGGACCTTTGATTTGGTGAATATTCTATGTCATATTCTAAATCAAAGCCTATTAGAATTTTGAGAAGAAAACCGCATCTCGGCCTCAATGGTGCGCATCAAACGTATGGTTGAAGCCAAAAAAAAAACCCAGCCATAGCAAAGCTTGCCATTGACCCATGGACCGGCAGTGTGGCCTGCCGGAATGAATCTTTTGCTAGTGTCGGCCACGAAGTCCGGAGTGAATCCTGTGCCAGTCCTAACCAGGAACCAAAGCACAGGGGAGACGGACGCGTTCGGGCCGGAGGATTGGAAGCCCTCGGCCGCAATCTTCATACAATCTTTATGGGATTTGAACCCACCATCACCAAGTGAGAAACCGAAAGATTCAAGAAACACAACAGCCACAATAACACAAGGGCCACAATTTCTAAAATATAGAACAAAGAAAACATGTCCCCCTAATTGCCCTAAGTTGCCTAATGTATGGCTTCGCCCCAATCGGATGATTCCGCCAGAAGAAAAACAGCCCTAAGTCCCTCCTCGCCCACCGCCCCTACTAATCGATCGCAAATCGGGCTCGCGAAATCGCCGCAAATCGGGCCGCAAATCGAAATTGGCTGGATTTTGAATCGATCTTCCAACACTTCAATCGCCTAAATCATCCCGATCAATTCTTCCTCCACACCGTAACCCCTCCCTCGGTTGCCTCGCCTGATCCTCTGATCCGCTGTTGCCCAAAAGGAAAGAAGCCATCACAAAGAATACCAAAATAATCACATCCAACCCGATTAATCCTATTTGATCGCCAAGAAGCAGCTCAAATCACTCAAAAAATACAAATTTACTACGATTTTGCATACAATACACCCCCGGAATCTAGCCAAAACCATCCATGAAATACCCTCCCCAAATACCAAACAAAATAATTAGAACATTATGATCAAGATAAAGAAAGCATAATCTTTTATTATGTCTTGCATCTTTTATTATGTTTATCCATGATGGCATATAGAAAGCATAATTTTAATTATGTCTTGCCTAAGAGATGGATATTTTTTTACTATGTCTTGCCTAAGAGACGAATTACTTTCCAAAGTTTGTTGCCTATGACAAGCTTCCACAGGAAATATTTTTATGTTAGTTGCTATGACTTCATAGACATCATCAAGTTTTTAAACCTTTGCCCATGGTCTTCTGTTCCTATGCCATTATGACAATCAATTTTTAGTTTTATTAACCCGCACACAAAGTTGAAGATAATTATTAGAGGAGACAATTATTAGTGGAGATGGTGGAGGTGCTAGAGTTGTTAATGCTTGGGAGATGCTCCACATTGCTTACTGTGGTTACAATTCCAGAAGACACATTCTCCACTACAAAACAACAAGGATGGACTTTAGAAATGACTTTCAAAGATCCAAATAGCTTCCACTATACTTTACAGAATTGTCAATTCTTACGAGAACTCTCAACGTTTAATTAATACTTTCATTGAATATTCTTCCAATCATGGGATTGGGTTGTTGCTTATGGCTGTACATATGGATAGTAAAAGTACAACTACTGCTTGTGGATGTGGCTTAAGGAAAGGGAAGAACTATTTGATATTGTTAATGAGTTTGTGGCTATTATTAGATCGAGAATTAGTTCTCTACAAAGTACCAAAACCAAGAACTTTGGTGCTAATAATGCGGATAATAGTGCCGTCAATAAGCTCTCGAAGTTTCAACCGCCATTGATATGGAATACAATCAACTTGCATGTTTTATTAACTTGATTCCCCTTGATGAGATGCAGAAATTGGAGGTATCGATGGAGCAAGAAGATGTTCTTGCCATTATTGGTACTATTATAGATGCTGAATAAGATGATGAAGAGCCGCTTATTTGTAAAGAGGTTGCTCTTGCTCTTTATACATTTTATTACATTACCACATGATACTTGTCTTCTTGTAAGTGTTGCTTATTTGAGTTGAAAAATATATCTAATCATCTTTTTAATATCTTGTTCCATTGTGTAAATTTTATTTTTTGCGCACTTTGTATTTTGTGCTTGTCATCGAAAAATGCTTATTTTAAATTGCCTCCTAGTATTTTAAGCAATTCTTAAAATAAAAACCTCTAAAACAGGCTAGAATTTCAATTTTTTAAAAAGAAATCTGCAATTGCACTACAGGTCATTAGTGCGTTTGCAAGGTCACCTTGTTCTAACTGTGTAAGCACAAAAAGATGCTACGTAAAGACGGTAGCCCGGAGCACAAATGTGCTTACACCGTAATAGGAGACTAACGATAAGAATCAATTCAAGATATCAATCCAGATGCTCCATTCATTTCCGATTCAAAGGAGGAACACTTTGTAGGTCAGCCAACATCTTTTTTTCGGGCCACCGTGAATAACACCGCGGTGCATGAATTAATCCCTTGAAAGATGAAAGGAATCCGCGACGCCCCATATCCACTCATAAGAGCCAACCGTAACCAAGATGGAATGCCCTTTGTTTACTTGAGGCCATGCGCTGGGATAGGATGCCAAGAGGATGCATCTAAGCAAATTCAATGTACCGCTAAACAAACCTTGTAGCTAGGACCACACCGTTGAACCTCGTGACAAAACACGTAGACAATGCTCAAGAGTCTCAACGCCCGAAAGACAGAGCTAATTTTTCACCTTTTCATGTTCTAAAAACAAAGATGCAAATTTTCATGGTCGAGTGAAGTTGGTGATAACAACGCTTTGAATTGCACCTCTAAGGTTGTGACATTCACAATTGTCTCATGAAGATGTGCTTGATCCCTCGCTTATTACCCCTCCCCCATTTTTAATAATTAAGTTCCAAAAACTTGTAAATTTTTTATGTGATTATTGAAGATAAAATCTTCAAATTTTGGAAACACTATGTTTCAATCAAATACTTCACTTGTTCTTTCACTTGAAAATTTTGTCCGCTGAAAATAGAAGTTCTCGGGGCGCCTTGTCACAAGATCTGGTGACAACGGCTACGCTTCGAAGCTGAGCTTTGACTGCTGGAAAATGCGCTATCCTAAAAGATGAATGAGCGCCTAGAAAAAACTGCCTAGCTACGGGGAGAATTTTCCAACCCCGATGGATGAGGCTTTCCTTGAAGCTGTTCTCCAGGGGCTGGGGATTACAAACATTCCAGTGGAAAACCAGGATTCTATAATGGCCATCGAAAATTTGATTAGATAGGCAGTTGATTCAAGTTCTAGAATAGGTTTTGTAGGTTCGAGCTTAACTCCTTCTTTCGTATTCTTTTTGCTTACAGATCGTGCTCCTTAAGAGTGGTCTGCCCATAACTCACAACCCTTTTTGGTAATAGATTTGAGTGTAATCTCTTTTAACGATGAGTGCTCCAATCGAATTTGGGGTGGAACCGACCTATTATTGGGCAAATTTTTTGATCTCCAACCATCCCAAAGATATCGTGGACTTAGATGTGGTGGTTTGGAGGTTTTAGTCTCCAATTAGTGTAGTTTTTCTTCTTGGACCCTCGCGGTCGATCTAGGGTGCCCGGGCTGGTAGGGTCTTTAGAATCGCTTTCCCTTCGATCTTCGAGGGGTACTCTTGTCGGCCGCCTTCATGTCAATTCTTAGGCTTCTTCCTGGGATGGGGAGAGCCATCATTGGCGCTATTTTGAGTCGGGGGAAAGTGGTAGGGGAAGCAGTCGCGGTTCGATAACGGGCCTGTTTCTTTCATTCCGAGGCTTAAGCGATTTCTTTCGTTGCGAGGCTTTAGACGACCTTCTTTGTGATCGATAGTATTCTATCAAAGATGAGAACCAAAGCAAGAAACTCGAAAGCAAAGATAACAAGGAAGATGACCTAATGGACATGATTTTTGGCTTGATCTACGTATGGGATAAGGCATGGGCGCTCGAAGAGTCAGATAATGTGCTTGAGATAATTAGGGATCAAATCGTAAAAGCAGCCGCCTTTTGTATGGGTGTGCACGAGGAGGTGGGGATTGTGGCATGCAAGGAGAAGATGATAACCATTGATAAGGACTATATGGACTAAGAGCAAAATGACAGATTGGGTATGGAACATCTTCTGATTTGTGCAGAAATGGATAATACACCGCATAAGCTCATCACTAAGAAGCTGCAGGCATACAGAGACAGATTGCCGCAGCTTTAAAAGAACAAAGATTTTCGTGGCCTTTTATGGATGAACCGCTACGGCTGTTAAGAATCTTATTATTATGTGGGACTTTTGATTGAAGGATAATTCAAATGCAAGTATCGTCAGACTCATCAAGAGATGGGAAGAGGCTGAGGACCACGAATTGAAAGGCACGTAAAAAACCTTCAAAGCAGATTAGCTATGGACCAGCCATTAGAAGGGATTTCTATGTCTCCGAAGTCTACCAACTCGCCGTAAGGAAGAAATTGGCTAAAACTTGCAAAAATTAAAGACTCTAACTGATTGTTCAACCCGTAGAGGTTAATTCTTGTGGATCGTGGGTAATTATGCAGGAAGTTAAGTCATACCAACATTACAAAGACGTAAGATAGGAGAGAGCAAAATCACCAACACCATCCCGTAATTGGCAAGAACGACAAAGCAAAAGGTTTAGCTTCTCCTATAAAAATATTCTAATGAGGGATAATTCCCTGCTCCAACCCATTCTCGGGGTCGGTTGTTAGTGGGGATTTCATTGATTTGTTTGGTGTACCAGATTCTTCTCGGCAAGCGACATCTTTTCTAGGAAAGCTATCTTAATTCACTTCCCGCTGAAATGCCCTACCAGTGGAGGTAAAAAAATTGATCACCAAAATCCAAAGACACTCTAATTCTTTTCAACCTCAAGCCGGACAACAAGACCTTCCAAATCGTTCAAGTAGGATGAGGTGTGTGTGAACCACATCCCTCATAAGGAAACTTGATTTCATTACCAATGCCCCCTTTTATATTATGAAATGGACTCCCGATTTCATTCTGGGGTCTGAAAATGAGATCAGAACCTCCACATGGATTTCCTTTCCTAATCTCCCTCCAGCTTTCTGGACTCGATCCCACTTGATGATCCTTTCTGAGCTCCTAGGGAGGTAATTGATATCAATATTCCTCAAACGAATTATCCATCGCTGTGTATCTCTAAAATGATCAACTCGGATTGGAGGAAGAAGATTAAGACCAAAGTCAAGGCAAACGAATTTCTGGATATCATAATAAGCTACTCCAAATGGCCAGTTTCGAAATCATTGACAAAAGATGCCTCTTATCAGAAGAACCTAAAGCAAGCTTGGATCCCAAAGGTTAATAACAGTGATGATAAAGGGGAGAATAAGGATTCCAAAGAACCCTAATCCTCGCTTTGAGTTAATCATATTGCTTAACTATATAACTCCCTAATGCCCGCCACCGTGATTATCGTAAGGGTTCTCCAAGGGTGGAATTAAAAGATAACATGGTCTTGCTAATTAAAAATATTAATATGTCTGTCAGAATTGACACAGGCGAATTTATTATTACAATGCCTGAGCTCCCAGATTTTAACTAGAAAAAAAGAAGCGTGATATGCATCGAAAATTGAGGACTTATTGATATAGAAGATACAAAGTTGGAATATAGCTCTACAAAAAGGAAAGGTAGGGGTAAAAAGAAATTCTACTCGGGCCCCAGCAGAGCAAGCCCAAGGAAGCAGACTATCCAAGTAGGTAGGGTGATAGGTAGGGACATTATCATTACCCGAATCTCCGTGGATTAAATAGCAATATTAAAAGGGATAGGCTCAAGGTATGTCTTTCCTCCCTTAATCCCCGACATTTTGTTTATACAAGAGCATAAGATTCATGATCTTAATCATGAGGCTATTATAAGTAGAACTCTTCCCTCTAATTTTAGTCCGTGGTCGATTCCAAAATTAATCCATTCTTCTACACGATTGCAATTGTTCGAATAACCAAACATTTCAAATACCTATATGATTAATGGCGAGATGGCATATGGCGATTCTTTTATGCACTATCCTTAGAACCAAGCTTGCTCTAGTGAATATTTATGCCTATAATAACCTGTGGAAAGGGTAGAGATTTGGAAAAAGGTTAAGAGTAGTTTAGATAATTTGGAATTTGATGATTGCATTCTTGGGGATCTAAATATGGTGACTAACAACCATGAAGAATAAAAATTTCAGACCCTAGGTAGGCAGAGAAAGAGGCCCGGTCAGATCTTGCCCGGGTCACAATTAAATAACTTTGCTAGAACTAAGGTCGATTCCTATAGCTAGACAGATAAGAGAGTGGATCCTACCTTGTGTCTCCACGACAGTACTACCTTTCCGAGAACTTATCGAACCATAGTAACAGGGTGGATAATCTTGAGGGATATACTTCTGATCATTTTCCCAAAGCAGCTTAAGGATCACGGGTAAGCAACACCGCCAAGAAGAGAAAGAGACATTTCAAGCTCAACACTAGCCTTTTGGAGCATGATGAGTTTATTGAAAGGTCGCAAAGAAGCTTGCTTACTAAATTCCCTAAGCCCACTGAGAGGATAGGCTGGATGCATTGGTGGATTAAAGTGGCTAAAGCTGATTAAAAACTGGGGCAAGGCTGTGCACCTTCAAAAGATCTCCCTTCTCCAGGATTTGAGGGAAAGGCTTATAAATGCCCCCGGCGAAGAAGAAAAGATGAAATTCGGGCGTAAATTGAAAGGAGGAGATTAGATAGCCGAGGCTCGGAAGCTTAAGGCTAAAATCAGAAAAATTAGGGATGACGAGAGGAGTAGTTCCAAGTTCTTCTTTGTTAAGGCTAAGGGCAGGATAAAGTGGAATCATATTTTTGAAATTAAGGTAGGGGATGAGGACATATCAGATGAGAATCAGATTAAGATAGTCACCGAAACCACTTTTAAGAATATAATGGGAACAAACCAGATAGTCAACATGCAGCTATGGATGGTTTTATCAATCTTCACGCCAAGGTTTTAGAGGAGAACTTAAATATTGAAAAGCCCTTCTCTAGTGAGGAGCTTTTTTAGATTGCTAAAGACATGGAAAAAGGCAAGAGCCCGGGCCCGGATGGGCTCCCAATTGTGGCCTATTCTTGGGGATTGTATCACTTGGCCCCGCCAACTTAATTCGTGGACTTCAAATGCTTAGATGCT